>JAJLUL010000025.1:0-178320 GCA_030564325.1 Blastobotrys capitulatus
TGTTGAGTTGTTGTTAATGTACCATCAGGTTTTTTAATATGAGGCATAAGTCGAGGTGGTTCGGTTATTTGTTCTTTTTTTCTTAATGTCCATATATCATTTCTATCAGCACCTTCTAGTATAGATTCATGATATTGTCGAATTTTTTCTTCTTGTAGTTTAATGAATTTTTGATGTGCTTGTTGTGCTTGTTGATATTTGCCATTAGGCTAAACCCACCGATTTTCCCCTCGTGACATACGATCAAGTTTGTAAGATGCTTTCTTAGAAAGTCTTACATACAAAAAAAAAAAAGGTACTTTGGCCGAGTGGTTAAGGCGGTAGACTTGAATTTATTATAGTTATCTACTGGGCTCTGCCCGCGCAGGTTCAAATCCTGCAGGTATCGTATTCTTTTTATCAATTATAGATTTTTTTTTTTTCTACAAAAATTACCAGTAATTATTAATTTAGTAGTGTAGATTGCGAGTGATATGACAATGTAAAATTTCACATAGATCTGATACTTGTACAAAATCCTTACATATTAGTCTGTGCAAGCTTAACGTTTACTCTTAACTGTTGACGATATATAGTCAATAATTAGATCTATTATATATTAAGAGATCTTTAATTATATAGTAAACAAGGAAGACAATGTTACTGATATATATTAAGTTTAATTAAATTCTATTCTTAGAATAGTACTACAAGTATACTATTATATATATATATTAATTATTTTATATTTTATTGCATTAATTAGTTAACTTAATAGTAATTTATTATTTTTATAGTGGTGTGTTTAGCGTCTAGTCTTAATAATAACACTTCGGTTCTAGCACCTTAGGGTTCTACGGAAACCTAGAGGTTGATATAAATAAAGTATATATTATGCTGTATTTTAGAATAGAAGATATTTGTTGTCTAGAATCTAACTTACAAACTATGAAAAAAAACTTAACCTCCTGATGTCGGAATATCAGAGTTGAGAGGATCGATACACAGTGGTATCACTTGTAATAATTATTTAACATTGACAGACATCAATTGATATCTATAGATAATATATATATATTAAAGGTGTTCGAGACTAGTTATTTGATGAAGGAAGTTGTAATTGATTATATATTAGTATTTGAAGATGGATTACAAGTAGTTAAAGTATATTATAATTAATTAAAATTTAGTCCTAGTGTGTCTTGGTCTTGGTAATTGTTTAAATTAGTCAATTGATTTATATTTAAGATTATAATTAATAAACCAATTGGTGGTATAGTTAAATTCTAATATTAATTATAAATCTATATATTGATATCTGGACGGTTGGAGGTATAACCGTACCGACTTAACAAACACGAGAATATTCCAAAAATTGTAGAAAATAAATTTGTACCACTTGGGGTCTACAACAAACACAAGGGGTCACTTAATTATCTTGTCGCTTCAAGCAGGCTTAAAAATTTAATCGACAGAGTTAATGTAGTGCTGACTCTTCAACCTATTTTAAAATATTGAACTTTTAGTAAGCAATTTAATTTAAAATAATATATTAAACACAAACAATTGAACTTATAGTTGTTATATAAAAGAATTATAAAATAAAAACCATGGAATTGAGCTCTATATATATATATCTACATATATAGTTATAATTATAAATATCCATCAATTCCAACAATCCATCAATAACTAAAAATAGTAACAGATATACTATATATGGAATTTACTAGATATTTCCATCACTGATAAAAATACGCTAAACATTATATCACAATCATATAACGTATGATTATACAACCATCTAGAACTTACTGGTGGTCAGAAACTTGTAATAAACCTTCATTGGTTGTTCACCATGGCAAACAGATAAAAACTTTTCATACTGAAAGCCAACAATAACAGGTAAGATTCATATCAAACGTCAGTACTACTAAAGTACTAATTTATGACCATAACATATATATAACAGTGTATGATAATGTACACATTTATATACTAATTATTTATTTAATCTCTTTTTTAAAAACCGCAAGGTTACTCCAACTGGTCAGCTTCGCGCTAGAACTACAATTTAAATAAATTGATACATGTCCATAGGCCCATTTCTATTGAGTTGGCCGGCCACTTACACCATTATCCTAGGCTGTTAATCTTTTGTGTTTAGTCGACCATTCATTATTGAATTTTGATTTTGGTTATGCAGCTATAGACAATTGAGGCTAACCAAATTTAGTTAACTTAAGCTAGTTTAAAGCTTGGCTGCTGATACTTAAATTTAATTGTTATATCCTGAACTGCTGTGACAATTTTAAACATCTTTGAGATGCTTCTTCTATTTCAGGAAATGGTGATCAATCGATATTTACTAATTACTATTAACAGTCACAAATCTATATATATACTGTATATATAATATGTATACATATATACAGGACCAATTCTGGACATTTCCATCATATCAATTTATATTCAATTGGTCATTTAAAAGGTGAAATTCAGATTCTTATTTAGGCATATATACACTATAGATTTGCTCATCCAATATATATTTATAAATATATCATTAATTAATAAATTTCAACCTTCAATGGTTTTCAATTATTGCGTCACAAGTATGCAATCATCTCTAGATGAGGTAATTTTTCAACCAATTGTTTAATTTGAAGTAAGTCTTCGACAAACATGCATTATGTCTTATCGATGATCACTATATATATATTTTAATAAAACTTACTTTATCAATACTAGAAAATAATATACTTTACTTACTACTATAGTAATCAATTATAGTCATTATTACTAGGCTAGCTATTAATTGTACTACTTCTACTAGTACTTCTTCCAGCTGTTATAACTGTAGTTATTCAAAAACTATTTTCTGTTACTTCAGCTAATAGCTAGTATACGTACTTTATAATCAACTAATATTTTTATAAGTAGTAGTTACAACTTAAGTATACTTCTTTTTTAACTGGTACAGCCCTGGCAACTGCTTCACAATCATTTTCATTATCAGAAGTTTACGTAATTCAACTATTTATCGATGTCAGTTGATAGTTCTTCATCCATCGTATATGTTAAATTTATGATCTATATATATACATGTATATATATAGATTGTATACATGTACTTATAATTTCAGCAATACTTTAAATTCATGACTTCAGTGCATGTTATCAGGCTCCTTATTACTGGTATTACGACATGTAAGTGCAACATTCATACAAATTTAAAGTACATGTACTACTGTGATTAATTTAAATTTGATAATTCGCTAAGTAAATTTATAAATTTTGATCACCGTCGACGTCCCTTTGCAAATTTTGATGCTGCAGCTGCATACATGTATTAATTTTGAATCCATTACCTGGTAATTTAATTACCAATTGTTAACAACTATAGTATACTGGTAAAGGTTCAATTTGATGCAAACAATTGATTACAGCATCATTGCAATGTGACTACAACTAAAAGTATAATGTACAATTTAAATGATTCAATCTCTTCAGTTTTAGATCGTTATAGTGTCTCAGGGATGCTCTGGTATCATCAATAAGTTGTTGTTTTTCTTCATCCAATTCAGTCATGTCTAGTCTTTTTTCTATAACTATATATGGCAATTGGGGTCTACTATTTGTAAATATTTTCGCGTAAAGAATAAATTAAAAAACTAGACAAATTACTTTGTTTATATAGAAAAATTAATAATAATTAATAATAGTAAATAATAATAAAAATAAACTGTATTCACATAAGTTTCTTTTTATGAATACAATTAATAGTTTAAAGCCGTTCAATCGATTGTTAACTCTTTTGCATGCGCAATTACATATATGTGTTAGAGTAGCATATGTATACTATAGATCAACATATGATACTGCAACATAATAGTATACTACCAATGGTAGGTATTCCAATTAACATGTGTGCTGCAGTCACATCGAGGTACAATTGGGTGTACAATTTCGGAATTAATATGTATTACATATGTTGACCTAAACAGGAAGCAAAACAAGGTTCCAATATATTAATTCATATAATGTAATAAATTAAATTAAACTTAAGTTTTCGAGTTACATGTATATTGTTTAAATTCGAATTTAATGTAATAAATATCTATTTGAAGTTATTCAATTATATTACAATTCATTTTTAGTTTTCAATTTTTTATTATAGTAATAAGCTTAATTTTTAATTTTTCATTTCATTTTTTTTTTTTATCTATTATAATTAGAAATCGAGTTTTAATTGGATCAAAATTAACTTTTACATTGGATTTTTTTTTTTTTTTCATTTTAAATGAATTCTCTTGATCCCCTCGAGATCTTTTTCCTTTTTATTGATACACTACTTTGTCAATAATTGATATCGCAGTTCAAGGGCCCAGGATACTAACAGTATCGATCTTAGTCTAATAATAATATCAATTGCTGCAGGCTGTACAAGATGTGAATACTTGGATATTCGAATTCGATCGTTAACTCCAAATATAGCCATGGCATGCATGCATGGATGCATATATTTACTATATATGTATATTTATATAATATAAAGACTAATATCAGATATGATGATATACCTGGCATGGTAACACAATATAAAAATTTGGATTCATTTATATATTTATTTATTTTTATCAAACCTATAAACACTTAAAATTTCCCATCCAGCTTTTTTCTTTTCAACTAAGGTACAATTCCAACCTTTTTCAGACATTAATTCAACAACTTTGTCAGGATTATTTCTTTGACAAAACAAAATATATGCAACTCCATGTGAAGATAATATATGACCTAAATTGTTTAACAAATTCCAAGTAACTTCCATTCCATCTTTACCACCCATTAAAGCAATATCAATCCACGTATTATCATCATCTTTTTCAGGATATTCGGGAAGTGGTTGATCATCTGGTACGTAAGGTGGATTAAAAATTAATATATCTATTGGTAAATTTATATTATCAACTAAGTTCATTCTTATTGAATCCATATATCTTGTTGAACCATTTTCTTTTGATACATTTAATGAACTTTGACATGCATTTATATTAACATCGGTTGTTAAATATAATGCATTATTTTTAAAAATATTTTGTTGAATAAATGCTGTAACTATTCCACTACCAGTACCAATTTCTACAATTAATGGCAAAAAGAAATTTCTATTATTATTTAAAAATCGGTCATGTAAAAAACTCAAATCATTTTCAAAAGAATCTAATAATAAAAAACTATCTTCAGCGGGTTCATAAACTAAATTGTAATCAGCAGTATCTGTTGAAGGATTGGGAAACATTTGTTCTTCAATTATTTATTTTTTGGTTTTATAATACCCAAACTAATTTAGTGATTGTGTATTTGATAAATAAATATATATTTTTTTGAATCATTGTTGAAAAGTTTTTTTTCCTTTTTTTTTAGTATCAAAATCGTGTTAGATCGGATATTTTAAACGTTCTAAGTCCCCGATCCCAATTATTGTCGTTGGGAGAAGTAAGGCAGCAGTAAAGCGTAAGACTTTCTGAGATACGCGCATTCAGAGTTGAAAAAAAATCGCCTAAAAATATCAATCCACAATTTAATATATACAATTTTGTTCATTAACACATCAATAAAACAATAGAAGAAATTGATATATAAGTGAGAAAAACAATGTTAGTCAAAGTCAAAGTATGTTATATATATTAATTTTTTTGAATTAACTGAAAGAATTATACTGATCTTTTCATGACAAAATACTAACAATTTATTTTTTTTTTTTTTAAAAAAAAAAAAAACTAGACTTTAACTGGTAAAGAAGTAAGCAATATTGATTATTGAAAATTACACACAAGTATACTCATAAAATAACAATAATGATATATACTAACTAAAGGAATTTCTTTTTTCCCATTAGATTGAATTAAATATCGAACCAACTGATCCAGTAAGTTATAAATAATGGATGATTATAAAGAATGGTTACTAAGACACTAACAAAACTTTAGATCTCAAGATTGAAGGAAAGAGTTGAAGAATTAGAAGGTATTCCACCAGCTCAGCAACGTATCATTTATAGTGGTAAACAAATGTAAGTATCATCTTAAAAGTTAAAAAACTAAAAGGGAATATATATATGCTAACTTTTAAAAAAACAACAGGAATGATGAAGAAACTGCTGAATTCTATAAATTAGAACCAGGTTCAATTTTGCATTTGGTTTTAGCATTACGTGGTGGTAATTAGAAATTATACATATTTTTAATACAATCTTTTTTTTTTTTTTTTAGTATTATTCTAGTTTAGTCGACTGTATAATGTATGATGTCTATTTGTTTTTCCAATAATAGAGTCTCGTAATAATATAATAAATAGTGTGGCTGATTTTTTAAGCCATGTATGTCAACGTACGATAATAATGCCTTGAAAATGAGTCGCGCTTTAAAATTTAGAATAAAGAAAAAAAAAAAAAAATATTTTAATTTCATTCAAGCCATCAGAAATAACAAAAGGAATAACCTATGTCAACATGTCTAATCAAATTGAAAATAAAAATAACGCACATGCAATCAAACCAAAAGACAAATCTGTAGCACCATTACAAATCTCTGCAGAACAAATTCTACTGGAAGCATTTGAAAGACGTGAACAACCATTAAAAAATCAAAAAAATCAAAAATTAAAAGATCTAGATGAATTACAAGATTATCAATCGAGAAAAAGAAAAGAATTCGAAGATGCTTTAACTAGAAAAAGACAAGATTTACCACAGTGGCAAAGATATGCACAATTTGAATTAGATCAAAAAGAGTATGAAAGAGCAAGATCAATTTTTGAAAGAGCATTAGATGTTGATTCAACTAATATACCATTATGGATTAAATATATTCAAAGTGAAGTAAAAGAAAGAAATATCAATCACGCAAGAAATTTATTAGATAGAGCAGTTACAAACTTACCAAGAGTTGATAAACTATGGTATTTATATGTATCAGTTGAAGAGATGCTATCTAATTATACTGGTACAAGATTAGTATTTGAAAGATGGATGAATTGGAAGCCTAATCCAAATTGTTGGTTGAGTTATATTGAATTTGAAAAAAGATATAAAGAATATGATAATGTTAGAAACATATTTTTGAAATTAACTTCAATATACTATGATGAAGAGAATTGGATGAAATGGGCGCAATTTGAAAAAGAATATGGTGATATTGAAAATACAAGAACAGTATATGAAAATTCTATAGAGTTTTTAATAAATAAAAAAGGGGTTGAAAGTATTAATGAAAAATTGATAATTGATTGGATTCATTGGGAAATTTCATTAAAAGAATATGAAAGAGTTCGATCTATATTTAAATTATTTTTAGAGCAATTACCATCAATAAAAGCAAAAAAATTATATAAAGAATATACAAAATTTGAAAAACAATTAGGTAATAAACAAGGAATAGAAAATGTCGTTTTATTGAGAAGGAAAAAAGAATATGAAGATAAATTATCAATGAATAAATATGATTATGACATTTGGTTTAGTTATATACAATTATTAGAAGAACTAAATGAAGATATTCATGAATTGCAATCATTATACGAAAGAGCTATTATAAACATTCCTTCAACGAGTGAAAAAACTAATCAATGGAGAAGATATATTTTTTTATGGATTAAATATGCTATTTTTGAAGAATTAACAGACAATGATATAGAAAGAACAAGAAAAATATATCAAAAATGTTTAGATATTATACCTCACGAATATTTTACATTTGGCAAAGTATGGATTTTATATGCAAAATTTGAAATTAGACAAAATAATTTACAAAAAGCAAGAAAAGTTTTAGGTAAAGGATTAGGTTTATCAAAGAAAAAAAAAATTTATGAATATTATATTGATTTGGAAAAAAAATTAAAAGAATTTGATAGATGTAGAAAATTATATGAATTATTTATAGAACAATATTCCATGATATCATTAGTATGGATTGGATATGCAGAACTAGAAAATGATTTAGGAGATGAAGAACGGTCAAGAGGAATATTTGAAATGGCATGTGAAGAAGAAAAAATGGATCATCCAGATTTAATATGGAAAAGATATATTGAATTTGAAATTGAAAATGAAAATTATAACAATGTTAGACAATTATATGAAAGATTATTAGCTAAGAATAATAATGTCAGAATTTGGGTATCTTTTGCAATGTTTGAAGTTTCCTTAAATGAATTGGTTGATTATAATTTAAAAGATTGTATTGAAAATGGTAGAAAAATTTTTAATAAAGCATGGAAATTATTTAGTAGATATAAATTAATTCAACAAAGAGTTTTATTAATTGATGCATGGGATCAATTTGAAAAACAATACGGTAATGATGAAACTATTAAATTAGTTGAACAAAAGAAACCTTCATTAATCAAAAAAAGAAGAATTATTGGTAATGGTACAGTACAAGAATATGAGGATTATTATTTCCCAATTGATAATGTTGATAATAATGAACAAGAGAAGAATAATCAAGATATTAGCAATCCAGTATCTAAAATGTCGTTATTAGTTCAAAAAGCAAAGGAATGGAAGAAAAGCAAAGAAGGGTTATAATGTTAACAAGTTTAAAAAAATCATGATCTTTTGTTAATTCATTTATTTAATTTTTATCTTTTTGGTATTCAAAAAAAAAGACATGTAAATTTATATATAATAATAATAATAATAATAATAATAATGAATTTTTAAAACAAAAAGAAACAGAATCATAAATATTCATTAAAAAGGGTTAGTAGAAAGTAATAATATAGAAATTTCAAACAAACATCACATTAATAAAACAATTCATAAAAATAACATAAAATTTCTTCTCTTATTTTTTTTGATTTCTTTTTCTTTTTTTTTTTTAAGAAGATGGTCTAGGTGGAGGTGAAATTGCAGAAGAAGATGGAGAAGGAGTTGAATTGTGACTAGAAGAAGGACCTGAACCTGGAGGTCCTATTGAACCGGGAGGAGCAGGTGGTGGTGGTGGTGGAACTGCTCTACCTGGAGGAGGTGGAGGCATCCCAACACCAGGTGTAGTTGGTAAACCAGGAGGAGCAGCTAAACCAGGAGGAGCTAAGGCAGGCGCAGTTGTAGATGAGGATGATGAAGTTGAAGGTGGTGGTAAAAATTCAGTACTTGGTTTTGGTAAATTTGAAGTATTAGTTGGTGAAGACTGATTAAAAATACTTTTACCATTGATTGGTGAAGGGGGACTTGGTCTACCGACACCAGGAGCCAAATTGAATGACTGTTGTTGTTGTTTATATCTATCATCTTGCCATGGAGATTTGTTGGTATTTGATGATGGACCTGGTGGAGGAGGAGGTGGTGGTGGTCGTTGTTGCCAAGGTGAACTACCATTTTTATTATTATTATTGTTATAATTTCTTGGATTATTATTGTTGTTATTGTGATTGTTGTTATTATAATTTCTATGTCTATTCTTGTTAGTAATATTTTGGTTAGTATTGTTAGTAGAAGAATTGTTGCCATTAGAACCATTAAATGGACCAGCAGCATTCAATTCAGCCATTAATTGATCATAATCTTGATCAACAGTTAAGTTAGTATTAGTATTATTATTATTATTCCGATTGTTAGTAGTATTATTGTTAGTATTATTAATAGAAGTAACAGTTCTATTATTATTAGTAATTGATCGTTCTTTACAATCTCTTGCCATATGCCCAAAATTACCACATTCATAACATTTAATTGCTGAAGTGAAAGATTTTTTATTTGGACATTCATAACGTCGATGACCCATTTCACCACAATTTTGACAGGCTTGATTTTCATCATCTCTTAAAGTACCATTTAAAGCAGCCAGTTCTCTTAACTGACCTCTCTTTAAATCATTTTGACCTTCAGGAACAGAAGCAGCAGTTTCAATAACTTTATTAACTTTTTCAATAGCTTTTTGAATTTTTTCTTCACTATCAGAGCTAATTAAACAATGTAAATCTTCATCCATGTTTTGTTGACCTAAACCATCACTTCTACCTCTACCATCTTTAGTTGAACCTTTACCTCTAATTGCAATTCTTGCACCACTTTCTTCTTCCATTTTTTTTAATGTATTACCTCTTGGTCCTATAAGTAGTCCAATAAAATTAATTTCTGGATAATCATTAACTGGAATATAAATTTTTTCTTGAGTTCTTTGTGGCCTTTTATAATCTGATGGTGGTCTATAATTTGGAATTGTTTTTAAAGCTTTTTCAACCAATACATGTCTTTCATTTTCCAATTTGTGTTTATATCGAACTTCTGCAGTATTTGTTCTTTTACCGTTTGCATCATATTGAGGTGGTGGTGATGGTGATCTTTCCAATTTATTTGGGACAATATCACCTAATTTTAATTTTTCAGTAATTTCATCAATTCGAAAACTTAAAGCATACGCTTCAATTTGTTCTTGAGTTAATGCACCAGTAATTGCAGTTGGTAGATTTAATAAATTTGCAATTTTATTATCTTCTAATGATGAACCCCATCTTTTTTTACTATTATTGGTATTGCGACTTGTTAATGCTGTTGAAGATGATGATTGTTCTTGTAATGGTGGTGAAGGTGATGCAGTAGCAGGTGATCTGCCTCTTGTGGCAGGTTCATTCATAACGTTATTAATACTTGCGGTTAAAATTTTGGGCACTTGTTTTTTTTATTTTTTTGTTTCTTTAAAAGAATGATTCAAAAATTATATATTGAACTAGTTGGCTCTTCTAAATGAATGATATTTAAAATAGATGTTGAATTCTATCTGTTGGTTGATAGATGATGTATGTATCTAATCTTGAAATCAACTGGACAAAGCGTCTAATATATATATATTATATATATATATTTTTTTTTTTTTTTTTTTTTTTTTTCCTTTTTTCTCTAATGAATGGAAATCAATACTATTTTTTTATAAGTTGCCAACCCGATGGATTCCTATTATAAATAATACCGAACAAAAAAATATATTAAAACAGTTGGTTAGTAAAAAGATCTGTCGAAAGGTTTTATTCAGTTGGATATATGTATATCAAAATAAATAACAAAATATAAAAAATATATGTTATGTTATTTTATTGAAAACAGTAAAAATGTTGCCTGAAAAAAAATTTGTAAAAAGAGAAGAAAAAAAAAAAAAAAAAATCTTGTCGTTTGCAGAATAATTTTTTGATTTTTTTTTTTTTTTTTTTTTTTGTGCGAATTTTTTTTTTTTGTGTGGGAAAATTGTGTTGATAGAGAAATTTTTCTTTGGTACTAGAAAAGTGCTTGTTGAAAGTTAAAAAAAAAATAATTTCTGCTGGGAGAATAAATCAATTCATTAATTGATAATTACTGGTAGACAAGTTTAGTAGCTGTGATTGTAAAATATATTGGAGTAAAATTTTCAACGGCTTTTTTTTTTGACTTTGTAACTCCAGTGCGTACTTGTACATAACTACGTAGTTGCGTACTGGGTTAATTAAATTTGGTTTTCAGACCCAAGCTTTTCTTGTGATGAATTTTCAATCTAGCGCTATTGTAGCTAGCTTAGACTGCCCGTACCTGCTGTAGACTACCAACGGTACCTTAGATCTACTAGTAGTCTAGTTTTAACTGTTACTAAGCTTCCTTCCTGGCTCTACAGTACGTAGCTATAGTCTAGCTACATATATCCCACTCTCTGTAATACCTGCAGCTGGAACTGTAACTACTGTAGAGCACCTATTAGAAATTTAAATTTTGACCCTGCCATGGCTAGCGGCTGGCCAGTGGTCACCACCATAGTAGCTAGTCTATCACTTATTACTACAGTACCTCGAAATCAGAGAAATCAGATCTTAGTATCATACTCTACCAGTAATGCTGACGGAAGACTTTAGAAGCATTTATGTCTATGTAATCATTAATTACGTATAACTACATACCCGTACTACTAATCAAGCAGCTTAAACTTAAGTAATTACATGTGCAGCTACTATTACAAAGTACTTAATTATTATTACTTAAGTAAGAGTCAGGATCGCTCTGATTGTGGATTAATTTTTTCTATATATATATATGAAATATATATATATACCATTTCATATATATATATATATGAAACACAATTACTGTTACCTAATTGTTAGTTATAAAAATATATATCTCATATGGCGTGCACACATGGCTACAATATAATAATTACTAATTAATGCAATCTGGACTGGTGGTATATTAGTTATACCTGAGTGTATAAAGAAATTACTATTTGGTACTAAACTGCATATATGAGTTATAACTGAGTGTATAAAGAAGTTACTATTTAAATTGGTACTAAACTGCTTAACTATAGTGGTCGAGTCTATTGTGCACAATGATCTATATATTTTATTAGTCTGTAATAATTACTATATGATCATGATACTACAGTAGTTGTATAGTACAGTAGTATGGTTCAGTACCTGGTATCCAAAAACCACAATCGGCGGGTTCCGACCTGGTTAAACTTTAAAGAAATTACCGTCCCGGAAAACTATAACGGGTGGTCTAACCAACCAATCAACGATGTGATGATTTATTATTTTTTTACATTTTTTTTTCCATTGTGTGAAAATAGGCCAGCACAATATTATTTACAACTTGTAAAATTGTACATAGCATTTCCCCCGTCCGATATTATGAGCCGGTACCAAGTATACATCCAACAAGCACTTGTAACTTTAAAGCATCACTAAGATGTAGTCTAGATCCTATCACCAGAATTCTTGTTCAAACCCAATTGGGACAAAAAAAAATTAAAAAAAATTAATTTTTTTCCACCAACGCTAATAATTTTCATTGAATTGAATTTTTCATCAAATCAGATAAATACTAAAATCATACTAATAACAAAATAAATAAGAATGCCTGGCTTAGGATTAACTGGTGGAATGTCAAGATGCTTTCCTGGTACGTTTTTTAAGAATTAAATAATTATTGAGAAAAATAATAATAAAAGAAAAAAAAACATGCTAACTAAGAAAATATAGAATGGCAAGCATTTGTTGAATGTTATACTGCAAATACAACAACTGATACCAATCAATGCAAATTTTTAGCTCAAGATTATGGTGAATGTTTACATCATGAAAAAGAAAAGTTACGAGCATTAAGAATACAATTAGAAGCAGAAAAAAAGAAACAAGCTGATCCAAGTTATACCTTACAAACTACACAAAAACCTTTAATTGTTGAACAATTAGGCCTAATTAAAGATGATAATTAAAATCGAAAATAAAAAAATTCAAAAAAAATAAAAACATTTATTGCACTGATATATTCATTATATATTACAAATATTATAAAGCATTTCTTTCTAACGATCAAACTATCGATCTTATCAAGCCTTTTCGACCATAAACGAAGAATGAGTATTATTTTTCACCAATTTTGTAGACTAAAGGAGTATCGAATTGGATAGTATATTAGGGATTTGGTATTTTTTTATATTGCTTTAAGGTGAAAAAAATATTATGATTGTAGCATGATTGTACTGTAGAATCCACTCAATAATTTTTCTGGTAGGTAATATATAAAAATTTTATGCCCTATCTATCGGATGTGATGGGTTTAAGACTACCCAAATACTTTTTCTATTTTTTCTTGACACTAAAACATAAACATAAAAACCCCATTGCAAACTAAGAACCTCCAAAAACTTCTACCTGCCTATTAAAAATATTAGCTGACAAGAGCACCTCTTACAAATACATGATCATTAGAAATACAATAAAATGAATTTCATTAAACGACATGAAGGTCATGATCATGACCATAATTCAAATATAATTTACGGATCGATTGTAGTTGGACTATCATTAATATTCTTAGTAGGATTAGCAATAAGTAATGGATTAACAAATCAAACTAATAAAAAAATTTTACAGATTAAAAAATTAAAAACAAAAATTATATTATTACTAACAATTTTATCAATTATTTCAATAATACTTTTAATAATTAAAGCACCAAATCAAATAAATTTAATAGCCAAACGAGTTGGTAGAATAACTTATGCATTATTACCTTTAGTTCTAATCCTAACATTAAAACCATCACCTATACCTTTTACTAGTTATATTGGTATTATTTGGATGCATAAATGGGTTTCAAGATTTGTTGTTTTATTAGGTACTTTACATGGCGTTTTATATACAATTCATTTTACAAAAAAAAACGAAATCTTTAAAATATTCAGATTTCTAAATTTTTTAGGTGTTGCTGTTTTAGGTTTAATGATATTAATTGGTATCAGTTCATTATCATTTTTCCGAAAAAAATGGTATCAATTTTTTTATATAATCCATTATATTTCAGTTTGGCTAATTATACTTTTAGGTTTTTTACATGCCAGACCAGGAGTCGCTTATTTAGCCACATTATGTTTAGTCTTATTAGGTGGTCAAGTTATATATAAATGTTTTGCATCAAGACCAGCTGCCATTGATACAATTGATGTATCACCAGCATTAAAACTAGTTCAATTGAAAAGACATGTTTTGCCATCAGATTTTAAAATTGGTTCACATATTAGATTGTCGGGTTTAAATAGTAATATATCAAATTGGTTTAAATCTACTCATCCCTATACTATTGCAACTTTACCAACTGATGATTATATATATTTATTTATTAGAAAAACAAAATTTGATTTAATACCAGCAAATACTTATTCATTATATGGACCATTTCAATCATCAATTAATGAAAATTTATATTCAAGTAATAAAGTTTTGTTATTAGCAGGTGGATCTGGTTTGTCATTAGTTGCTCCAATCCAAAGAAAATTGGCCGAATTAAATATAAGTACAAAATTAGTATGGATGATTAGAGATAAAAATGATTTGATGGCTTTAAGTTATTTACACATTCAGGTTGATGAAGTCTATATTACTAGTGGTGGATTAACAGAAACTGTTGAATTAGAGATTAAAAAGCAGGAAATTGATGAAGATATAGAATTCGAAGAGTTATTAGGGGATACTAATTATGATAATGATGCGTTTGGTATCGATGATGATGATGATGATGATGATGATGATGCCGATAATACCTATAACCCAAAGCCACAGCAAGAAACCGATGGAAATAAAATTTCCCATAAAACTAAACATGGCAGACCATCAATCGAATCATTAGCATCGTTTTATTTATCATCTGATCCAAATTCTTGGATTGTGTCTGCTGGGCCAGTACAATTAGTTGAAGAATCAAGACAAATTGCAATATCCCAAGGGTATAGATTTACAGGTGAAATTTACTCATTTTAATAATATAGATAAATTACTGATATAAATATATATATAGGAAGAGAGTATTATACTAATACAAAGTACAGCTATACACATTCTACTTAACGGCTCAAATTTTGACTTAAAAAAAAAAAAAAAAAAAAAGCTAAGCCGCGCGATAACCTAAATTTTTTTTTTCAAATTTTTTTTTTTTTATCAAATAATTTTTTTATTATTTTTTTTATCTTTTCTTTAATATAAATCATCAAAAGTTAGAACAATAAAATGGGTGCATCACAGTTAAAACAACTGAGGGAAAGCCTTAAAGCAAATGGTATTACAGGAAGTCAACCAAAGAAAAATAAAAGTTCAAAGAAAAAAATTTCAACAAAACAAGAAGCAAGAAATAGAAAAGAAAGAGAAGAAGCCTTACTTAATATTAGAGAACAATTTAATCCATTTGATAGAAAAGTTACAAGAGATAAGTTACATGTTCATAATAGACAAGTTCAAGGAACTGTTGGTAGACCTGAATTAGCAAAACAAACAAATGAAGAAATTCGACAAAAAGCATATGATTTGGAAAAAAGAAAAAGAAATAAAGTTGGGGGTGTTATAGATAGACGATTTGGTGAAAATGATAAAACTTTGACAGCTGAAGAAAAAATGTTGGAAAGATTTACAAAAGAACGACAAAGAGCTTCAAAAACTAGCATGTTTGATTTAGAAGATGATGATAATTATTATGGTGAAGAAGATGATTTGGGTTTACCAAAAATGAGATATGGATCATCATTAGCTATAGAAAATGATGACTTTAATGGACAAATTGATGCGAATAGTGATGACGAATTATTAAAACCAAAAAATAAAAGAAAAAATGATGAAGGAGAAGAAGAAGAACAACCAAAAAAGAAAAGTAAAAAAGAAGTTATGGAAGAAGTTATTGCAAAATCTAAACAATATAAACATGAAAGACAACAAGCAAAAGAAAATTATATTGTTGAAGTTGAAAATTTAGATGAAAATATGAATGATTTATTAATGGAAATGAATCAAGCATCAAAATTAGCTTCACAAAAAAATAAAGATGATTATGATACAAGTTATGATAAAAAAGTTTTGGAAATTGGATTAGATAAAAGAGCTGCACCTTCATCAAGAACAAAGACAGATGAAGAGTTACAGAAAGAACAAGAAGCTAAGTTAAAGAAACAAGAAGCTAGAAGAAAAGCTAGAATGATGGGCGAAGATGTTAGTGAAAGTAGTGGAAGTGAATTAAGTGATGATGAAAAAGATAAAAATAAAAAAGAAGAAGAAGAAGAAAAGAATGAAAATAGTGACGATGAATTAGTTACTGCTGCAGATGAATTTGGATTAAGAATTCCAAATAAAAAAATTCCAAAAGAAGAAGTAGGTGATGAAGATAATGATGGAGATGATTATGAAAGTGAAGATGATTTTCAAGATATTTTAGAAGCAGAACATGAAGATGAAGAGGAAGAGGAAAATAGTGATGAAGAGGTTAATCCTAATAAAATCGAAATTACAAGTTCTAGATTATCATCATCAAAATCATCATCAAATAAAACCCCCGAACTATGTCCGCAATCATTATCAGAATTATTACCACTAGTTGAAAATAAATCTTTTGAAGATCAATTAACAATTATTAAAAAAATATTAAAAATATCACGACCTGATAAAGCACAAGGTAATAAAGAAAGACAAGGTAAATTCATGACGGTTTTAATTGATTATCTATTATATTTAGTTGATTTAAATATTGAAATTGGATCAACAAATATTAATGAATTTATTTCAATAATCAATAAATTATCAAAAGATCATTATGATCATGCAACTCTAGCAAAATACTATAGATCAAAATTATTATCATTATCAAATAATTTACAATCAAAATTTGAACAAGAAAATAGTAATAATTATAAATTTAAATCATCAGATTTATTATTTTTATCATTAATAAGTGCATTTTTTTCAACTTCTGATCATTATCATCAAGTTTGTGCACCAGCAATGATATTGATTGGTCAATACTTATCACAAAATTCAATCAAAACAGTTAAAGATATTTTTATTGGATTATATTTAATTAATACATTATATTCTTATCAAAGATTAAGTGAAAGATATATTCCAGAAGTTCCATTGTTTATTTATCAATCATTGGCTTTGTTAACTAATTGTTTCATTTCTAATAATGATATTTTCGTTAATAAAAAAGTTAAAGGATTAAAAGATTTAAATTTAAATGATATTCCAAATCCTTTGGAGTATGAATCCAATTTATTAATTCAACAAGCTAATCAAACAAATTTCAATCAAAGTAATACATTAAAAATTTTTAGTCAATTACTATTAACAATTGAATCATATTCAAAATTATGGAGAAATAAAACAAGTTTTGTTGAGATTTTTCAACCGATATTAAATCTATTAAAATCTATTAATTCAGAAAATAAATATATTCAAAATGTAATTGACAAATTAACAAGATTTATTAAATTTTCTAATCAAGATAAATCACCATTAACATTACAAACTCATAAACCAATTCCATTACAATCTTTAACACCTAAGTTCGAAGAAAATTATAATTTGGATGTTAAATCTTATGAAGATGACCATGTTAGAAAACAGATTAAAAAGATTCAAAATGAATTGAAACAAGAAAAGAAACAAGCTGTTAAAGAATTACGAAGAGATGCACAATTCGACGCAAGACAACAAATTAAAGAAAAGAGAGATTATTATAGTAAATATCATAATGATATGAATAAATTATTAACTCAAGTTCAAACTGAGGAAGGTGAAGAAAAAAATAAATATGAAAGAGAAAAAGCAGCTTTAAAAAGAAAAAGTAAAAATAAAAAATAAATAGATTATTACTAGTATTATTTTTATTATACCTTATGTGTATCAGCACCACCACTTTGTTTATAGAATTGATTTATTAAACCTAATACTCCAATATCTTCTGGATTACTACCACTACTATTTGGTGGTTCACTATCATTTAATGTAGTTTCATAACCTGGTTCTTTGACTCTATTGTTACTATTGTTGTTGTTAGTGGTAAGAGTAGTACTTTTAAATGGTAATTCTTGTTGTAATTGATTTATTGATGAATATAAATTCTTAGAATCGTATAATTTATTAAATCTTTTCATAACACTTGATTCTAAATCTTCTGGTTTTTTATTTTTTTCTTTTTTTGGTAATGAAGAATAATTATCAACAAAATTTAAATAACTTTTTAACATTTTACCATCATTTGTTCCAAAATAATTATTTCTTAAAGGTTTGCTAGTATTATTATCATCATCAAAGTTAAAAACTGCAAAATTACAAACATATCCTAATCCATCAATATGAACACTAAAATCTCGGAAAAAATCAACAATTTTTTCACAACTATTTGGTAATGAATACCATAAAACAAATGGGGCAATAACAAATCCACAAATTTCTCTAATAATAATTAATAATTTATATTGATATAATGATGAGAATTCATTTTTAACATAATCTGAATGTAATCCTTTAATTTTCCAAATATCTGGATTATAATGAGTATATTCCGTCACTTGTAATAATGCCGGTTCTGGATCGAATACTAAACTTTCTTCAGGAATCATACCTCTACTTATAGCCAATATAGTTGTAAATAATCCAATATAGAATAAAACGGTTCGATCTTCTGTTAATTCATATGCTAGAAAATGTTCTGGTCCTAATAATGTAATCCCGCCTAAAATAGCTGCGAAACTTCCACTGATAAATGCAACAAATCTTGCTAATGATATAGTTTTTTCTTTTGGGAATTGGTTAATATATTTATTTGCTGGTTCATAACTTAATCTCATTCTTCTTCTAAATAAATGTTCTAATTCATTAAATTCTCGAAATTTCCATTCTGCTAATGGTGTATATTGTCTACTACCAATTGAACTTGGGTTTTTATGATATTCTCCATAAAACTGAAATACATATAATAATAATAAATATAATGTAACAAATGGCGCAACAATAATATTTATAAAACCTGCAAATAAGAATCTTCGTTTTAATCCTAATGCTAATAAGTTTCTATGGCTTTCTTTTAGAAAGACTGGTCTTAATTGTCCTTGATTATTAAATACAAAATCCATTATGCATAAATTTAAATGCCATTCCATTGTCTTTGTCATAAATTGATTTTTTGAACCAAAAAAAAATGGTATATTTAAATTTAAAATATTTTTATTAATCATTGCAATTAAATAATTTTCTTTCCTCATAATTCTATTTGCAATATCAACTAAATCCATTCTTTGTTTTGATTGACTAGCTCTATATTTTTGAGTTGTTGTATATAAATTTGAATCTCTTAATTTAATTAATTTTGTTACAATATGTTGCCATGATACTGTTTGCATGTCATTTTCCGGAATTTCTAATAAATAATGGTAAAAATTTTTTAAATCTGTTAATCTTTTTAAATCATTTATATATTGAAAAATTTTCATTAAAATAAATAATGAAAATAACCATAATATAAAAGTATGAAACCATCCTAATTTATTCATACATTTAGGTATTAAAATATCATCTAATTTATCACCAGATGGAATCTTTTTATAATTAATACATGAAAATGAAAATGTTGACAAAATTATTATAAAAACTAATGTTAATAAGTTTAAAACTCTTGTTAATATTATTGACCAAAATCCTTTACCTAAAAAATATTCATAAACATCAATTAAAAAATTATCCAAATTTTCAACATTTGCCCATTTCCACATGGCTTTTTCCTTATTTGATATATTAAAACCTTTTCTTAATTTTTCTCTGATATTATTTTCGTTTTTAATATTGCGATTATTACTATTGTTGTTGTTAGTAGTGGTGTTAAGAGTAGTATGTTCTTCCATTAACATTGAATTTGGTACATCTTCATCTTCCTCTTCATCTTCTTCATTTATTACATCTCTCATAAATTTTGTATTTGTACCTCTATATCTTGCTTGTTGGGCTTCAATATCTAAATCTTCATCTTCATCATCAGATTCTAAACTTGGTAATGCTCCACTTTGAACTTTCCCTTGATAATATCCTCCTGTTGTTTTGTTATTACTATTACTACTTTGCCGTCTTAATGGTCTTGATGATGATGATTCATATTGATCCAATGATTCATATATCGATCCTTGACCAAATACACTAGATATCATAGATCTAAAATCAGTCATCTTGTGTTATATATAAATTCATTCAAAGTTTTATTATAAAGAAGTTGTTGTGTCTTGAATTAATTATTTATTATCGGGTATTGGGATGATAAACTTTTCTGTATTTCCTGTGAATTCTTTGTGGCGCTAATATTGCTCCTTAAATAAAATCTAGTATAAATTAACATACGGCTTGAAGAAAAATATGGTTTTGATGCGCGCACGGCTGAATCATATCTTGGTGGTTTTTATGTACATGCATGACTAGCTAGAAGATTCGAAGGCCTAGTTCACATGTTATGTCCCAAGTTTAGTTCAGCTAGCTCAGCTCAAGCTTCAAGTTACCAAAAAAAAGGGGTGGCAAGCGGCCAAGCGAGTGAGCCAGAAAAGTCAATTATATCACGCGCGTGTGTTTTCGTGACTATACTGATACACTAGTAATAAAAAGCACATTCATAAGTATAAATCAGGATAGTATGTGAAGGATCAATTATTACGAACTACTAGTAACTAGTTAACTAGCTACCTAGGTAGGTTAGGATATAGTATTTATATATAATATATAAATATATATATATAATTAATATTATATACATATGTATATATCATATACAGTATATCAATTAATCAATATACAGTATATATACATTAGATTTAAAAATTGCAGCTGCATTATATGCCATATGGTGCCCAAGTCAAACCTGGCCTCGAGATCCATTTACAATTGATAGCTAGCTAGCCTTCCCCTTTATATAGTATAATCTTATAAACGCATAGGGCTATAATATACATACAAGCCTAGCTAGGTAATTAATCATAAGCTTGTATACATCCATATATACTATACCTAAACTTAAAGTTAAATACAATGTAGTACTAGCAGCTGCAGCTGTATATATATACACTGTATGTATAAATATATAGGAATAATATATATGCATGCCTTCATGACCAATTTATAGAATACTTGAGATCAGTTGTGGTATACCTTAATTAAAACATATGCATCCTATTCTAAAAAAACAAATTAAAATAAAAACGAAAAAAATAAATATATATATATATTACAAAATTTTAATTAATTTAAAATAAAATATCATCAATACAGCTACCAAAATTATTATTACCTTCTATGATTTCGTCTTCACCATTAATTTGCCTAACCAAATTTTTATAACCATAAGAATCCAACTTTTCAATACAAACTCTTAAATTATGTTTAATATATTCAGAATATTTAAAAATAATTTCTTCTAAAACTTGATTAATTTTTCGATTCATTTTTTTAATTAAAATATCATTACCAATTAAATCCATAATCATATTATCATTTTCTTCATCATCTTCTTGTAATGTAATTAATTCATCAATTGGTTGGATTTCTATAGGAGTGTTAATATTTTGAAATCCTGAGAACTCATTTGGTTTATTAATTAATAAATTAACTAACATATCAAAAATTTCACTAATAGTTGAATTCTTTAATTTTTTTGTTAAGATCGTTTCCAAAGCGATGTTTAAAAATCTAATAATGAATCTTAAAAAATCATTATTTGATTGAATTAAATTAAAATTTTTTATGATAAAATCCCCTGAAAATAATAAAAATTGTTCAATAATTTTTATAAATTTAATCGGTAAATTGAAACTAATTTTATACAAAACATCAATTAGAAAATCAATATTTTTCAAAACAATTGATTGATTTTTCGAATTTATTTTGAATAGAAATGATTGAATTATTGTATTGAAAATATATTTTGATGACATTTCACATCCAATGGAATTTTTTGGTAAACAAAACATTTCAAATAATTCTTGATTTAATTTTGAATTATCTTTTTCAATAATTCCATTTAATAATATTTTCAAGATTTGTTGCTTAGAACCATTTTCAATTGTTTTTTTTAATGTAACACTATTACTATTTTTAGATTTTTCAATCAAATTGAAATATTTCTTTTCATAGTTAACTTTTTCTTCAGGTGATAATTTTTTAATTTCTTCTTTCAATTGATTTTTGATTAATTTTTTAAAACTTTCATTTCTTGATAAGCTATTAATAATCAAATCTTTATTTTCATTAAAGCTTGATAATCTAAAAATATCTGGTAAATTATCATCAACTTTTTCAAAAAAATTTCGTTTTTTTAATAACATATAAAGCTTATCCAAATCATAATAATAACAAAAATTATTTGATTTAATTAGTAATGGTATAAAATATAATTCAATAAATAGATTTTCTAAACCAATTTCATTTTCAAAATCCTTATTACTAATACAATTCAATAATTCAATTGACCAAATGCTTTTATATTTTTCTGGAATTTCATTAGAATGAAATGGATAAAATCCATTAAAAAAATTGATTTTTGATAACCAATTTGCCTTCTTAAAACTTAATAATATAATAGTATTTTTCATCAATCTTCTAATTTGATTAATTTCCGTGCCATTAAATAATTCTAACGAAATAATTTTACACCCTCGTATTAATAAATCCAATTTATCAAACTTCAAATTCTTAGAAATATCATTACCAATTGTAATTAATTGATGCTCTTCATCTTCTTGTGAATCTAATGCTAATAATTGAAATGATTTAACTTCATCATGTCTTTTGATAATTGTTTCTAGTAACCCTTGCTTTAGTTTTAAAATCGTTATATTATTAGAATTTTCTAACAAAAATTCGGTATTAATATCTAAAATTTTTGAAATAATTGGTAATAAATCCAACCACCATGATACACGAGTAAAAATTAATTCAAAATCATTAAAAAATTCCTTGAATCTAAATAAAAATTCTTTAATTAATCCTGCTCCATTGATATCAACTCCATTAGATTTAATAATTTTAATGTCTTGACTTACTTGCGAATTGAAAGAGTTTATAATACAATTAACAATTTGTGATAACCATAATAACGAATCATTATGAATTTTTTTGTCAATTCGTTTTTCTAATTTTAATAAAAATTTAAATAATGATAATATTGTTAATATCATCGTTAGTATATAAGATTCATGAGGTTGGTTGTTTTTATTCAGTTTCATTCTTGTCATGATTCTTTCAACAGCAAATTCGGATGATATGATTTCAAAATTAACCAGATTAATTGTATAATAATTAACTAACGCATCCAATTCTTTGATGGAATTGGGTTGATTATTACTTTTATTATTGATAACGGCATCTGCTTTAAAAAACTTTCGAATTTTGCTTTTGATTGAACTATCACTCGATAATATTCTAATAGTCTTAATTAAATAAATCAGATCATCATCATCATCAATATCATTATTATTAATAATATTTAGTGTAATGAAATGATTTTTATTTATTAAAGATGATGAAAAACTTTTGAAATCTTGTTCTTGATCTTGATAAAATTTAAAAATTCTAAATAAATAATCAACATTTTTTGAATTTATTGTTTTGAAATTTTTCATTAATTCATAATTAATCCTTAAAAATAATTTTAATGATTGAATAAAATGTGTATGATCATCATTAGAATTCTTTAAATAAACATTATAAAAATAATATTCAAGTTTATATGAAAATTCTTTAAAAGTCTCATTCCAATATAATGTAATATTTAATTTTCTTGATAATAAGGAAAAATAATAAATTAATCTGAAATGATTAAAACATTGATGATAATCGTTTCCATTATTTATTAATTCATCGAAATTTGGTATTAAAATTTTTAGTGGTAAATTTTCTTTTAAAATTAATAATTGGATTATTGATGATTGGAATACATTGGAAATAGAATTATTACCTGATAAGATTTGTAATAATTCATTTTCTAATTTATCAATGAATAAATAATATTGTGATATTAATGACCCAAAATAAGCAATTAATTCTAAATCATTAAACCCATCTGTTGATAAAATTTTAGATATTGTTATAATTAAATAATTTGTTGTTCCATTTAATTGTGTTAATAAATTTTTACCAAAAGTTTTTATTGATTCAACTTGATGATTATTATATTTAGATTTTAACAAAAAATTTAATAATTTAATAAAAGGTAATGAATCGAATTGTTCTTGTAAACTAATTCTATTCAAAATATTTGTAAAATAATTTGGATCACTTTTAACATCAACATATTGATTAAAGCAATAAAATGTTTGTGTTGAAGTGATTGATTGATTGTTACTTATTTTATTAATTGTATCCAAAATTCCTTCATATCTAATTGTGAAAATGTTTGTTGAATAAAGCTGAGTAATTTTTGACCAATTTTTTAAAAACAATTCATCACTTTGAATTAGATTTTTATTGATTGGCTGTGGTTTAACAACGTCAATAATATCATCATCATAATCAGCAACCGGTTCTATATTATCATCTATAACCCCACCATCCTTTAAAAAATGTGTACTTAAAGTATCATCTTCCGAATCAATAAATTTTTCATTATTTTGATGCCACTTACTTGGTCTTCTTGTTGCAATTTTGCCAGTTTCTGTTTCTAAAACTGTAGTATATGATACAGGCTGAGGTCGAATTTTTCTGGGTTTTTTATTAGTATTTTGTGGTTGGATTCTTGAAATATTTGTACTAGTTGAAAGTCTATTAACTCGATTATTGTTAACTCTATTAATAATTCTGGGATTTGAATAAGAAATATTATGACCTGATTGAAATGAATGAATAAATTGTGATTTTAAATCTTGTACCATTCTTTTAGGAGAATTGATTTTTGGTTTGAAATTGATTTTTTTATTTCTAGGTGCATTAGTCGGTTTCATTGGATTGATTCTAGATCTTGGTTTTTTATCTGTTGATAACATGTTGTACCTTCTTTTATTATTTGATGAACTAGTTTTTGAATTTGCAAATGATTCTTCTAATACTGATTGTAGTTTAGGTTTCAAAATTGGATTAGTTTTAGTTTTCTTACTTGATTTCCAAACCATTGTTTCAATAATGTCATTGTCTTCATCTGCTGATCCTTCAAAATCTTCAAGATTATGGTTAATTTCATCATCACTTGAAATAGCAAACCGTTCTTTTGGTGTAACAGAAGTATTAGGTTGATTATTGAAACCAAAACTTGATTGTAATGAACTACTTGAATTGACCTTATTAATTTTTCTTCTTGCAACACCTTTCCTACTTTCTTGAGTGTTATTAGTTTCTTTATGAGTTGGTCTTTTTGGATTCGTTTTGGAATTTGATTTATTTAAATAGAAAGAATTTGGCATACCAGGATTTTTCAAATATTTATTCTTCAAGTCTTTAAATGATAAATCATTTGGTGCTTCATCATCATCTTTTTGTTCTTCTTGTGTCAATTCAGGGCCAATCGTTGGAGTTGGTGTAGGCTCATCATCATCATCTGAATCATCATCTGAATCAGCGATTCTTCTTGTTGATTTAAATCTTGGAACTAACAACTCATCGTCTTCCTCTTCATTAAAATTATTACCAGGTTTACCAACAATATTTTGCTCACTAGAAGGTAGATCAAAAACACTTTCATTAGTTGGAATAAAAATCTCCCTAACTTTTTTCCGACTATTTAATTTAGTACCTGTTGATGATTTTTTAGTAATTGATTTTCTAACTTTATCGTTATTAGTATTATTATGATTGTGTTTTTGAGAAATATTTGGTAGTAATTCTAATCTATCTATTGGTTCAGGCTCCATTAATGGTTTAAAGTCTTCTTCTTCATCTTCATTATTTGTACCACCCTTTCGTTTTCTTCTTCTGTGAGTTGCATCATTATCATAATTTATTACATATCGTAGTCCATATTGTTCTTTGTCAACTGTATATGGTTTGAAATATTTATTAGATTCTCTTGTTCTTCTTCTCGGTATCTCTTCTTGTAATAATTGAATTAAAGCAGTAGAAGTATCTTCATTTATTGTACTTGTATTGTTAACTGCCGTAGATGCGTTATCTAAATTATTATCCGGCGATGAGGTTGGATTGTTAACTTGATCTATTAAAGATATGTCTAATTGGTTTGATACAGATTGTGGTAAATTATTTGATTGGTCTAATGTCAATGATGTTGAATTTTTCGATTGATTATTTCTCGATGTTGAGTTATCCAGTTGATTAGGTATTGTGGAATTATTGAGTTGGTTAGAATTTTCTTTCAAACATTTATTATTATTAATCTGGGTTGAACTTGATAAACGTGAATCATTTTGTTCATGTGTAGCCAATGAGGAATCAAAATTAGATTGATTTGATGCTTGTGAAATATTTCGCTGGCTTAGAGTCAATCCAGATGCAATATTAGGTTTTTTATTAGAATCATTCGTATTATCTTTGTTAATTAAGTTAGCATTTGATGACTGAGCCAGTGATGATGGTTCCACAGGTTGGTGTATTGGTTTATCAACTGACCTTCTAGGTATTATCGAATCACTGTCATCAATATTTCCACTATCATCATCATCATTTTTGGCAGAATCCTATAAGACAGCTAATTAGTAATTTATTCTTTTGTTTATAAAGATTGAGAAGTTTTAGGTTTTTAATTATATTTCAAATTCAATCAATTCATCAATAAATAAGAAAACCTATAAACTAAAACAATCACCAATCTTGATCAACCAATATTTCAAAGTATGATCAATAGCAATAATATCAACTTACTATTAGCATGCTACTAGGCATTTTACTAATATTATCACTTACTTCGGGTGAGTTAAGTCTTGACCTTTTACCAGGTGAACCAGAAAAAAAAAAATTATCTTGCTGTATTGAACTTGATAATGTTTCAAGTGGTCGTTTCCTACCACCACTATTCTAAGTTTTTTATTAGTATCTTACTATCAGTTTTTTTATTATTATCTTATCTCGAAGATAAAGATACACGTACCGTTGAGCTGTCATCATTTGATATATTTAGACATCGATTATTAGTTGGCGTATTTATATTACCAGTATTACCAGTAATATCATTTAATATTCTATTATTACAATTCCATGGTATTAAAGTTGATCTAATTGCAAACTCCTGTTCCTCTTCATATAAATACTCCCTATCTGAATCCTCAATATAAAGAACTTGCTCACTAATAGCCTCATCACCATCTTTCATATTATGATTTATTTTTAATGTTTTATTCGCGTCTGATGTTCTTGTAGTATTGTCTTTTATATTGTTATTTTGATTAATATGCAAAAAATTGTGGAACTGAAACTGGAATTCAATTTGAAAATGAATAAATAAATAATATGGCGTTTCAATAAATAAATGTTAAAACGAAAAATGTGGATCAATACTCAACTCACTATATTTAAAATGAAATTCTTATGATTAATGTTTATTGATGAAATTTTTTTAAAAAAAAGTAGATGGTGTATCGAGACGCGATGAATTGAGAGAAGGATAATGTCGGAAATGCATACTTGATCCCGACCGACGACGTAGGCAGATCTTTGATTTGGAAATTTATGTATCCCGATTAGTCTTGAACTAGTTTTTTAAGTTTTCACATTGAGGTTAATTAGAAGAATTCATCATTAGTATATATATTACATTATATAAAAAAATTATTTACAATACAATTACCAAGGGTAATTTACAATTTTGGCTTTTCACCTTGTAACAATGAAACATCTTTATGATTTGGAGACAACAATCCAGCAGCTCTAGCTCTTCTAATTGCTTTTGCTAATCTTCGTTGAGTTTTGTTTCGATGACCATTTTGATATCCTGGTAAAATCATACCATTATTATTAATATATTTTGATAAAATGTGAGTTTCTTTCCAAAATTTGATTGGATCTAATTTTGATTTTTTAAAAATATCAGTTTTTGGTAATTCTTGTCTTGCTCTTTGATCTAATTTTAATTTTGCCATTGAAAAATCAAATGGATCATAAGTACTACCAACTTGAAATTGTTTGATAAATGATGGATGGATTTCTTTCTCTTCTGATGACTTCAAAGATGATTTTGTTAAAAATTCTGTTGCTTGATTAAATGCTGTAGTATTATTTTTCTTTGGTGATGTTGTACCTTTACCCCAATTTGTAACAATTTTTCTTGGTTGTTGTGCTTGTGACTGTGATTGTGGTTGTGATTGTTCTTGTAACAATTTACTTGATGTTGAAAAACACCGTAGAGATTGTGGTTGTTTTGGTGTATATGATGCAATTTGTTTGAACATTTATTCCTTTTATTGTCTAATGGTTTTGGTAAAAATTAGAAAAAAAAAATTTCATCTTTAATAATTTTTCTTATTTTTTCAGTTGTAATAGTCCCAATTTGAAGGTAAAGGTGCTCGGCTCCGATCACCTGGGCTAACTGGTCAGCTGACTTAAAGGAATGTATAGCCGTACTATATCTCAGATCTTATTTTTTTAAGTCCCAATCTCAAGTACTTCGCTCTTATATAACGCGCAAGCTTAATAGTCAACAAAAATACTGTTTACTAAGTACATGGAAATGCCACGTTAACTTTTTTTGTGATGATTGAAATTTCATTCCAAAAAAAAAAAAAAACGACACGACATTTTTTTTCCATCACTCTTTTTTTTTTTTCTTTTTAAATACAACTAAACACCTCTTTACACAACTCACTAATCAACAAAAAAACAATTGATTATAAAAAATCTATTTAATTATTTGATTTAATCTGTAGAGTTTTGAGGTTATAATTTATTA
This sequence comes from Blastobotrys capitulatus, assembly GCA_030564325.1. Classification (NCBI taxonomy): domain Eukaryota; kingdom Fungi; phylum Ascomycota; class Dipodascomycetes; order Dipodascales; family Trichomonascaceae; genus Blastobotrys; species Blastobotrys capitulatus. The sequence goes on from JAJLUL010000025.1 coordinate 29,126, forward strand.
AACAAAGTAAACAAAATGCAGATGCTAACTAAGGTATGTTAAAAAAGAAAAAAATTTCATTCACGGAAAAAAAAAAAACTAACCAAGACAAACAGTTTGAAAGTAAATCATCTAGAGCTAAAGGAGTAGCATTTCATCCAAAAAGACCGTGGATTCTAGTTTCATTACATTCATCAACAATTCAATTATGGGATTATCGAATGGGGACAATTATTGATCGATTTGAAGGTCATGATGGTCCAGTTCGGGGTGTTGATTTTCATAAAACTCAACCATTATTTGCTTCATGTGGTGACGATTATACTGTAAAAGTCTGGTCTTTACAAACAAGAAAATGTTTATTTACTTTAAATGGTCATTTGGATTATGTTCGAACAGTTTTTTTCCATGAAGATTTACCATGGTTAATTTCTTGTTCAGATGATCAAACAATTAGAATTTGGAATTGGCAAAATCGTCAAGAAATCGCTTGTTTAACTGGTCATTCTCATTATGTTATGTGTGCACAATTCCATCCAACTGAAGATTTAATTGTATCTGCATCATTAGATCAAACTGTTAGAGTTTGGGATATTTCTGGATTAAGAAAAAAACATTCTGCTCCAACGAACAGTGTTACTTCTTTTGAAGATCAATTAGCAAGAGCTAATGCGCCACAACAAGATGTTTTTGGTAATACTGATGCAATTGTTAAATATGTCTTGGAAGGGCATGATAGAGGTGTTAATTGGGCAAGTTTCCATCCAACTTTACCATTAGTCGTTAGTGGTAGTGATGATAGATTATTAAAATTATGGAGAATGAGTGAAACAAAAGCATGGGAAGTTGATACTTTTAGAGGTCATATGAATAATATTTTAAGTTGTGTATTCCATCCGTTTCAAGATATCATTATTTCTGTTGGTGAAGATAAAACCATTAGAACTTGGGATTTAAATAAAAGAACTCCAATTAAACAATTTAAACGAGATGCTGATAAATTTTGGGGTATTGTTGCTCATCCTTCAATTAATTTATTTGCTGCATGTCATGATTCCGGTGTAATGGTTTTTAAATTAGAAAGAGAAAGACCTGCTAATGTTTTGCAATCAAATCAATTATTTTATATTAATAAAGATAAACAATTAAAGAAATATTATATTGGTAATGGTGGTGGTGATTTATCAGTTTTATCATTAAAAAAATTAGGTAATCAATGGTCACCATTTTTAAATTTATCTTATAATCCAGCTGAAAACAGCGTTTTGGCAACAAGTAAAAATGAAAACAATAATGGTTGTTATTATTTGATGAATTTACCAAGAGATAATGCTGGTGCAATTGAACCAACTGGTGTTATTGAAGGTCAAGGTGATCAAGCAATTTTTATTTCTAGAAATCGATTTGCTGTTTTAAATAAAGCAAATCAATTGATTGAGATTAGAGATTTAAGTAATAGTATCACAAAAAGTATTCCAGTTACTGGTAACATTAAAGACATGTTAAATGGTGGTAGTGGATTATTGTTATTATTAGGTAGTTCAAAAGTTATCATGTTTGATACTAATCAAAAAAAAATTATTTCTGAAATGCCAGCTGCTGGTATTAAATATGCTTCATGGTCAAATGATGGTAAATATGTTGCATTATTATCTAAACACACTATTACAATTGCTACTAATAATTTGGAAACTGTTTCTTCATTACATGAAACTATTAGAATTAAAAGTGCAACGTGGGATGATTCTGGTGTTTTATTATATTCAACTTTAAATCATTTGAAATATACCTTATTAAATGGTGATAATGGTATTTTAAAAACTTTACCAAATACTTTATATTTAGTTAAAGCAAAGGGTAATACTGTTTATTCATTAGCAAGAGGTGGTACAATTGAGATTGTTAATATTGATCCAGCAGAATATCGATTTAAAAGAGCATTGGTTAATAAAAATTTTAAAGAAGTTTTGCGAATTATTCGTACATCAAGTTTAGTTGGTCAATCAATTATTTCATATTTACAGAAAAAAGGTTATCCAGAAGTTGCATTACAATTTGTTCAAGATTCTCAAACTAAATTTGATTTGGCAATTGAGTGTGGAGATTTGCAAACTGCATTCAATCAAGCAAAAGAAATGGGTAAAAATGGAGCATGGAGTAAGTTAGGTTCAGAAGCATTGGCTCAAGGTAATCATGATGTTGTTGAAACTATTTATCAAAAACAACATGATTTTGATAAGTTAAATTTTATGTACTTAGTTACTGGTAATGTTTCAAGATTACAGAAAATGGAAACTGTTGCTGAATCAAGAAATGATATTAGTTCAAGATTTCAAACTTCTATTTTCTTGAATAGTATTGAAAATCGAATTCAATTATTAAAAGAAGCTGGAATGATGCCTTTGGCTTATTCTTTGGCAAAATCAAATGGATTGAATAATATTGCTGAATCTATTTTGGCTGAAAATGAATTATCTAAAGAAGACATTAATATTGAATTCGAAGATGTTTCAAAGGATGATTTACCAGGTATTTCACATGAAACTTTTAATGAAAATTGGCCATTAAAAGAATCAAGAAAATCATTCTTTGAAAAAGCTATTATGGGTATGGAAGATTTATCATTAGAAGATGAAGTTGAAGAAGAACAAGTAGATGCTAAACAAGATTTATTCGAAAATGGAGCTGTTGATGAAGAAGAAGATGATGATGATGATGAAGATGCTTGGGGTGCTGGTGATGAAGATGTTGAATTAGATGATGAAATATTAATCGATGATGATATTAAAGAAATTAATAGTGAAAGTGAATTAGAATTATGGATCCAAAATTCTCATGTTCCAGCAGATCATATTGCAGCAGGATCATTTGAAAGTGCAGCACAAATTTTAAATCGACAAGCAGGTATTACTAATTTTGCACCATTAAAATCTAGATTTTTGGAAGTTTATAGATCCAATAAGTTTTATTTACAAGGTAATGTTGGATTACCAAGTTTACCATTTTATGCTAGAAGATGGACTGAAAATAATGAAAAAGAATTACCATTAGTACCAGGTATGGATATTATTCAAACCAAAATTAATGAAGGTTTTAAAAATTTCAAAGGTAATAGATTAGAATTAGCATTGGATACTTTTAGAGAAGTTTTATATACAGTTGTTACAACAGCAGTATCAACAGAATCAGAAGCAGAAACTTTAAAGAATGCAGTTGAAATTTGTAAAAATTATATCTTGGCATGTTTAATTGAATTAACTAGAAGAAAAAATGAATCTAATCAAAAGAGAAATTTAGAGTTAAGTGCATATTTTACAATTCCTCAATTAAAATCAGCTCATTCTCATATTCCATTAGGACAAGCAATGAAATTATCCCATCAAGCAGGTAATATGAGTTCAGCAGGACATTTTGCAGAATTAATTTTAAATAATACTAAATCATCAACAAAATTGGCTGAAAATGCCAAAAAAATCAAACAATTGGCAAATAAAAAGCCAATTGATTCTGTTGAAATTGATTTTAATCCTCAAGCTTCAGTTGATATTTGTCCAAATACTTTGACACCTATTTATGAAGGACAACCTTATGTTCAAGATCCTTTTACTGGCGCCAAATATCAACCAAGTGCTAAAGGTAGTATTTGTAAAATTACTGGTATTAGTACAGTTGGTAATCCTGGTTCTGGATTACAATGGTTAGCATAAGTTTATATATAAAAAAAAAAAAAATTTAATAATAATAAAACTAATTTACTTCATCAAATGGAGTTAAAAATGCTTCTGCAACATATCTAGCTCTTGCATTTAAAAATAATTTCATTTCTGAAATTTCTTTATCAACTTCTTGCATAAACTCAATAATAAAATCAACTAATTTATGTTTCAACATCTGTTCTGTATGATTATTAGTAATTAAAAATGAAATATCATAACCATCAATTGGTTTTCTTCGAAGAATATAAAATGATTCTGCTCTACCGGTTAAAAATCTTGTAAATTGATGAACTAAAATTTGTTCAATTTCATCTGCTTGTTTAATTTTAATTGAAACTCGAACTGAATTAATACTTGGTTCAATTAAAACTTTTTCATTTTCATTTCGTGCAATTGTCATATTGTTTAATAATGCTTCTGGAGTTTTTCTAAATTCAACTTCTGGTGTATTATGTCGTTCTACTGCTTGTGAAGCGAAATTTTCTAAACATAGGGCTGCAGTTAATGAAACTCGGACTGCTGTTAGATATGGTCGAAGAGATTGTGACTTTATTGTTGTTGGTTAGCTTTAGTTCCATTTGATTTAAAAATACATACCATTGTGTTAATGTTAATTCTAGATAGTTGTACAGGAGTATAGATTTGAGTGTTATGTTGGCGATGTTGTTATTTTTTTTCTTTGGTGTATAATAATAATAATGTGCTGGTTGATTGTGGATGATGTTGAAAATAAAAATTCAAATTGGGACAATAGAATTAATTTAAGCTTGTAAGACACACGCGCACCTCCGATCCGATTTCTCCGCCACATAAAATAAATGTTAAAATAAAAAATTATTTTTTCAAACATTGAAAATTTAATAAATAGATAATTTATTTTCTACAGCAAAAAAGAATGAGTTGGCAAGAGGTAGCAACAGAAGATGGTTCTGTATACTACTATAACGAAGAAACTCAAGAAACTACATGGGATAAACCAGAGGAATTGTTCAATGAAAAAGAAAAACAAATTGCAAAATTAGGTTGGAGACAATATAGTAGTGATGATGGGTCAAAATTTTGGTTTAATGTTGATACGAATCAAAGTGTTTGGGAAGTTCCTCCAGAAGTTCAGGTTATTTTGGATGTAAAAAGTGAAATTAAAAAAGAACCAATATCTGCTTCAATTAAAAATCCATCAGCTATTACTACTACTATTGCTACGAATAGTAAGAATAATAATACCACCACATATACTTACCAAGGTAATGATGATTTTGCAACTCAAAGTAAACTAATAAATAACCCTTATAATAACATGACAAAAGAGGAAGCTAAAGTATCAGTGTTTGAAAAATTATTAAATGATGAAGGAATTGATTATAATTGGACATGGGATCAAGCAATGAATAAAATTATTAATAAGCAAGAATATTGGGCAATATCAGATTCATTACAACGTAAAACCATTTTTGAAGAATATACGGCTAGAATTAAAAAAGAGCAGAAAGAGGCATTCGAAAAGGAAAGGTCTAATATCAGAAGTGATCTATATAATCAATTAAAAAAATATCCAGAAATCAAATATTATTCAAGATGGAAAACTTTCAAATCAAAATTAATTACTGATCCGATATTTTCAAATTATAATCATTTACCAAAAGAACAAAGATTAGTATTTGAAAATTATGTTAAAGATTTAAGAAAACAGTATGAAGAAGAAAAATATCATGAAAAACAACAAGCAATTGAAGAATTGGCAGATTTAATGAGACATAGTGAAATTACAACAAATACAAAATGGATAGAAGCAAATAAAGTTGCTGAACATTCAAATTTACATCGATTAGATGTGTTGATAACTTTTGAAGATTATATGAAAGAATTAGAGAGAAAAGTAAGTACACAACGTCAACAAGAACAACAAGTGCAATATAGAATTGAACGAAAAAATAGAGAAAATTTTTTATCATTATTAGAAGAATTGAAGAAAGATAATAAAATTAAAATTGATACAAAATGGAAAGATATTTTACCATTGATTAAGGATGATTTAAGATATCAACAATTATGTGGACAACCAGGTTCAACCCCATTAGAATTATTTTGGGATGCAGTTGAAGAAGAAGAAAGAAAATTAAAACAACATCGGGAATTAATCTTGGATATCTTAGCATCTCAAAAGACAACAATTGATGATTGTCATAATTTTGATAAATTCAAAAGAATTGTTATATTTGATAACAAAGGTAAGAATTTCCCAGATGAACTTTTAAGAATTATTTATGAAAGATTAAAACAACAAGCCCAATTGAAGAATAATCAAGATAAACATTTACAAGATAGAAAATTAAAACGTCAGCAAGAAGATTTAAGGTTAGTTATTGAAAATTTGGATAGACCATTAGTAAGAATCGATGATACTTGGGATAAAATATCAAAAAGAATCTCAAACTACCCAGAGTTTAAACAAATTAAAGATGACAAGGATAGAAAAGTTGCATTTGATAGACATATTAGAAAATTAAAAGATATAAGACATGATGAGAAAGAACGTGAACGAGGTAGAGAACGTGAAAGAGAGAGAAGAAAGAGAGATTCTGAAAGAATTCAAAGAAATGATAAAGCACAACAACCTAGAGGATTAGATGAAGGTCCATTTATGGATTATTAGAATAAATAATTATTTTATTTTTTTTTTTTTTTTTTTGTAAACTATATTTTTATAGAATTATATAATTAAGAAATATTACTGCTCTTCTTTTTGTAATAAAGTTGATAACCCGATTAAAGCTAGTAAACCATATTTAAATTTCTGATTTTCTGTAATTAGAATAGTAGCATAACCTAATAAAGGCATATAAGCCTTAACTGATCCAACAATTTCTTCTTTTCTATTTAAATACATTTGTTTTTTAGCATATAAATCCAAATCATCCATCGGATTATTATCACCTTTTGTTAATACTAATTGTTTTTTATCACTTGTATGATCTCTCATAACTCGATGCACAATTGGAATATCTCTTCCTTTAACATTATAAACGACAATATCACCAACATTAACTTTACCACGATTCCATAATAATAAAATATCACCTCTTTGAAATGCTGGTTCCATTGATCCAGATAAAACAACAACAATTGGACTTGAAGAATTTGTAACTACTGATAATCCTTTATAAAACATAAATGCTGATGATAACACAAGCATTACACTTAATGCCTTGTGCAATGTTTTTCTAATATCAAAATCCAATTTCATAATAATATCTTTTTAATAATTTATGGTATTTTTTTAATTTTTTCTAATGTTTTGATTGTTGATTTATTTGAGTAAAATGTTTTATGAACACGTCGGTGAAAAACTGCAAAAATTAACAAAAAAAGTGAAATTATTTATTTAAGCTGTGATAACAATTCCTCCCAGCTTAACGACGCGTAACAACTTAGATTCGGTCGGAACTCCGAGATTTCCAACTTTTTATATGCGAATAATTTATTTTTGTGGTGCATTTTTTTTTTTTTTTATTCTTTCTTTTATTTTCTTATTTCTAAAGTCTCGATCGCCACTTATTTATATTAATATTATTGTTAAAAGGATAAGATAACAATGAGTACAACAACGGTTGAAGTACGACATGCTGGTAAAAAATATACAGTTGAAATTGATTTAAATGAACCAGGTGCTACATTTAAATATCAATTATATTCATTAACTGGTGTTCCACCAGAAAGACAAAAAATTCTGGTTAAAGGTGGACAATTAAAAGATGATACTGATATGAATAGTTTGGGTTTGAAACCAAATCAGTCATTAATGATGCTAGGTACAGCAGGTGAACTACCAAAAATGCCTGAAGTTAAACATCAATTTGTTGAAGATATGTCAGATAATCAAATTGCTGAAAAAAAAGTTTACCCAACTGGATTAAGAAATACTGGAAATACTTGTTATTTGAATTCAACATTACAAGCATTGAAATCAATGCCTGAATTGGTAGATGGATTAGAATCATATCAAAATGGTAATGGAATGTCAAGTATGTTAACAAGTAGTAGCGATATTACAACTGGATTAAAAGAATTATATAAAGGAATGAATCAAACTACTGAGCCTTATTTACCAGTTCAATTTATTAATGCATTAAGAATGAATTTTCCTCAATTTGCTGAAAGAGGTGATCATGGAGAATTTAAACAACAAGATGCTGAAGAAGCTTGGTCACAAATTTTAACTCAATTAAGAGATAAAGTTAAAGATTCAAATAATAAATCAATTGTAGATGATTATATGGGTGGCCAATTTGAAGTTATTACAAAATGTGATGAAACTGACGAAGAACCAGTTAAGAGTTATGAAGATTTTTTGAAATTAAATTGCCACATTAGTATTGAAACTAATTTTGTTAGAGACGGGTTATTAGCCGGTTTACACGATAAATTAGAAAAACATAATGATTCATTAGGTAGAAATGCCGAATATTCTATTAATAAAAAAATTAATAGATTACCAAAATACTTAACTATACAATATGTTCGATTTTTTTGGAGAAGAGATACTGGTAAGAAATCTAAAATTTTAAGAAAAGTTGCTTTCCCATTTAATTATGATGCAACTGAATTATGTACAGAAACTTTACAATCAAGATTAATTCCTGCAAGAGAGAAATTCAGAGAATTAGAAAAAGATAAATTAGAATTAAAGAGACAAGCTAAAAGAACCAAAATTTTGGCAAATGATGAAGAATTAGTTAAATCAGTTACAAAAGACGGTGAAATTACTGATTCAAAAAGAAAAGAAATGGAAAATGCGTTAAGAGAAAAATTAGATGAAGATTTAGCTAAAGATTCATCATGTAATCCACATGGATTATATGAATTAGCTGCTGTTATTACACATCAAGGTGCCAATGCTGATAGTGGTCATTACCAATGTTTTACAAGAAATGATAATGAACCAGGTAAATGGTGGAGATTTAATGATGATAAGGTTAGTTTGGTTGACGAATCAAGAATTGAGACTTTAGCTGGTGGTGGTGAATCTGATAGTGCATTGATTTTATTATATAGAACTTCCCAAATTTAGGATCATAATTATTATGAAATTAGTATTATTATTAGTATTATTATTATTATAAATTTTTAGCTACTAAAGATTTAAAATTTTCAACTTGTTCATAGCAATTAAAAGATTTATCTTTATTTTTAACTAAACATTCAATAACTGATTCTCTTGCTTTTAAAACTGAATCATCTAATTGACGAGGTTGAGGTCTTGATTTTAATTTTTCACGTAATTCGTTTAATTTATTTTTCAAATCATTTGAATCACCATCTTTTGATGGCTCAGGTAAATTATCAAACTTCAATTTTATTTGATTATTTGCTTCATCTTGTAATTTTTTTAATTCTTTATTAACTTGATCTTGAATTTCTTTTTCAGTATATTGACTTCTTGTATAATCAGATTCAACTGTTGAATCTAATTTATTAACTAATGCATTTGAAAATTCTATTGGAGTATTTGGTAAAAAGACTTTTGTTTCTTGTTGTTCTGGTTTTGATTGTGATGCACCCATTTTTATCTCTATAATTACTGATTTATTTGTCTTGAAGAAAGAAATTTTTATTTTATTTTTTTTTTTTTTGGTGATGATTATTTTTGATTGGCAAAAAAAAATTCCAATACCTGTAGTATATCACCAATACCCAACTAATTCTTGGGAGCAAAAACCAAAACATAAAAAAAATAATTATCTCTGCAACAAAGAATCGAAATCACCATCATTTTCTAAAACTTGATCTAGCTTATTTAAATTATTCTGCCATAAACACCATCCAACTCCTTGTAATAAAGCATCACTTAAATCATCTTTTTTTTTATTCATACTTAAGTTGATTGTACTTAAGTCAATTGGCCCATTGCCTTCTTTCAACCATGATAAAACTAACTCAGTCTTTGAATGTTTAGTTGATCTATACCTTTTATTAAAATTACTGTCTTTAATCTTTTTACTATCAATAATCCAAAATTTTGATGTTTTTGTTGGTGGAATTGATATAGATTCAATAGAATTTTTTGTATAATAATTATAAGAATTTATGTAAGAATATAACATTGACTCAAATAAATTAACTCTAATAATCCATTCGGGTACATTCGATAATCCATTTGATCTCATTCTTTGTTGTTCAATTAATATAATTGGTTGTAAATCCAAGTTATTGAAAATTTTAAATGCTAATTGTGAAAATTCTGGTTGACTATATGATTCAATAGATGGAATTTCGGCCAATTTTAATGATTCAACTTTCCAATTATTTATATCCAGTGTACAAATAGCTAGGTTTGTTACGCCCATATCAATTGATAAAAGTTTTGAAGGTAATTTATCATAATACCTTGGCGTTGATAATAATCTCGTTGATAATAATTCTTTTTTACCTGTATGTGATACACCACAATTTATACATAGATTTTTTAACTGCTGAGCATTTAATTTCATCAATTTATTCATAATCTCTTAATATGCACTCTACAATTTTAAGTTATGTTGGAGAGAGAGAAAAAAAAAATTGTGAAACATTTTTTTATTTTTAATTTTATTTTCTTAAAATTCTTGATCGCGATCATGATTATATTTTGAGAAAATAAAAACAATAGTTAATATACATCAGATTATTATACAATTACTATTTACCAATAACTTGTTTATTAGGATTAGGCGGTTTTTTCTCTTCATTTTCATCACCGTCTTCATCATCCTCATCTTCATCATCCTCATCATCATCCTCATCATCATTATTATTCCTTTCAACATCTTCATCCTCTTCATCTTCTTCATCAGGAAATCCACCCAACTTTCTAATCAACCTATCAACAATTGAAGACCATTCAGCCATACCACCCATTCCAATATCACCACAGATCAAAAACTTTTCTACAGGTGATAAAACTTCAAACCATGGACATTCTTCCTTCAAAATTGTCAAATGTTTTTTAGTCATTGGATTTGTATACATATGAGTATTCATGGCTGGTGCAATTAAAATTGGATTAGTTGGATTCCACGCTCTAATAACGCTTGTAATTAAATTATTACAAATCCCATTAACAATTTTGGCTAGAGTATTTGCACTTAATGGAGCAATTAGCATAATATCTGCCCATCTTCTCAATTTAACATGTAAAACAGCTTCTGATTTAGCAGTATGTCTACTTTCCCATTCATCACTATCTCTCCAAATTTTAACATCAGATGGAATCTTCATGCCAGTCATAAAATGTTCAGCTGATGGTGTAACAATTAATTGAATCATTGCTTTATCTTTATAAATCTCTTTCAATTTTCTAATAATTAATGGAATTTTAATTGTTGCAACTGATCCTGTAGCTGCTAATAATATATGTAATTTGCCATCTTTTTCACTACCTGGCAATAATGGTGGTGGTGATGAAATATTATTTCTTGGATTGATTTGAGGTGATGAAACATTAGAAGCGGGATTTGACGTTATATTATTATAATTTGGATGAACATTTTGATTATTAATTGATGAAGATGTATTTTTATTAGTATTGTTAGTATTGGTCGTATTAAATGAAGGATGTTGATTAGTTGATGATGGTAGTGGAGGATGCATTGGTGAAGATAAAGTAGAACTGTTGTTAGAATTGTTAGTAATATTAGTATTAATAGGAGTAGTGTTGTTATTATTATGCAGTTTTAATCTTGTTGACATGTTTTGACTTAATATATCAGTTGCTCTATGTTCAGTTGCTGTAAAAGAAACTGTACTTGGTCTTCTAACTATAAACGCTGGATCATCTGTTGTTGTACCACTCTCACTTGTTGTATTAGATGGATCTTGTTTATTTGTTGTTGATGTAGATGGTGAAGATGATGTTGCTTGATTGGTTCTTATACCTCCTGACATTGTTTCTTATTCTTTTATGTTGATACTTTTTGTCTATAGGTTGCCTGATGTGTTAATGAAGAATGAAAGTTTTTTGTCGTTCGTTTTTCCTTTTTCAAATCGAAAAATTAGATATATCTTTTTTTTTTAGTGTGTGATTATTCAGCTTAGAGGGAAAGGAAAGTGTGATATTATTTTTTTCCTTTTCACTGGCGCTTAATAAAATTTTCTGACTTGTTACACTTGAAAGCAAAGTAAAAGCTCTTGCACTGCAAGTTTGGGAGAATCTAATAATTCACAAGCTTTTCATTAGTTGTTTATTAGTTGGTTGACGGGTTATTATCGTTGGGAGATTTTCTTATTAATAAGCGCTTTAACGGCATATGCTTTTATCTTTGATTATTTCATGGGGAAAAAAATGGCGTGCACCCGCGGCTTTTTTTTTTAATTCGTTGGTTTTAAAATTTTGTTAGTTTAAATTGGGAGTTGACTACATACTGTATCTAATGTGTGATACTGCTTGAAGAAAGAAAAGTAAGTAAAAAGTTGCTGGTAAAAACCGTCTTAATTTTCTGTATCAGGTATTATATATATCCGGATTACTTTTGCTTAAATATATAACATATGTATAACGCAAAATGATTCTTTGAAAGTTTTATAAAGATCTCAATCTGTCAACATCATGGTACCTGGTTATACCTGGTACCATGCATGGTGTATCGATCAGGATATCTGATATATAACTAGATCTGATCGATCGCGATCGGATTGATCAGATCATTCTTACAAACAGAGCCGCATTCTATAGGCTGACTTCCATTGATGTTCGAATTTTGACATGACAACAACAAAAAATAATAACAGGGAATATTATGGCATATTTATAGCCTTCTGATGCCTCATGTCGTTACAGTATAAGCTTGCTCACTGTCGTATTTTACTATCATCGGTTTATTCCGTCGGTGAGACTTTTACTCTCTGGCCTAGGCCAGCTATGAGTAGAATCAGTGCTCCAAAATTTCACCACCACGTTAATTTGTTGATATAAATATCAACTTATAAAAAACAAAAAATAATCAATCCTCCAAAAATTTTAGAATTGTTGACTAAATCTAACTTTGAATACAGAAAAATGTCTTATAAATATGATACAACTAAAGAAGTTCCAAAATTGGAATATTCAAGTGCAGCACATGGATTTTTAGCTCAACATGATGAAATGACAGAAGATTCAACATTTGATTATTTGAAAGAAAATTTTGGTTTAATTAAACCCTCATGGAATCAATTTAAAAAGGATTTTGATGAACTAGTTGCAAACCAAAAGCCAAATGAACGATACAAAGTATTACATTTAGCAAGACATGGCCAAGGATTTCATAACCTTGCAATTGAAATTTATGGTGAACCATACTGGGATGAAAAATTATGTTTTGATTATGGTGATGGTAAAATTGTTTGGGGTCCTGATCCAGAATTAACTGATTTAGGTAATCAACAAGCATTAAATAATCATAAAGGTTGGGAAGAACAAGTTAAAAAAGGTATTCCATTACCAAGTTCTTTTTATGTTTCTCCTTTTACAAGATCTATTAATACAATGTTTGGTACTTGGGATGGTATAAAAGAAATTGATCCATTAGTTTTAGAAGATTTAAGAGAAGATATTGGTGAACATACTTGTGATAAAAGAAATACTCGAAGTTATTTAGAAAAGCGATTTGGTGAAAGAGTTAGAATTGAACCAAGTTTAACTGAAAATGATGAACTATATACTGAACAAGGTAGAGAAACTTTATTACAACATAATGTTAGAACTAAAAGATTTTTAGATCATTTATTTGAATTGGATTGGGATAGTGAAGAACCAGATTGGTTTGTATCTGTTACTTCTCATTCTGGTACCATTAATTCTTTCTTAAGTTCTATTAATCACAGACCTTTTAGAGTTACTCCAGGTGGGGCTATCTTGGTAATTGTTAAAGCAACTAAACCAGAATAGTTAGCTAAAAAAATTAAATTTAGAAAATAGATACATATAAAAATTCTTTTTTTCAAGGAGTGAATAGGAATCATATTAGAATAAAAATACTATATATGTATGCTTATAAACCTGTTTTATCAACAATATTTTTGTTTTTTATTATTTTAGATTAGTGTTTCTATCCTGCATCTTCAGCAGCTGCTTGTTAGTCATCAACAATATCTTCTTGCAATGGTCTGAAAACTGTTCATCTGGAGCATAGATCTTCTTGCTTGGCGAATTGTTCATCATTTTTATCTTCAGCAGCAGATTGTTGATCATCAGGTAAATCTTCTTGACTTCCATATTTTTCATCTGATATAGCTTCTAGATCTCGAGCTGTTGGTACTGATCGTTCGAAGTATCTACAGTTGTCGGTGCTGGTTTTGGAATTGAACGTTGTTGATGCTGGCGCTGTAGTTGGCTCTGGTGTAGGTGGTGTTAAAGGAATTCAACTGTAGTAGGAACTGGCTCTGTAGTTGATACTGGAGTTGTATTTGGTAAAGTGGAAACTGGTACTATTGTTGATAATGTGCTTAGAATTGGTGAGGTACTAGGGGGCATAATAGGAGTACTTGAGGATGTAACGGGGGTAATTGGGGGTTTGACTGTAATACTTAGTGACGTGTGCGAGGTAATTGGTGAACTATTTGGCGAGGTACTATGAGTAGTACTTATTATAGTGCTAGGAGAAGTACTTTTCGAATTGTTAGGAGAATTAGATATTTGAAGTCGTAGGTAGTGTACTTAAGAATTCGATTAGTAGTATTGATCAAATCACCACAACTTTTATAGAAACCAGTTTGCACGTTACTTACCAATTAGCAGCGCTGGTGTAAAGTACATATATACAGAGTACCTATAGCTTATATTTACTTATAATTACGTATACCATACATCCTAGACTACTAAAAAGAAAGTATCACAACTAATAGGGGCTAATGGCTCCAAATTCGAGATCTGATGAGAGTCCATTAGGAAGGTGTTTGGCATATACTGTATCATATGATAGAGTACCTGTCACTTAAAACAATCAAATAAGTACTATAATATAGATCGATATTTAGAGAATTTAAATATACCTTAATTATACATGCATACTTCGATGGAATACTACACATATGTACAAGACTTGTATGTATACATACAATACTATATATGACCAATCTGGTTATAATATATATATATAATATTATATATGATGCATTCGTGATGATTTTGGCCACAGTTTGAAAGCCTTATATATTATTGTGTACTGGTAGAAATTGCCAAATGAACAGCAATTTTAAATAAAGTTATATGGATACGATCCTTAGATGGAAAGTAATAAATTATTAATTAATTCGAGATCTAGTTGTAGTTCATACCTACCATGCATCCATGGTTTAGAAACCTTGTTTTAATTTCCTTTGGATAACATATATAGAGAGTTAAATTTATATAATTACTTATCTTGTGTATACTATTTACATATATATATTATACTTGTATGTTCAGTATCAATACATAGACCTCAGGGTCAAATACATCAAAATCTAAGACATATAGGTCTCAGTGATGATTAGAACGTTGTACGAAAAAAAAAAAAAAAAAAACGCGTCGAATTTAATAATTAATTTAATATAAACACACTAGTCTCAGATATGTTTAATTATTATTACAAGATTCAGGAGCCAAAATTACAATTGTTAACTCAAACTTAATGTTAGATTGATAATAGATAGAATAACTATAAACTATATACTAGAATAGATATCAATTTATTTCCTTTAAAATCCGATATAACCAATTTTTAACAACCTTTGAAACTTTAACCCCATTTTCATTTAAATTTTTCATCCAAATTATATCATCATTAACCAAACTATCACAATTATAAACATAAAATTCATTTATTCGTGCAAGTTTTTGAAAAACTTCTTTAACTTCCCCATCTTCTTCGCCATTTTCAGTAAAGTTTTTTAAATCTGTCAGAAATAAACTATAGTGAATCAACCCATTAGTCTCAAAAATTTGTAAATTTTTACAATAATAACCCAATTTTAAAAAACTGAATTCTTTTAATTCTTTTTCATTAGTACTAGCGATAAGATGGTCTTCCTCGATAATTTCATAATGAAAAAATTCCAAACTCGAAAACTTTTTATAATCTAAATCAATCTCAAATAATATCCTTAAATCCAAATATACTAAATTCCCACCTATATTTTCAATCCAACTTTTTAATAGTTTCTTATCAATAGAAGAGACTGGAATTCCTCCTGATCCTTGTGTGACGCTTAATTTCAAGTTTCTTAGGTTTTTAAATGAATGATGACACTTTGAAAAAAAATTATCAAACAGGTGATGCCCTTGAATATATAAATCTAAAGTTTCAAGGTTTAAACTTGATAGCAATAATTTATTTAAAATTTTCCAGTCACTTGCTTCAACAAACACATCAATTTTTTTTAAATTCTTTAAATTTATTAAATCTAGTTGAGTTGAAAATTTATCAAAATCTAATGAATTTGAAATATCCATCAACTCAGCTTGATCATTCACAGACTTTACTACAGAATCTCCTGTGATTATTTGACCCGAGTCTTCCAAAAAATTATCTTTAATTTTGTTTGATATAAATAAACTATTACTCAAATTTAGCAACTTTATCACCCCATGTTCTTCAAAATAAACAAAAAATTGGCTGAATTTTTTTAAAATATCATTATCATTCATATATGTTAAAACGTCAAATACTTGTCCTAATTTAGTAGGCTTAAATATTAAATTCGATGCTGATAAATTGCTTAAAGCTTGCTTTATACTGGTATTATCATTACCAACCTCAACACTCAAAACATTCAAATTCTCATACTTTACGCCTTTATAAATTGCGTCAAGGATAGGTTCATCCCCCAAATATAGGTTTAAAGTTTTAACAAACCTAGAATATAAAAGGTTAAATCTTTTTATACAGATTTGATATCTATTATGATAATTAGAATCTAAAATATGACAAGTGTTTAAAAAATCTTTAAACTTGTATTCTGCTAATCCTTCAAACCATTCAGTATTAACTAATATATACGCCAGCTTAACTTTGGAACCATCTCTTTCACCTGTTTCCAAGTATGAATCTGATAGTCTATTTTGAAACTGGTCATAACTGAACTTTGGTTTTGGAGAATCAACTAAATGAAACCAAATCAATCTTTTAGTTTCTAATGGTAAATTATTAAAACTTGTCATCCTTTAACCTTATTCTGGTTAAATAATCTATAAACAGTTGATAAAGTTACTGGGTTCATTAAACACTTTTTATAATTCCAACAACTGGTGTGAAAAAATACAAAAAAAAAAAAAAATACTAAATAATATCGATCTATACGAGTTTTTTTTTTTTTTTTTTTTTTTTTCCAACTAGCTACTACATGTAGACGTTATCGGATAAGAATTTACGCGTGTATTATTGAAACTCCCAAAAAGGAATTAACAAGGCTAGACTAAAACTGGACAACCGCTTAAAATTAGCAACAACACAACCTTTAACAATCATCGTATTCAAATAATATAATAATCATCACCACAATGACCATCTTAGTGATACCTACACTTGTAGCACCATCCGGATCTAATGCTCTCAACAATACTAACCAATACAGCAATACGAGAAATACAAAGAAGAGAGAGAAAAAAAAAAAAAAATGAATTAAATGCAAATATAAAAATAATAATATTAAAAAATAAATCTATACACAAAAAAATTACTCATAAAAAAATTCGTTAACATAATAATAATATATGTAATACCAAAGAACTAATCTTCATCAATAATAGCAATTAAATCACCAGTTTCAACCATATCACCTTGTTGTTGAACAATTCTTTTAATAATCCCACTAACAGGACTATTAATAACAAATTCAGTTTTCATTGCTTCCAAAACTGCAATACCTTGATTTTTTTCAATTTTATCACCAGGCATAACCAAACTTTTCCAAAATCTACCCGCAACAACATCAGCATATAATCTATAACCATCTTCATTTTCATCTTCACTATTATAAGTGGTATTAATAATTTGATCAGTTTTACTTTCTTCACTAACCATTAATTCTTGCATATCAATTAAACATTGTTGTTTGTGTTGTTCAAATAATTCCAATTCTTTTTTATTTTTCTTTAACCATTTTGAATATTGACCATAATCAAATACAGAATCTTCAACTTGAATGGTATATCTACCATTTTTACATGCTTCTGTCATTCTATCCAATACATCTTCTGGTACTGGGAAAAATTCAATTTGATCAAATTGTTTCAATAACCATGGATGATCTTGTTTTTTTGAAACATCATTTAACATTAATTTATCCCAAATTGGAATAGTTCTACCAACTAATTGATACCCACCTGGTGAGCTACATGTATAAATACATGCAAAAGAACCACCTAAACCAACACAACCTGGGGGAGTAGTTGATCTACTTGGACTATATTTAGCACCAATTAATCGATGTCTTGGATCTAATGGTAACATACATGGAGCTCCTAAATAAACATCACCTAAACCCATAACAATATATCTTGCTCTAAAAGTAATATCTCTAACATCATTTCTATCATCTAATTTATTAACTCGTTGTAAAAAGTCAACATTATTTGGTAAATAAGGAGCTTGAGATCGAACAGTTTGTTGATACTTTTCAATTGATTGTAAAGTTTTTGAATCTTCAAATGCCATTGGTAATCTAATAACTCTTGATGGAACAGACCATCTATCATATTTTTGAATTTGTTGTTCAATTGTTGATAATTCTTCAACAAAATCTTCTTGACTAATAACTAATGGATCATATTCAATTAAAACAGATCGAACACCTGGAGTCATTTCTAAAATACCTTCAATATTTTCTTTTGCTTCTTGTTTTAATTTATGAATTCTATAAGAATGATTTAAATCAACAATATTATCACCATATTCAACCAAAATATATCGATCACCAGCTTGTCTAAATACAACTTTTGGTGTATGAATACAACCATTATGTTTATAAACAATTGGATTATTTAATTTATTTAAAACAACTGGAGTATAATCAATTGGTTTTAAAGTATCAATTTGTTGTTGTTGGATTTCTTTTAATTTTCTTGCTTCATCAAAATCAATTGGTGAGAATTTAATTGAATCACCTGGTTTAACTTGACCAA
Source organism: Blastobotrys capitulatus (assembly GCA_030564325.1). Lineage (NCBI taxonomy): Eukaryota > Fungi > Ascomycota > Dipodascomycetes > Dipodascales > Trichomonascaceae > Blastobotrys > Blastobotrys capitulatus. The sequence goes on from JAJLUL010000025.1 coordinate 47,936, forward strand.
TTTTCCATAACTCTGCTTCAACAATTGTAACAATACAAACAAATCCACCTAATGAAGGACCATCTTTACCCAAAATAACTGGATAATCACCAGTGAAGTTGATTGCACCAATAGCATATGGATAATCATGAGCATTTGATGGATGTAAACCTGCTTCACCACCATCAGTTCTTGACCATTCTGGTTTTGGACCATCAGTTAATCTAACACCAAATCTATTAGAGTTATAATGAACTTTCCATTCACTTGATAAGAATTTTTCAACATATCCTTTATTAAAATAATCTGGAGAACCATGTGGGCCCATTGTAACATAAATTTCCCATTTATTTGATAATTTTGGTTCAATTAATGAAGGAGATGGTTCAGAAATTGGTAAAGGTAAATGACAGAAATCTTGTTCTGGTCTACCTAACCATAAAATATCACCAATTTTAATACATCTACCATTTTGACCACCAATATTACCCAATTCAAATGTTGATCTTGAATATAAATATTCTGGAACATCAATACCACCTCTAACTGCAATATAACATCGACAACCAGATGATAATTTACCAACAGATAATTTTGAACCAGCTTTAATCGTTAATGGTTTATTGAATTCAATTGGTTCGTCATCAATTGTTGCATTTGATTTCCCACCAGTTAATGCAATAATACTATCATGATGGAATTTTAATGTTGGACCAGTTAATGTACATTCAATTGCTGGAGAATTTGGATCATTACCAACAATTTTATTTGCTAATTGATGACTAAAATCATCCATTGGACCTGAAGGAGGAACACCAACACTCCAAAATAATCTTCTACCTGGATAATCTTGAATTGAGGTTTGAGAACCAGCTAATAAAACTTCAGCAGCAAATGGAGTATATTTATAAGTATCTAATAATTTTGTTGAAACTTTAGCATCTTTAAAAAATTGTGCATTTGCAATTGATCTTAAATAATCAATATTTGAAACAATACCAGAAATCATTGTTTGATTTAAAGAATTTTGTAATTTTGATAAACAAGAATCTCTATCATCACCATGAACAATAATTTTTGCAATCAATGGATCATATTCTGCACTAATTTTAGTACCCATTTTAATCCAAGTATCAACTCTTGCATCTTTTGGAAATTGACATTCAGTAATTTGACCTGGTGATGGTAAGAAATTTTTAACAGGATTTTCAGCATATAATCTTGCTTCCATTGAATGACCTTTTGTAATTAATTTGCAATTAAAATCTGGTGCTCTATTACAAGCAATATATAACATCCATTCAACTAAATCAATCTTGGATTCACTACCATCATCATTAACAATTCTTGTAACTTCTTCAGTAATTGGATGTTCAACTTGTAATCTTGCATTAACTTCCAAGAAATAAAATTCTTCTCGTTCTTCATCATAAATATATTCAACAGTTGCAGCATTTTTATAATTCATTGATGAAATTAATGATTCTGCTGATTGATGTAATTTCTTTCTATTTTCATCACTAATATTATGAGCTGGTGCAGTTTCGATAACTTTTTGATTTCTTCTTTGAATTGAACAATCTCTATCGCCAATTGCAATTGCATTACCTTTACCATCACCTAAAACTTGAACTTCAACGTGTCTTGCATTAGCAACAAATCTTTCCATAAAAACAGCTGGATCATTAAAATAATTTTGACCTAATCTTCTAACAACGTCAAATTGTTCTTTTAATTCTTCATCACTTCCCTAATTATTTGTTAGTATCTTTGTCTTTTCCTTTTTTTAAAATAAATTTTATACATACAACCATGGAAATACCAATACCGCCACCACCACTAGTACTTTTAATCATAACTGGATACCCAATTTTTGATGCACTTTCTAATGCTTCTTCAACAGTATCTAATAAACCAGTACCAGGGCATAAAGGAACACCAGCTTTTTCAGCTAAATCTCTTGCAGAATGTTTTAAACCCAATTTTCTAATTGAATCAGCACTTGGACCAACAAATACAATACCTTCTTCTTCACAAGCTTGTGAAAAATCAGCATTTTCTGATAAAAATCCATAACCAGGAATAATTGCTTGACAACCAGTTAATTTAGCAGCATCCAAAACTTTTCGAACTGATAAATAAGTTTCTGCTGCTGTAACACCTTTTAATGGAACAGCATCATCAGAATCTAAAACATGTTGAGCATATCTATCAGGTTCACTAAAAATAGCAACTGCTTTAATATCCAATTTTTTTAAAGTTCGAATAATTCGACAAGCAATTTCACCTCTATTAGCAACTAAAACAGTATGAAATGGTCTTGCAGTTGAAGTGTCACTAATATAACTTCTCCAACCACCATATTTGGTAATATCATTGGTATTTCTAACATTATCATAACCAATTTCTTCACAAATAAAACCTTTAACCCATGAACCATCTTCTGCTTCAACATTACCAATACCTAATGGATGAGGAACCATACTAATAAATTGACCAAAATTTTCTGTTGGAACATTCCAAATTTCAATTGCTAATTTTTCACCATTATCTGGTACTCTTCTCAAACCAGGTTTTTTTGGAACAGAATTTGGTAATGCATATAATCTATAATTTGGTGATGTATATGTTTTTCTTGATAATCTTGCATTAACTTTCTGTAACTGCCAATTTAATGCCATACCTGATAAATGACCACCAACAACTGCCAATGGAATAGAATCTGGATCAGTATTTGGGAAACTTGCATGTAACAAATCACCATTTAAAACTTTTTGTCCAGTATTACCAACTAATCTATCACTTGGTAAAAATTTACTGGCCAAATCTAATAAAGCATAATCATTAAATTTAGTTGATAATAAAGTAATACCTTGAGGTAATCCATCATCTCTAAAACCATTTGGAATTGCTAAACCACACATATCACTTAAATTAACAAAATTGGTATAAGTACCTTGTTTAGAATTACAACTGATTGGTTCTTCTTCAACATCTTTTAAAGTTGGATTTAATGGACATGTTGGTACAACCAACCCATCATATTGATTAAATTGTTGTTCAATTTTTTTTAATAAATCTTTTCTTTGATATTCAAAATCAAAAAAATCAGTTGCAGTAAATTGAGTTGCTTTTTCAACAATAGTTTTAACAGTTGGATCTAATAAATGACTTTTATTTTCCATAAAATCTTTAATTGCACTATATCTTTCAGCAACCCATGGACCTTCATATAATAAATTTGCCAAATCATGTAAAATTGTAAAATCAGTTGGAATTAATTCAACACCAATATCTTTAAATCTTTTTAAAGCTTTATTAAATAATTTTTCATTTTGTTCATCACCAAAAAATTTCGGTTCTTTTGGGATTGCTAATACTGGTCGTTTACCAAAATTGGTTTGTAATCTTGGTGGTAATTTTCTTGAATAACCATTTGCTTGATCATATTGAGCCAAAATATGGAAAACCATTTGACAATCTCTTAAATTTAATGCAAAACATGATACAGTATCTAAACTTTTACAAGCTGGAATAACCCCAGTTGTACTCCATGCACCTAATGTTGGTTTAATACCAACTAAATTATTTAATGCAGCAGGAACTCTACCAGAACCTGCGGTATCAGTACCCAAACTAAATGGTACAAAACCTTTTGATACAACAACAGCTGAACCTGAACTTGAACCACCTGGTACATGTTTATCACTAAAAGCATTCGTTGGAATACCAAAATCTTTTGATCTAACACCAACTAAACCACAAGCAAATTGATCTAAATTTGTTTTACCAACAACAATTGCACCTGCTTTTTTTAATAATGAAACTGTTGTAGCATCTTTTTCTGCAATATATTTTGCTGCTGCACATGCTGCAGTAGTTGCAAAACCTTCAACATCAATGTTATCTTTAACAGCAAATGGGACACCAAATAATGGAGTTTCCTATTGTTTTTGTTAGTTTTATTGTTAATTCTTTTTTTTTTTATATTTTTCTAAAGTACTTACACTTCTATCTGTTGGTAATGCATCAAATTGAGTTTTTAATTGATCATGAGTTGCAATTGAAATCCATGCTGCATCATCTTTATCGAAAGATGCAACTAATTCTACAACTCTATCAAAAGCTTCTTGAGTTGAAGCTGTATATTGACTATCTCTCCAATTGTCGATTGTCCAGTTTTTTCTAGTCATTGTTTTATAATGGTAATAAAATTGAAAAACTGGTGAAGATTTTATTTATTGTATTTATCGAGAAATAGAATAGAATAAGGTTAGTAAAAAAAAAAAAAATGAACGATCGTAAATAATATAATAAAAATAAAAATAAATAGTAATAATAATAATAAAAAATTCAATTATTGAAATAGTAAAGAATATAAAATATAAAAATGAAATAGAATAAATAAATAAAAAAGTCCCTTCTACTTTTAAGAGCGAATTAATTGATCTTTATATAAATTGTTTGAAAATTTAAAATTTCCAGTTAATATATAAATAGGTCTTCATAATTCGGAGAATTCCAAAACAAAAAAAAAAAAAAAACATAAAAGTAAAAAAAGAAACGTTAGAATTGAAATTAATTTAAAGATTTATTCATGGGGGTCTTTTGGTTGATATCATAATTTAATAATTGTATTAACGGTTTTTTTTTTTTTTTTTTTTTTTTTTTTTGATATTTTTATGTAAAATGGTCCCTGTTTCATTATCTATTAATTCAAAATACTGTGACAAGGAGTTTAGCTACTAGAAATTCGGAGATTTGAAAAAAAAAAAGTTTAAGCTTTAGTAATAAACCCATTGCGTGAAATCTACTACTAGATCTCAAAAAGTGAAACATTTCGAGCCTCACGACAGTGCGCGAGCCAATCAAGACGCGATGATAAGCAGATCAAGCTTTGAATTGTTTCTTATCAATGCTTTGACCAGTTAAAATCAGCACCTAAAAGTTTGATACCCGTTTTACCTGGTATTAAGTGCTTACCAGATATTATTTTACTTTCGCGATTTTTTTTTTTTTTTAATATGGTGGCTTGTAAAAAAAAAATGAGGGGCCCTGTACAATGGTAAAGTGGAAACTGTTTAAGCTTCGTTAAGGTCCACATTATTGGTGCCTCGAAATATACTTAACACAGCTTAAAGTGAACACCCGAGACAAAAAAGGGTTTGAGTATTATGATAGATAGCAAGCGGGGCATTTTTCGTTTTGTGGTCTCAAGCGGACTTAAGTCGGAGAGCGACCAGTTAAAATAAATCACTAAAAGCTTTTGATAGATCATAAAGGAAAAAAATAAGATAACAAATTTCTTCGATAGTACACATAAGAATTTATGAGGAAAAACTCGGAATAAAACGGTCATTTTCATGCTCTTTAAACTAGTTACAGTAAGTGTACCTTTGAAAGTTTTTGATAAGATAAAGAGTTGGTTAAATTTACAATAGAAAAAGAATGATTATATAATCAGTTGTGCCTTAAAATTTAATTTGGGCAACTGAGTTCTTATGATAGTTACATATTACAATTATATGGGTTAACGTTCTTTTAGCTGATAATGTACATAATCATGCTCTTCTAAGAAGTTTTATCAATGGACTAATTCTTATTGCCAATGTATTGATTGGTTCGGTTTTGGCCGTTGAATTATATACAATTAATTCAAAAAAATTCTTATTTTTTATAGACAAGATTTACTTAAGGGTCGACATAATTGAAAAAATGATGATTAATATTGGTTGATTGATCAAATAAGAATTAATTACATATCTAAGCTAATCTATTGATAATCAATGGTACATAGCTATCAGATATATGACTTTTTTTATACGAACCAATCGGTTAAATTCGAATACAGTAATTGATTGATCATAATTTAAATCATGATCTTGCATTATACAGTATATATTCACTCCATGGTGATATCTTGATCTATATCATTTATAATATTTTACTGTTTATAATACAGTATATATACAATATGATATCTTAAGTCAATTACAACATGTGCATATATATAACTATAGCGCTCCATGGTTGAAGAAAGGCCCTCATAAATTTATAGCTAATTATAAAAAAGTTTAAAGTTCATATTTTACCTAAATTAATGAATTCATAATATTGATGAAAATAATGGTATATACGTATACTCAATTAAGGAAGCATTGTAAGCTTTATTGTATGCTACAGTGTATAGATAATTAAGTTAATTCATATCAACATGTGTACCCTTGCAATTTATGTCCATAATTAATGTGGATTGATCAATCGATTATAATAAATTTCAATCAGATTAATATTTTCTATATATATATATCAAATCACCAAAAGAGGGTCCTGTGCTCATATACATGTATATATATATATAGAGATATTAATTTTTAAACAGTTAAACTTCAGTCTTTTCAGATATATTAGTGAAGTACGACGTCAGTACAAATGAATACTATAGCTAGTGCTTCATATATATTATTAATTAATTAATACTAGTAAGCTTTCAATCCTTATAGGCTATAGCTAGGGCTCTAGTATACTATTTTTTAAGATCAGACAATCACTAAGAATATTTATATCCAGATATAGCCATTCTATCAAAGTTGATATCTAATAGATTCACTACATAAGCTTAAATTCTAGCTATCTGGCGCCCAGGCCTGATTCAAAAATCTAGTAGTATATATATACTATATACTAGTATGTATATAACTTAAGTACCGTATTTCAGTCTATACCATAACTATTTATAATAGAATATAATTAGCTATAGATATATATATACATGGGCCATGAACATAGACTAAATATTTAAAATTGTGAAATCGTTGTATAGATAATGACATAGGTATAATATATACATATGTCAATTTTAAATTAAGCTTAATTAAAAATTACATTGAAAGGTTTTAATTAATTATATATATCTATAGCTAGTGCTGATAAATTTATGGATCCTGGGTGGAGGTATATATAACTTATATATTAATTTACATACCCAACCAGGCTACTATCAATGGTTACCGCTGATAACGGTTTTTGTCTATCCATGCTCTTCTATAAATGGATCGATGGCCAACTGATTTATTGATCGATCTCAAATAGTTTACAAAGCTTAATTACTGGTTTCAATTTGATAAAAATCATTCTGAAAAAAACTTCAACGAAATTGAGATGCTTTAGAAAACAAAAGCCAGATTTGATATACATACAACAGTATATGTGGTGATAAACTTAATACAACATCAATAATATTATATATAGATCTAGGAAGTAAATTTGCACAAATTTATAAAGAGATTTATCGGATTTGATAATATAGTCTTTAAGTAACAATTGATATCAATATATAAACGGAAAATCGTGACTTATGAGCTCTTTACTTTACGCATAATTAATTGGGAGTCCAATCATTATTTACAATAAACATTATGACCTAAATTGCATAATTGAATTTGAACCATTTGATTATCAAACACTCCACTCCAGTATTATTGTTTTGTTAACTCTATTATATCGCGATCCATCAGATAATATACAACTTAAGCTACATTAAATTTTTCTATATCCGATATCGCAAATTGAGATCTTACTCTAAGTAGACACAAGTCCATTTCCTTTAAATTCTTTCGAAATGGATGTTGACACCCGATCTAAGGAGCTAATTGTACTTTTCTACTTGGTAGGTCTATCTTAAATTGTACCAGTAATACGATAAAGTTAAGTTAATTATTTATCTATCGATCAATTTTTTTTTTTTTTGTTTTTCTTATTTTCTTATTCATAATGTTTCATTGGCCCTTTTCAAATGGCTTAATCTAAAAAATTAAAATTTTTGCCCCACTAGTTTTTCAACTCCGAAATTTTTGACAAATACCAGGTAGAGCTTAGTACCAGCATATCAATACGTCTACAAGTAAGTAGTACACCATAGTCCCCCACTTTAATTGAGATTGAACTTTAAAAATTAAAAAACCATTTATTGTAGGTTTGTTTATTACTAATGACTAAGTGTAGTTGAACTATTACAGTACAATAATATAGATATATAGCTCTATATACAGTATATATAATAAAATATTGTTTAAAGCAGGAAACCCGCCTAATTACACACTATTTACTCGTAACTAGGGGGTCTAGCATGAAAATTAACTATGAATTATTTCTTATTATATCTTATCATTAATAAATTCAAGGTTCTAATATATACTTCCATGGTGGTCAAGCTTAGGTTAAGTGTATATACTACTGAATTCACAATATCCCATATTACCAGCAATCAGTAAGCGATCTTATTGATTAATTACCAGGGTATACAAATACTGACTATGAAAAAAAAAAACTACACTATAAATATTGTGTAGATATAGGAATACGCTAATTAAAACGCTAACCAATCTTTAAAAATCAATTTGAATATGTAATACTATATCATAATATATACAGATATCATTAAATTATACTCGTTAACAATTGAGTTTTACCTGCCATGGTACCAGGTAAAGATCGATCACGATTGATCAGTTTTTCCGGGCTATCAATCTTTTGTATGCCCCCCAAAAATCTTGGCACTCAGGGCAATTTCATTGAAGAAAAAAGCTTCTAAACATATCATAATAATTAATATTAATTTAATATATCAAAACTATCAGCATTGATTTCTTATAATCATACATGTTTAATACCCTATCAGGATAATAGCTGTTAAACTGATCTGAGTGTTGGTGTACAAGTACACCTACTTTTGCGTACTTGTATTATCATGTAACGTGTCTATGAATTCGAATATCCAGTACTATGTAGTACATATGTCATTTATACTTAAGTCTTGGAAATTACTGCAGTACGTAATAACAACTTAGTAATAATTATCCATACCGCTAGACTAACTACCTGGTAATGTTCCCTATAGTAGCTCAAAATGAAGCTTACTAGTATACATCTATACAAAATGGAAATTTAAGGTCTACCTGCCATGGTATAATAATTAATTTCTATTTTTCATGTCAAGTTTGCATCATTAAAAGTGGCTAAACGAATAATCTTCCTCTAAGCTCTAGTATATACCAATTATCTAACCGATTTCTAATCAGTAGGAACCTTCATTAAATGGCAAAATTATTTAAACATTTTGAGCTATCAATTTACTGCAATCTTTATTAATGTTAACCAATAACATCAAAGCATGCACCAACCACTCACTATCATGAGAAAAAAAAGTCTAAATTGTGAAATTACCTCCAGGTAGACTACTGTGACTGTAATACGGAAAGATTCGCAGCATTAATTTCTAAATTTGGTTAATTTCCTCCGTCAACCGATCAGTTTCCGTTTTTTTTTCTTTTTATTAAAATTGGAATCCCGAGCTTAAAAGATTTGGTGGGTCGGAGGGTCAATGGCCTGCGATATCGGCTTTGCTTGGAAACTACAGTGTACCATAGGTACATACATGTATACGTACAACAATTGTACCTATGGTGTATATACGACGACAAGTTGTACGTATACTGCTTTAAATTATTAATTATAAGGCCAGCTTCAGCTCACTTAGGGTTACCTCATACCGTTTAACGAATTCTTTATCTATTAAATCATTTATGCCAAAATCATTTTCTAATCTATATAGGTGTACAATTGTACGTATAAGAAAACTTCTGTTCAAGATAAAATCTGTCGTAAATAGCTAAGTAGTTTAAATTATAATAAAGATACTGCATATGTATTCTTTGGTCCTTTAACGTTGAAATTAAAGTATACTATAGATCTATCTACTTTACAAATTGTATGGATATATATTTACTGTATATGGTATACACTAATAAAAGCTTCACATACAAGCCTAGATTAACACACATATATATATATTGTATTGCTATGGCTATTACTGTTTTTCGAGTTTAAGCAATAGTGCTCGAGATTTGATGAACGAGTGCTAGCTAGAGAATATACACAGTTCTTAATTGATTAGATATCTCCATTGATTAATTCCAATATTAATATATATATTAGATCATTTTGCAGAGATACAAACTATATCGACTCATGTATATAATCGAATTAATAATCAGTATATAACTTAAAGTATTATTTACATGTTGCAACTTGATTGAGTTTAATTTTAACCACTCTATTTATCTTCAACTTCTAACCTATCCAGATTTCTAATATATATACTATAATTGAATCATAAATACTACTATAGTTTTAATAATTAGCTCATATACACTGTATATTATATAAGTATATATGAAAACTTATGTCCTATGGATGACAGGTTTTTTATTTATAATATATTTGTGCTGTCAACCGCCATGGCTACCACTTGAAAACTTAAACTATAGCACTATACGTATACTTTTTTTTTTTGTGACAACTTAAAATAATTATATACATACAAAAAAAAAAAAATGTCAATTATGAGTTAAAGCCCCAATTTCCTATTCACCATATAACAAGGAAAAAAGAAATATTATAAACCATTCCACTTCCACACAAATAAAAAACTTAATTACATACATGACTGCAGCTACCAGTCAGCATCGGGCAAAAGCCAAAATTGCAAATGTACAAAAATGAAGAATTACGTAAACAGGTCGGATTTTTTAAGTGGTAATTCTTCAATTTTGGACATTTGTAATTTTGGCTTTTGCCCGATGCTGACTGGTAGCTGGTCTGTCTTGATTTGTTAACGAATTCAGTCATACATATATACACTGTACAACTATATGATGCTGAGGTGCCGTTAAACCAAACTTAAGCCGCATACACGAGGCAAACTGAGACATTCAGGGTGCTTAAATTCATATCCAAATTTAAATTATAGGCTTTATCTTTATACACTTATCCAAAACTCAATTGGTACTGAAATATTTAAATTGTCCCAAAGTCTAGCTATATACATGTAGAGTTCTAAATTGTAGTAGACTAGTGTTAGTAATATCAGCCAGCAGTCTTTCTTTCTATATATACATGTCTAGCTACTAATATTTGATTACAAGATGTATGATAGACAGATATATGAAAAAGCATCGAATTGATTCAAGTAGGATATATGGTGGCTATAGATCAATCTATATTCAATTTAAATCTAGTAAGAAGAAAACCCTATCATATTTGATATAGTTTTATAAAATATTACAATGATTAGATACACTGTACGTAATTAAAACAAGCATAAGCTAGTCTATGCAAGCGGAACATTCTTGACTACTAGTTGACAGAAAATCCGAGCTAAACTTAAAGTCTATCAATAGTCATGCATTTATCGATCGCGATCGATCTCGAAATGATCATTTTAGAATATCCTAATAAAACCTATTAATGAATGCAACTGCAACATGTTATGGGGGGAATAATTAATTAATACCCATATCTGCATCTGGCGGATGTTGAATTTCTCATATTATATATTAGAAATTAAATTGAATCCCATTATTATAAACTACTATATAATTGATTTTTAAGTCAAATTCGTAAGATTATTAGTTTTTTTTTAAAAAAAAAAAAATACAATAAAAAAAGAAATCTATATTTAGTCAAAGAATAACAATTGAACAAAGGCCATCCAATTCAAGTCATAAAACAACACCATTATTGTAGAACTGAAATGTCTTTTTAAATTTTTAACTATAGTTTTTTAGGACATACATTACAATGAACTTCATAATAAAAATAATACGATTTTTGTTTTAAAACTAGAGTCAACGACAAATAAAAAAATTTAAAAAAATTCTTAGTTCAAATGATAGTAGAAAAATTATAGTTTTTTTCTCTTTTATAGCTTCTGTATAACAAGTGCCATGTTTCTCAAACTCTATTTAATTTTTTGGTTTTCCCATGTTCTTGTTGAAATTATTTTTTTTCCACTTGTTTTTTATTTCCTAGTAAAGAAAATTTCCCTCAAATTAAATTAACAAACCCAGGTAATATTTTTCCCACTTTTTTAACATACACATTTTTTTTTTTTTTTTAAAAATAATTCGTCAACTTATATATTCGCTATTCAATACATAGTATACCTATAAAACAACTATTACAATAAATGCAATAATAATGGCTAATAACTTGAATAAGAACCTCAAAAATACTATCGATACTTCTGAAACTAAACAAGAGTTTTCTTTTAGCAATAATAGTACTAATAATAATCATAATGGATATATAACCCCAAATAAAACACCACCACATAATACAAAATTAATAATCAAAAATAGTAATACAAATAGTAATAATAATACTAATACAACTAATAACAAAGTAACAAAATCAACAAGTTCAAGAAAAAAGAAACAATTAAAGACTCAAACTATCACACCTGAACCAAACGGGTCTATTAGTCCTACTATTAATAAATCTTCTAAGAAAAAGCTGAATAGAAATCATTCAATTGAGATGATTGTTAGTCCAATTGATTCACCTATTTATAGTAATAGTGGTAGTAGTATGAGTAGTAGTAATGGTGGACATGATGATAGTAGTAGTAGTAGTAATGATAGTGTTACAGGATCTAGTAACAGTAACAAAAGCAATGAATCATCAATAAACGAAGAGAATAAATATAGTGAAGCTATTGAAAAACCAACTGACCAAGAATTACATATATCAGAACATTTATTATTAAATTTGGGATATACTAAAGAAGATGTTAATAAATCACTATTAGAGTTTATCGAAGAGCAAGGTGAAGATAGAAAAATTACCAGTATTTTTGAAAGCAAAGACTCATTGATTTCTGCTATTGAAGCAGCGGATTTTTTAGTTCATTTATTTACACCTAGATTACCATCAATTGGAAAATTTATTAATCTTGTTGATCAACAAATGGCAAAGCAACATAATCAACAATCTCAACAACCTCAACAACCTCAGTATCAACAACGACCAGAGACTCCAGTCTCATTCCCAACTGCAGAAAGTTTTAGTCGAGCTGTTATTTCACAGTCAAGAGAATCTAAAGATCCGATGTACTATCATCAAGGGTTGCCTCAATTACAAGCTCCACCATTGCCATCTTTTCAACAACCATTGGGTTATTACAATTACCCATATTATAATCAACAACCACCTCAACAATATTATAATTATTCACATCAACAGCAGGAACAACAAGAACAACAACAACAACAAGATCCACAATATTTACCATATCAATTTTATGAAGCACAAATATTACCTCCACCTCCACCATCCCCTCAACAACCTTATTATTATTACCAATAATTTGGTGATTTATTTTTGAGACAATATACAGTACAGAGGTTGTTCAAGCTATTGTTAATAAACTCCCAACGCTCACACTACAAATTTTAACACGTTTAATTTTTTCTTACTTTAATTTTTAATATTTAATAATAAAAAAAGATAAATAAAAAAATCGCACTCGCATTCCTATTCTCCCAACCCGTATTTATTATCCTTTGGATTGTACAGTAGATATTTCTCTATCGCCACAATAGCTGGTAGATAATAAATTTAACTTATCAACCCCACATTCACTATCAAATAGAAAACAACATAATAATGCAAATTGATACTGAAAATGATGAAGAATGGATTGCAGTACAAAAAGAGACTGCCAGTCCATCAATAACAACAGATTTTACAGAGAAACTTAAACTTAATAATAATAATAACAGTGATAAATTACCAAAAGTAGAAAATGCACCTGGAGATGATGGTCTTGATCGAAGTAGTGATTTTATTGATTTTATTTATGAAAATCCAACAGAATATCATTCAATCAAATATATATCAACATTATTAAAAAGCTATGGATATGAATATTTATCAGAACGAGAAAATTGGTCATCTAAATTAAAAAATGGTGGGAAATATTTTACAACAAGAAATGGTAGTAGTTTGATATCATTTGAAATTGGTAAAAACTGGAAACCTGGTAAAGGTATTGGAATAATTGGATGTCATATTGATTCAAATTGTATAAAATTGAAACCTTATTCTATAAAAGACAATAAAGATGGATTTAAATTATTAGGTGTTGCACCATATGCTGATGGGATGAGTGATTTATGGTTTGATAGAGATTTATCTTTAGGTGGTAGAATTATTGTTAAATCTAAAGATAAATTAGATAATGAAATTGTTACAAGTAAATTAGTCCACATTAAACACCCAATTGCAAGAATTCCAACTTTAGCTCCTCATTTTGGATCACCAGGCAAAGATCATAATAAAGAAACAAGAATGATTCCAATTATTGGATTAGTAGAAGATGAAGAAGAAGATGGTGAAGCCACTGATGAAGAGAAGAAAAGTCCGTTATATGGTAAACATGACATACAATTATTAAGAGCTATTGCATCAAATGCTGATGTTAAAGTTGAGGATATTTTAAGTATGGATATGGAATTATTTGATTCTCAAAGAGGTGTAATTGGAGGATTAACAAAACAATTATTATTCTGTCCTCGATTAGATGATAAATTATGTAGTTATGCAGCAATTTATGGATTAATTAAAAGTGGTGAAGTATCCCCTGATACAGTAAAAATGGTTGCACTATTTGATAATGAAGAAGTTGGATCTTTAACAAGACAAGGTGCTAAAAGTAATTTAATGGAATCTGTTATTTCAACAATAAATACTAGTTTTGATGGTAATGATGATTTATTAAAAACCACTTTTGCTAATTCTTTTTTAATTTCATCAGATGTTACTCATGCAGTTAATCCAAATTATTCAGATATTTATTTAGAACATCATAAACCAAAATTAAATACTGGTATGGTTGTGAAACTAGATCCAAATGGTCACACAACATCGGATTCATTATCTACATCATTAATTGAAGAAATTGCTCGTAAATCAAATAACAAAATTCAATATTTTCACATTAGAAATGATTCAAGATCAGGTGGGACAATTGGACCTGCATTATCATCACAAACTGGTATTAGAGCAATTGATCTGGGAATTCCACAATTATCAATGCATTCGATTAGAGCTACAACTGGATCTAAAGATTTAAGTCTAGGTATTAATATGTTTCAAAGTTTTTTTAAATATTGGTATGAAATAGATCAATTATATAATTTATAATATATATAAAAAAAGAATTATTTTTGTTGTTTACCACCAAATTTAGCTTTCCATTCATCAATTTTTTTATCATCAATTCTACTAAACAAATAAGCTGCTTTATTAATATTATGTCCACCTTCTAATGCCAAATCAAATTCATCAGGAATAGCTCTTAAAGGAGCATTTAATTGTTTAACAATTTGTTCACTAGTTTCAGGCATAAATGGTGATAAAATAGCACTTAATAAATAAATTAAATTTAAACCACAACCAACTAATGCAGCACATTTTTCTGGATAATTTGTTAATAAATTATTATCCAATTTGTTTTCTTGTAAAAATTGATTACCTCTTGAACTAATTGACATTGCAGTTTCTAGCCCTTGTCTTAAATGAACTGATTCCATATTATTTAAATATTCTTTTAATAAATTATTAACATCTTTATTAAAAGTATCATAATTTTCCAAATTTTTTGGATCAAATGATGGGATAACACCATTATATTTGGCATTAACAAATTTCATAATTCTATTAACAAAATTACCCAAATTTGCTAATAATTCACTATTATTTCTAGTAACGAAATCACTCCAAGAGAACTGAGTATCATTTGATTCTGGTCTTGCCATTGTTAAATAATATCTCCAAACTGAAGGTGAAATACCAATTTCTTGTGCATTATTACCAAAGACACCTAAACCTCTTGATTTTGAAAATTTACCTCCTTCATATTGTAAATATTCAGTTGTATTAATATGATTAACCATTGTCCAATTATCACCAGTACCTAATTGAGAAGCTGGGAAAACAACTGAATGGAATGGAACATTATCTTTACCCATAAATTGATAATATTTAACATTTTCAGGATTTTTCCACCATTTTTCCCAATCATTAGTATAATTAGCAGTAATAGAAACATAACCAATACAAGCATCAAACCAAACATACAAAACTTTATCATCATATCCTTCTAATGGAACAGCAGTACCCCATTTTAAATCTCTTGTAATAGCTCTTGGTTTCAAACCTTCTTTAAACCAATTTGAAGTGATAGATCGACCATTCTTTGACCAATCACCTTCTGATTGACTCTTTTCATTCCATTCTTCAGTTTGTTTTTCTAATTTATCTAATGATAAATAAATATGTTTAGTTGATCGTTTTTCTGGGGTTTCATTATCCAATTTACATCTTGGATTAATTAAATCTAATGGATTTAACAATCTACCACATTTATCACATTGATCACCTCTTGCATCTTCATAACCACAATCTTCATATGAACAAGTGCCTTCAACAAATCGATCTGCTAAAAATCCATTATGTTTGGTACAATATAATTGTTCACTAACATGTTCTTCCATATAACCATTATTATATAATTTTGTAAAAATATCTTGTGCAATTTCAGTTTGTTTTTCTGTACTTGTTCTACCAAAATAATCAAATCCAATTTGGAACCAATCATAAACACCTTTATGAATATTATAATATTTAGTACATAAATCATAAGGAGTCATGTTTTCTTCAATTGCTTTAGTTTCAGTAGCTGTACCATATTCATCAGTACCACAAATATATAATGTATTATAATTTCGATTTTTACAGTATCTAGCATATAAATCGGCTGATAAAACACTACCAACAATATTACCTAAATGAGGAACATTATTAACATATGGTAATGCAGATGTAACTAAAATGTTTCTTTCATTATCTTTTGGAACAATATTTGCATCTTGTTTCTTTAATTCAATTCCTTTTTTAATTTTAACTTCCCCAGTTCGTTCTGGTTTTGGAATTTCTGGTTTCTTAGCAGCAGCAGTATTAGATGCACTATTTGGTGCGCTATTAGAGGAGGCGGTAGTAGATGTAGTTCTTGATGATGGTGCTGAACTTGCAATTTCACTATTATATTGAGCGACAGATTTTAAGGCAGGTTGAATTCTTGGATTACCACTAAATTTTTGATGCCATAAAACTAACTGTAAATCTTTTGAAATTGCTGATTTACCAACAAATGTAACTAATCCATGTAATGCACCAAATACAATTAAATTTGCACAAGTGATATTACCAGATTTTAATAATTCACTTAATTTTGTACAAGTTTGTTCATCTAATTTAGAACCTTTTAATAATGCTGTAAACAACGTGGTAGTTTCAAATGCAACCAATTCTTCTTCTTCTTTTGACAATTCTTTACAACCAGTTAAATATCGAACAATTGCATTTGGTTCAATTAATTGTGTTTGTTCATTAACTTGTAAAGCTGGATAAGTTGCTTGTTCACTTGCAACGATCTTGGTACTTGATGAGAATAATAATGTAGCTAAGACAACTTTGGTATTTTGAGCCACTGCTAATGGATCATTAGCATATGGAATTGTTAATTGCATATTGTCCTGATTTCAATTCTTTAGTTCTCCTACTTTGTTAAATGTGTGAGAATGAAAAGTTGAAGAAAAAAAAAAAATTGTGAGTAATAATTTTTCAAGATCTCGTCTTATTCTGAAGGAACGAACGAGCTAAGCGTGTAATTGATTGAGGAGATCAAAATTAGCCTAAGTTGGTAGGTTTTTTTTTTTTCCTCGATGAGTTTTTTCAAGTGTGATGGGTTTTTAAGCATGTGTAAGCTAAACTACTATTGGGAGTTTGTGTGCATGCACTAATACAAGCTGGTACACTGCAGAGTGCGTGCGCAGGCAAACATCCTTTAAGCTTAGTATCGCCACAGTAACAGGGGGAAACACGCATTATAGTATGGTACTCCAGAAAACTTTTCCTCGTGTATTGAAATAAGTGTTGTAACTATGGACAAGAAAATTGATCGTTACAAGGGTTGTAATGAGAGTGCATTGTATCTAATCTGATTGAAAACAAAAAAAAAAAAATAAATAAAAGAAAAATTCATAAATCGTTAGGCTAAATAAAGTAATAAATAAATATAAAAATGCTAGTATACATGCCAAAGAACTTGTGTTCTCTCTTGATTATATACAGATATGTATATAATCTGTTTGATGCCCAAGTTGAATAATTACTAAATTGATTATTATTCTTTAGACCTAATAATCATTTGAATGAACTGGTAAATATGTTTTTTTTTCATCACCATTAATCATCATTTTAACTTTTCTAATCATTTTTTTGCATAAATTAAAAAATTTAATTCTGAATAATCTGATATAACCAGTATTACCCAAAAAACAATAAAACTTATATTGTAAATAAAATAATGAGAAAACTAAACAAGTAATAATGATAATTGTTAAAATTAAATGATCATTCATTTTAATTAATAATTTTGCATCACCTGAATGCCAACTTGATCCAGCTCTATTATAAAAAAATTTAGATGTTCTTAACTTCCCATTAGGGGACATTAAAACTCTAACATCAGAAAATCCAGATTTCAAATTCAAATTATTAAACTTGTTTAATAATACTGATAACATTAATGGACCCGTTGAATACATTACTGTCAAATAAGGAATAAACCAATTTTGATTATAATCTTTTAAATTTTCAATAACATATAAAAAAAATGGATGATTTGGTACCGAACCCATAACATCATTTGATACACCAACTGGTTCAGTATTCCTTACGAAACTTGGAAATTGTCTAACTGATTCTAATGACGCAGAACAACCAGCATCTAAATCAATATAAAATCCTCCATAATATGCTAATAAAAAATATCTTGCTGAATCAACTCTTTGAATTGGATATTTATAACTATCAAAAGTTTTCAAAAACCATTTATAATTCTTTTTAATGAATTTTCTTAAATCATCATCTGTCCAAAATTTATATTCATAATCTGGATTTAATTTTATGCATGATTGCTGTGTTTCAACCCACTTCTTTGGGATATCTTTACTCTTGTATGTTTGATGAATGATTTTTGGAATTATTAATTTGGTATCATCTTGATTCCATCCTGTTGATGTTGTATTATCAACATACCAATTTAAATTTAATTCGGGTTCTATAATTTGATATTTTTTGTGATTAGTTGTTATAGTTAGTTTTAAAATATCTTTAAAACTAAATAAGATGTAAATTATAAGTAATAGATTACTTATTACAATCCATTTTAATTCTTTTTTCATTATTTGTAATTTATTTTCCCCCCACAAAAAAAATAAAAAATAGCAAGTGAAGGCAAAAGTGATTTTCTAAAAAAAACGAGGAATTAGTTTAGTTTATATATATATTAAATATACTAGGGTTGGATTAATCTGACATCACGATTAATATTACACTCAATTTTTTTTTTAGACTTAATATATATATAATTATTTTTTTTTAGGGGCTGTAAATCTATTTCCCCTTTTGAATCATTTTATTTCATGCAATTTAAAAATTTTAAACTACATCTATAAATTATACAGTACTAATGTTACTAAGAGAACAACTTGAGTCTCTAACCTGTTTTAAAATTTTAAGCTGGAGCATGCTTTTTTTTTTTTTTTTTTTTTTTTTTTTTTTTTTTTTTTTTTTTTTTTTTTTTTTTTTTTTTTTTTTTTTTTTTTTTGGTTATTAATGTTATTTTAGGCTTTGCAATCAATTATGGACAATTTCGGTGCCTTAATTAACTATCACAACTGGCGTACCATATATCATGAATTTTGATAGTTTTCCAATACCAGATTTGGTATCGAATTGAAATGTTTTAAATCAGCTTAAAAAATGATATGTTATCTGGACAATGTAAAACAGAACCTTCTTTAAATCTGATGCGAATTGTCATCATGATAAAAAGTAAAAAAAAAAAAAAAAAAAAAAAAACGTTGAAACAGCCGCTTGTTGTTGGGATGCTGTTTTTTTTTTTACAAATTAATTGTTAGCGCTGCTGGTTCCTAATTTAGAGCGTGAGTGAAAGAAAAAAAAATTTTTTTGGACCTCAGATTCGGCTGCGCACGATTCAGGTCGATCAATTTCCTATTTTAGATTTGCTTTTTTGAACTGTGTGGTAATTACAAGTTGTTCTGAGTAGACCTGAACTTTCGGCGAGAAGATGGACGTCTAGAGCTCAACAAACACTATTACAGTTACAATAATGTCATAGTACAAACTAATTATTGCACACTGAAGAGACCAGATTTTGATGCTTTCGTTCAATACAGTAGATTGTTTTGTTCTATTAACAAAAAAGAAGTTTGGTGTCAATTGTACCAGGTAGACCAGGTATATCTGAAATACTGAATTTATATATCCGATATATTCGGTGCATATATACATGAGCTACTATAGTAGTCTCGTAGACTAGTGCTTCACCATCATGATCAAATGAAGAACGTTATAACTATAGTGGTATCGTATATGTATGTGTTAAGTTATAAACAAAAAACACCTAGGACAGGTTTTTGAACAAATTTAGGACTACCAGGTAATGGCAGTGTATACATGGTTTATACATGGTTATATTATACCATGTATACACTGCCATTTTTAGTTGGGAAAACTCGAAATCCAGTGGTGTAAATTAATTATAGGTGCTATAGCATATATAATGAATAATAATATGTATAGCTATTCTGCTTTTTATAAACATTATAAGCTCAATTTAAATCAGCTTTTCAACCATTATTATATATTTGTCAGTTAATCACATACTCTATAGTATACTGCTTGTAGAGGTATTGTATTAATGAATTCTTATTAATTAAGTGAGTAGCATTCCTGGGCAAACTAAATTTATTATCAATACATGTAGTATGCCCTAGGCCGATCTTGAGTACTTTTTCGAATATTATTAAGGGCCTATCATCATAATATGGGGTAAAGCACTAGTATACCACTACATATAGCAGCTATAGCTATGGCTCTCTATGATCAATGTACATATTGCTTTTTACTTAATCAGATTGATGACCAGTCATGTATCGATACAATTGATCATTATATATAATACTGTAATCGATGTAAATTACTCTAAGAAACAGTGATCTAGGGCTCCTATGGATCCGCTCTGCTGACGGTTTAAATGGTTGGCAATCGAGCCTGGCTATGTTGATCCTTATTCTTATAATTAGATATATCATCCATGGATATAACTCTTTGGAAGCTATATTGTATCAATTACAAGGACATGTATACTATAGCATTTTAACTATATATTAATATTAACGTTACATAAAATATATAATCATAACAGAAATTACAATTGTCAATGAGCTGGAAGTATCAATTAATTAATCATAAGATATGAGGTGTATATATATATGTATACCATCATGATATAGGTATAACGATTTTCTAAACCTTCATATACAGTATACCTTAATTATAACAATTAATTACTAGGTCCTCGAATTGTTGGAATAAAGATATATATATATATATAAAACTAGTATACATTGACGTTTCATACACAGGTATATATATCTGATACAAGTACTAGTTGCAGCTGTAGCAGCATATGATATCAAATTTACCATTAAATTACCCAAAAGACTGACGTCCTATCTATATAGATTTACATGTATAATGTTTATATATACCAGCTGTATGTATACATACATGTAATGAATAATATTAGCTAGTTAATTATCTATAGTTAGCCAAAAAAATTCAAGCAATTTACATGTAATAAATAGTAAATCCGATATCAATTTAAAAATTGATAAACTTAGGTTCAAATTCCAAATACAGTTATGTTATTGCTATTTTGTATATGAGTCAAGACAACGTACGACTCTAAGTATACTGTATCACTGATCTTTTGATCTTGAATATCCAGTGTCAATGATCTTATAATAAATAATGGATTTTAATAATTACAACTGTAACCGTATGCATGTATTACTAGTTTAACCTCAGGGTTATGGTTGGAGGTGTAACCTCCGACTCTAAACCGCGAGATCTGTCGACTACTTCTACTTGAGAAAATCTCTGAACTCGGATCTCGGACCTGAAGCTTTAGTAAAATCGGTAGCTTAAATGTTAATTAAAGACTTAAAACCGTCACTCTAGTGAACAATTGTTAACTCATAGCTTACAAAATCACCTAAAGATTATCATTTCTTTCACTAGCAGACCCGCTCAGGCATAACTTTTTTAGTCTCTATTCTATAGAAATATAAATTGCTTAGGAATATGTAGAAAGTGGGTGGGTGCGTGGGTGCGTGGGTATACGAAAAACATAACATTACTTATCTTTTATGTACCACTAGAAACCGGTTACACCTCCAACCACCTGTATGCGTAGCGAGGGAGTCGAGCTAGCGAAGGAATGCTATATATACACGATTGTATATTATATAAAACCTTAAGAATAGCTAAAACATCCAATAATATTACAAGTATTTTATATAAATATTTTCGTCTTGAAAGTTCTTTTCTTCAATCAACTATTTTTATAATAACTAGTCATTTTTTAACAATGTAATCTAATTATCTCAGCTTGTCTACTGCAACACACGCATGCAGGTACATACACATAGGTATATATATTTATAACATTTGTGCAACTTATACTCGAGTATGGATCTAATTTTCGGAATTATAGTGATCTTCTTTGCTTTTTAGCTAAGTAGTAAATTTTTAACTTAATGAGAGGATAAAAAATAATTATACTTAACTATCCTATGTTTATATAAAATTATAATATACTTAGTGACTAGAAATTGAAAGACGTAATACCAGTTTAATAGTATTTATCCAAAGAATCAAAACTAAAAGGATCAATATCCTTACTACTTTTACCAACTTCAATATTTTTAAACCCTTGTTCATCAAAAATCTTTCTAACCTTAGTAACAAATTGTTTAGAAAATTTATTATCAAAATTGAATTTTTTCAAATTATTTTTAAAACAATCTGGAACATAAAGTTCTTTCAAATTCAAAACATCTGCTCCTTTAAATTTTTTGAATAATCTCGCTTGGTTTGGTGTAGGATTTCTTGTGAGAATAAAATTCTGACAATTCCAATTTAATTTTAAATAATAATCCAAATCATAACACTCACTTAAATGCTTATGAAGTTTCCACCACTCTATAGGATCCAAGCAAGGATCAATTTCATCAATATTTCTTCTATAACTTATTGTAAATTCTTTTAAATTATTCAAATGGCTCAAATTGTTGAGCCTCTGCGTGTTGTATTTAGGAATCAAACTTACATCATAACCACCTTCATATCTAGATCTTGTTCCCATAAATTTAACTTCAACTTTTTCTAATAAAGAATCAGGATTATCAATTGAATTCAAAAATTTAAATAAAAATATCGAGCATGTCTTAATTTTTAACTTCTTCAACACGTTTTTCATATGTGATTGTGTTGAGTAAAACTTTAATAGAGGAAGTTTTAAATTCAGATGTTCTTGGATAATAGTTGAATGTCTACCACTTTGGTAATCAAACAATTCATGTTCAGCTTCTAGATCATTAATCAATTTCAAGATTTCTTTCAAACTTCGTGATAATGGTGGATCTAGATCTGGTCTGTAAATACATCTAGAATCTTGTACAGTAATTATCAATTTTTTCAACTGAATATCTTTGTTGTTTCTAATATCAAGTATATAATTATCAGTAAAAAATATATCATAAATGCTTTTCCAAAGATTTTCTTGATCTTCAAAAATTATTTCGTGTGAAGATGTGATTTTTAGTACTTGTAACTTCGGAAATAAATATTCATTAGCATCATTTGAGAAATGATTTTCAAAACTTTGTTTTCTAAAAATCTTTTCAATTGTAACATAAGAATTATGAATATCACAAGGACCACGATTATCATAAGAACAGTGATTATCATGTAGCCATAAATATTTTAATTCTCTTCTAATCAATTTGAAAAATAAAACTATATTATCATACTGATCCTGTTGTACACTCAAGATATCCGTGCGATAATCTCGTTTTTCCAAAGTTGCTGATTCATCATAGAATATACCAAATCTATCTTGACGGATAGACAAATTGTTTGAGAATGAATTATTACTAAAATACGAATCTTGGAAATCTTTAATATTAAATCTCAATTTATTCAAATTGGGAAATGATACCCCTTCTTCTAGCAGAATATCGGTTGGTGGAATTTGTAATAAACAAATAGCCAAATAAGTAAGATTTATAAATTGGTTTTTTTTGTTAAATAATAATAATGTTTTTATAAATGGAAAAAATTCATATCTTCCAGCATACCTAGACCTCTTCCCTTCTAATGCCCTACGAGTATGGGTTAAATCTAATGTTTTGATAGTAGATTGTAAGAAGTTAAATTTAATTGGCAAATTTTTTTTAAGAAATGTTTGATTTTTAATAAAATATCGAGAAATTTGTGAACAATCTATTAGAATTATATTTGGATCAGAAAAGAATACTTTGGTTATCAGATATTCCCATTCTTTATTAACTAATAATAGATCAAACCATCTCAATTTTGATGGAACTTCAATATTTTCGGTTGAACCAATGTTTACATCTTGATATTTAAAGTAATCAATATAGTCTTTTCTATAGTGTTCAAAAATCAACAATTTGATTTCTGTTGGTAATTTATCAAATAAATTTTTCAAACACATTCCCACTATTCGTTATAATCGACTGTAAATTAGAATAAAAAATATTGCGAATTAAAAGAAAAAGAAAAGGAAAAGAAAAAGAAAGTTTATAGACCTGTTGAGACTAGAAACTGTGAAAACGATATACGTAAGTAGTTATCTAGGTCCTATACCGGTACTCCGATCCGATTTTGACTGCTAAATCTACTCAACACCAAAAAATAAATACGGAACTCCATCGTTTCTCCGATGTCACTTAGACTCAATAAAAAAAACAATTTAAGCAGGGATAACTTTTCTCAAGGCTTTTTGCCTGGAAATGGCGGCTCTATTCTAATAACTATACTATTGTACTTCAGGGGCTTAAGTGGTTCTAAAGGGGCTCCCAGCGAGTAAGGTAAAGTGAGACTTGACACACAATATTTAGAACATGAATCCATTTACTAAAGTACCAGATAACAATTATTTATAATCGAGCTACATTAAGCATAACCTTGAGATTTATGACTTTATAAAAAAGAAAGCAATTCATCCTGATTAATATGTTATCCATAGATATTAGAGCTTCACTTTAACTTGATTTGCCAATGATTTTAAAACTAAAACAATATCAATAGCAGCTAATTTTGCAGTCTTGGTTGATCAATACAAATTATATTTTTGAAGATCATGACTGAGCTCTCAAGTTACTCCAATTTAAAAACCAAATCTATTTCTGAGCTACCAGTTGTATATATTATGATAAGCGTAAGCTCAAATTTGTGTTTAATATTTCAAGCACCACTTATTAATTTCCAGTGTCTAAAAAAAAAAAGTATATAAATATATTTTTCTAGTTGTGAGACTTAACTTTATAGCTATCACAATATAACAACAACATAACTTTGTACAAAACGATTTGTAAAACTAATTAATAAGATATTGAAGCATATTAAAAAAAGATTTAATTAAATATACTTTATATAAAATGCATCAAGATCCATTTGCTGATTTTTAACAAAATATCAACTTTCATCCAACCAATATGAGTTAAAGGATCACAGTTGCATTAGTGCTGCAGCAATAACACAAGTCATTTCATTAATTAATGAAACAAACCTAAAAAAAGTATTTAAGAAAAGCACATTAAAAAAGAAGGAGGAAAAATATGTTATTTTAAAGATATTGGATGATATTATGGCACCAATAAAAGTATTTCAGCAACAAGACCCATCACAAGAAGTCACTAATACTGCCCCTCCTCATATGCAACCCCACGAGCAACCACATGAAAACGAAAGTTCTGTCCATCAAATAGATAATATTATAGATTATATCAAAAGTCGGTTTAAAACAGAAAATAAGACGACCAGAGAGATATTAAAGTTACTAGAATTTTTCGATGGTTGTATAGTATCATTATACAAATCTATTATTAAATGTTCAGTTGTTCAAACGCAATTCACATTATATGAAGTGTATCAAGATTTTATAATCTTAATTAGTAGATTGTATACTAAAAACGGTATCAGTAAGATTACCAGTGAAAATTTAATGAATGATAGAGAGAGCTGCAAAAAAGCAACTGCTGAATGTCATAAAAGTATGATCAATAATACATTAGCATTATTTAGTGACTTAAATAACCCGATTAATTTGTATGTTACTAATAGAATTATTGGCTCAGATGATAATTCATTTAGATTATTTAAATTGAATCATAGAGCTCGAACTCAGAATAAAATAAGTGAAAGATATCATAGAGGTATATTGGATGTTTTAAAAGAAAGTAAATTTGATAGTTTAACAGAATATTTAAACCAAGTTATGGATATTGACGTCAATAGAAGTGTCGATTTTAGAAGTTTCATCAGCAGAACATTGTGTTTGTTGATTGAAACATTTCAAAATATCAAGTTAGAATTAAAAAAAGAATAGATTGTTTTTATTGATCATCGGTAATATGACTAATTTAATATTTTAGGTTGCTTTTTGTTTCTTTTTGAATTTTCTGCTAAAAAAGTTTTTAATCAAATAGATTATTTTGCATTATTATAATTATTTTATTTTATAATTTTTAATCATTTCTTTCCCTATTATTATCAAATAGAATTCTTGCTATCAAAAATAAAATTATAAGCCTCAATATATTGAAAACTCTGTGTAACAGGAGTAGCTCAATCAGGTTAATAAATATTCGTTGGAAAAATACTATTTTTCTCTCAAATCAATCCAGAATTTTGAATTCCCAAATTCGAACTATTTTAAATTTCAAATAATCACATCGTTCACTGAAGCTCATATAGGAGGTCCAATTGGTTTGGTCAAAGATGGGCCCGGGATATAATTGCCTTTGATCCCGAAAAAAATTCTACTAATGTAATGATTTCTGATGAGGAGATGTCTGATTGGAGATCTATCGATCTAAATGGGGTTGAATCAAAACAAAGATTTACAAGAGGCCTCATTTTCAAGAGGGACTTAAGAATTCAGCTAAATATGGTAAATTTGTATCAGATGCAAGTCATGGTTGTGTTACAGATAATTTTGATGAAGAAGAAAGAATTTAAGATTAATCATATTTTTAATGAAGTAGAAAGAGTTCAAACTAATAATTATTACATTTTAATATATTTAATATAAATATTTGGCATTGGTTTTATATAATTCGGCTTATTAATAGTAGATTTTTCTGTGTTCATGTTGTTTGTCTAAGCTTTAAAATTTTTCTCATCGTGAGCCGCACCAACGTTGATTTTTTATCAGATCGATTCAGATCTGATAGATCCGGATAAAGCATATCTGATGCCGATCTCATCCCGAGCCGCATTCATGTTTCTGATCTATTTGACGCCGCACCAGGTGTTTACGGTTTATCAATTTAGATTAATTTCTGATCAATCAATTAATACAATAGTGACGTTGGAGAAAATCTATAGGTTCAACCACACTAGTTAGTAGATCGAAGGTTGAACCTATGGGCTTGTAGTTATAATGTGTTATAGTATTCAAATAAATCGTAACTAGCTGTTGACGCTAGCTTTTCTATAGTATACTAGTAAGATAATAATTAGAAATAAATTCCTATAATGTAATAAAAAATTAATCGAAAATATATATACAATGTACATTAGTACACGAACTACTTCATGAAGAATAGAATTTATCTATAGTTAGACTTCATTAAAATAGCTATATGTGACATTATGTGTTCTTTAAATTGTATAGCATTTAATTAAAGAATCAAGACAACGTACGACTCTAAGTATACTGTATCACTGACCTTTTGATCTTGAATATCCAGTGTCATTGATCTTATAATAAATAATGGATTTTAATAGTTACAACTGTAACCGTATGCATGTATTACTAGTTTAACCTCAGGGTTATAAGTCTAGATCCGGATTCTCAGTTTTGATAGATCTGAGATCTTGCGTAAGCCTAAATCTTGGCAGGCAGAAATGTACAAGCACGCACAATTATACAAGCTCTAGAGAATCGATAGCATGGCTAAATATCCCATGGTTTCAAGCTGGGGCAACGTAAGTATGCATTGCGACGCGTATACCAACGTTCGTTGCACACAGTGTGCACTAGACTATCGATAAGAAAGAAAAAAAAGCCGAACAGCGTCTGATTATAAATATACTATGAAATGCTGGTTACAAGCTTATAAGCAATGGTATGACAGACTATAGTATACTGGCCACCGGCCGGTACAAGGACTTGAAAAAAAAAGTTGAAACATTTTGAAGTGGTGTATTTTGTTATTGAATTACTGTTAGCATAGCCTCACTATTTGGTATTATTATTGTCAAGTGGTACAAGTGATTATTGTCGGAGCAATAAGCCGATACTGCCACGTATATATTTTTCTATATACATTAATTTTTCTTTCTCCTCTCTTTAACTTTTATGATAATAAACTAATTTATATCTTTAATTGACTCTAATCTATCAACAATTATCGTAATTTTTTTTCTCACTCAGGATGAATTTTATAAAGTATTTAATCGATTGGTTTTAGTCAGCTATTTTTGACGTTTTATATAACTGGGATGGTTATTGATGGTCGATTGTAAATTCCTAAGTTTTATCTGGTCCAAAAACAAAAACATGATATCTAAATTGATGATATATAAATAATAATAGAGAATATATGGTTAGCAGTTTCATATAGAGGTAATACGTAAAGCTTTTACAGTTAAACTTCTTGATATCATTAATCCATTTAATAAGTTGTTAACAGAGCAATGAATATTGATTGATATCATATAATTCTTAGGTCAATTGATTGTTACATATAGCCGAGAGTTTCTCCAAGGGTAGATCAATCAATCATAAATTCAAAAAGCAAACCTATTACACAATTTTTAATTTAAAACACATGTACACAGACATTCATGGTGTTTCAATGAAAAAAACTTATTGTAGTGTTAAAATAGTTGTATAACTTAAAAATAGATTTTCACAGATTCGGATTTATACCCTAGGAAATCATTAACATTTGAAAATATTAAGCCGTCGATTATAAATCGGTTTTTTATGGTAAACTTTAGAAAGATCGTGGCTTAAACATGAGACAAATTGAAGGGTACATCAACCTACTGATTACTGTAGATGAATTAATAAATTTAGCAGTGTTTGTTTTTTCTAATTAGACTATATACTGTAACTAAAATTCGAACACATATCTAGAGTATCTTTTAGGAAAAAAGTTTGCATACCCAATGATAGGCTGAATTGACTCAAAAATATTTGTTTAAATCTGTAATCTTATATTCAATCATGTAACGGGTTTAGTTAATTCAAAGATTTTATTACCATGATTATAATTTTGGTTAAGTTTCATTATAAATTATTGTAATTTGTTTTTTTCTGGATGTGGTGCATGCTTTCCTATGCTCAGTAACCCATACTTTAACTTATTTATTCTATTCTATCTTTCGAGACAATCATAAAATAATCCAGTGATTTTAGAGCTAGAAGTTTAAATTGCAATCATGACTAAAATGAAGTTATTAAACTCTTAAAATCCAATCTATATAATCAAGAAGATACAAAATGGTTCTGGGGGTTAATTGAGAATGTTATAGGACGATTGGTTTTAAATATGGATAATTAAAAGGAAATCCTAGGAACTTAACTTAGTAAAAACTTTTTCTGGTATTCTAGATTAACTGTAATTTGCTTTTTTAGAAACAAAAGTATCATTTTTTAGCCAGACTTTTGAAATATAAAGGCAGTAAGACACAAATGAGAAGAAATATTATACAATTACCCAGTTTCTAAAATATTAATTTAAAGATACATATATTATTAAATCGGCTGAATATTTAATTTTTTGAGGTGGCTATGGTCGATAATTAAAATGGTTCTATAATGGATATAATTCAGGTGTAACCTAGCCTAATACATAGATAGCTATATATGGTACCTGATGATATAATATTTAAAAAATTCAGTGCCAATTCAAAATATTATAATACTTTCTTTATTATTATCAGAGTTCTAAAATTAATGAAAGGTTTTAAAAAAGAAACTTCTAAGCAAGGAACCCACAAACTTATATTATATATTGATTTAGGGCTTCAAAAGGGAGTTTGAAATTTTTAAAACTCAATCGATATAATTTAAGAATTTAAATGTTATAATGTATACCCTTGTTTACCAGATATGACATAAGAAAAAAAGTCAAGTAAGGCATAAATCGGATACAGCTTTTCTTAAACTATGATAATTATCAAGAAATCACTATCTTTGAAAGAAAACTATTAGTTATAGGTTTTGAAGCTCATTTTACAGATCTTATTTGGAAATATTAGAATTTGCTTAGACTATTATTATATATTAAAAGAATGCTAACTAATTTCTACAATTCATTAAGTAACATACAAAGCACCAGTTTTCAGAAAATGATACCTATAGCTAGATTCAATTGAAAAAAAAAAAAGAAAAAAAAGAAAAACTAGATAAATTATAATACACCACTATAAGATATGTAAAATTCGTTTTTTGGAAAGTGATAATAGAAAAAAAAAGAAAAAAAGGAACAATAATTTTTACTTTCATGATAATGTGATATCAAGAAACAAAACTTCAATCACTCTCTAAGCCATTCTTACTTGTTTGATTTTAATAAAACCGAACTCTAAGTTACAAGCGGGTTGAATTTATCTATTGGTTCTAAAGGTAAACCATGAATTTTCTTTCGTGTCTTGATTAAGGTAATAGCCTGGGACCTATCATAGAAATATCCAACTTATGCTCCAGTATATTCAAATTTACAATCATAGCAATTAATCGATCGAGCAGATATTATATTATACATCAAGCCAAAATTTTTAATGGATTAAACCAACCAATCAATAGAATTAAAGAGAGACAAGTATTATTAAAGCAACTGTTAATAATCGTTCTCCATAACATAAATTTTTAAATTAATAAAACAATTGGTATTTAAAATGTTAATATAATGAGTATCTAATTCTAAATTTCAATTCAAATAGGTTCCAAGATAAACCTTTTTGCAGCTTGTAAGATTTTTTAATTAAAAATGGCCTATTAAAGCAGCAGAGCAATTTTAAAAGTTTAAACTTGTTATCTTTGAAGAATTGTAGTTTATATCGAATATGACCTGAGTTGAAAGTATAATATCCATTCTGTAATCTATTGTTACGAACTATCATTATACCTATAGGGTCAGCAACTGCGTTTAATTAATGCTTAAATGGGATCTTAGAAAAATCCACTGTGCTTAGCCGTGATATGGGAAAGATATGGTCAATTGGCCAAAATATCAATAATAGCATCCTAATACAAGCTCGATTTACAAGATTTAGATCGATGTTTTATGATTTTTTTTATTTAAAATCGTTTCCGAGTATAGGATTTCATTATACTACCCGTTTCCACAGCACTGGTTGTGTGCGAGTGTGTTTACTGTAGTCATCAAGAAATTTTACCAAGTTTCTTTATTAGGCATAATTCGAATCCATATAATGGTTAAGTATACTAGTAAGCTTATAAATCGTGCATATAATATGATGCAGCACTGGGTTTTCTGTAATAGGCTACTTGAATCGTAAGATCTACAATACAAAATAATTATAATCCCAAATCTAGAAGTATAGTGGAAAAAAAAAAAAAAAACCCAGGAAAATTTAGCTGAAGAATTTATTACCAAATTTCAATGGCTGGTTACATGTGTTAGTCGTTTCTTTTTCTAAGCTAAAGTTTACCAATCACAATCTCTACTATTACTTTTTATACCTTGTTGTGTATTTTAGGTCAATTGAGAATCAAAGTTTGAGATGGTTATAAAATTGGTCAAGAATTTGCAATGTGTAAAGCCATTTTAACTAACTAATTCTCCTTAATTTATTCAGGTAATTGGATTTAAATGTAAACTAATACAATTCTATATAAGATCATTATATACTAAAAACAAATCAAAACACAAACTTCTATTTTTTTCCTCACAGTAAACTGCTTTTTATTGTTTATTTTTAGGCTCATAAAATTTTCTTTTTCAGGAATTTCAATTGGTAACATATTTTTTTATTACTTAGATAGACTTATTACTTTAATTTCTAGTAACCGCTATCCTCTGGTTTTTTGAAAATAATTATCTGGGCACCTTGACTATGATCTAACTCTTGCCTCAATTGATGTGTTCAAAAGAAAAAATAATGATATTTGCTTTATTTTAATATCTGGGATGGCTCAGCTGCAGTTATGAATTTTATACATTCACCAGTTTTATTTTTAACTAGGTATAACTTATGAGGAGTTAAAAACAAATTGCAATTCAAGTTTATGCATAAACACTGTATTAACCATAAATTATTTCTTTTTTCTTTTGGATTTCTTTTAAAGAAAAACTAACTAAAAGACGGCAGTTTTTGAAAAATTTATTCAAAAAAAAAATAAAATGAAATGGCTTGGTAAGTTTTCGAAAGTGAAAATTTTTCGGATAGTTAAATAGCAATTGCTAACTACTATTAAAAGTTAAAGATAATAAATCTAATTGCCAAATTATTTGAGTAAGTATGCTACATCAATTAAATTACAATACCTAAAGTTAGGTCAATATACAAAGATAACGGTTGCTTAAGTTTGACTAACTCAATTGAAGAGTTTAACAAACAGTTGCTTTGTTAGTGGCAAAGAATTCATTAATGTTTTAATTTTTTTTCGTTATGGTAGTACTTAGAATTATCGAAAAAACAAAAAAACATTGTTAGCAATATTTTTAGAAAGTGTTTGTAAAGAATTGCTGAGTTAGGAAGCAATATATGAGTTGATATGCTATGAATTTTTGATGATTTGTGCCATTGTTATAGGTATTAACTTTTGGTTTTTTTAAAATGAAAATCTTCAATTGTTAGTTAACTAAGACTAGACACGCTACTAACTACCAGCCGCTATTTATAGCTTCAAAGTTTTGTTGTTCAAAATTGAACTTGAAAATAATACTAACAAGATATGGGCTTTAATTTTTATAATAACAAGATTTAAGAAATAGAATGATTGGTAAATTTTATGCTAGTATGATAAACAACTGATGAATTTTTATTGAGAAATTTACCTATTAATCAATACTATCGTTTATTTGGATTGAGTATTTTATAAAGGTTCAACTTAGTTAGTAGTTGAATGGATTTATATATATGAAGCTAATATTATAACTAATTCAACTATTACAATTACAAAATGTGCCAGTTATGCAAATGAATAATTATATATAAAGGTATACAACAATTATAGTAAATTTACTGAAGAAAGAAGTTAAGATACAATAAACATATTTTATTCATTAATTATAAAGTTGAAATCGAGGTTGTGATAAACATCTTTGCTGTGTTGGTAGGTAAAATACTATCTGAATCATCTTAGGATTATTTTCTAGTGAGGTTCAATGGTTAGAGGCCTCATTATTCTTCGAGATTGAATAAATCAGAATGAAAATTTCTAGAATATTATAATTGATAGAGTCTAATAATAAAAATATTATAATTCCATCTAAAAATCCAACTAATTGTTTTCAGAATGCATCTTGACTTTTTGAAAAACAAAAAAAAATTTTTTACAATTATAAAAATTACATTGAATTATTCTACTTGTCGTTGTTATTGTTTTATGAAGTACAGTATATTCAGGAGTTGGTCTTGTGGTTGTTGTGGTTGTTGTTAAGAATCGTGGAGCCAATGAGCGCGCGTGCTCTGCTCTGCTTTGTTTTTTTTTTTAGTTACACATATCCTTGAGGTTTTCATACTCTCAAACAACTATCGATCAATATAGTTCAAAGTTTTCAATGGGCTTTTAGTTTGTCAAATCAGTGCTTTATCTATTCCACCTGATAACCTGAGGGTTTTAACTACAATGTACCCATCAGCAATGCTATGAGCTTAATCTATAGATCGATATCTAGATCTAGAAAGTCCTAGATATCAGATCTTAGAGATCCTAGATCCTATACTCAAGCTTATAGTAGAGCTATGTAAAAGAATTCAAATACTTATTCTATAGTAGATCTTTAAAACTATTTTTCAAAGAATTTAACTGTTAAACCAAACCA
Source organism: Blastobotrys capitulatus (assembly GCA_030564325.1). NCBI lineage: Eukaryota > Fungi > Ascomycota > Dipodascomycetes > Dipodascales > Trichomonascaceae > Blastobotrys > Blastobotrys capitulatus. The sequence goes on from JAJLUL010000025.1 coordinate 82,030, forward strand.
TTCAAACTCATTATATTCATAATAATACTTAACATCATCAATTGTAAATGAAAAATCTAGACCAACTCCAACTGAATCACAACTAATCAATTCTAAAATAACATTATTATTATTTTGGAAAATGGTTGATTCACCAGTTCTCAAAATATTTTCGGAATTTAATATAAAATTTTGATGAACATTTAAAATTCCAATATAATTTATTTTTTTACAATTTAACTTCAATGCTAATAAAATATCAGTTATATCTTCATTGGGAGTTGTTAAAACAATTTTTTTCAAATTAGGGAATTCTCGTAATCTAATCATACTAATATCATTAAAAAGATTAGACTCTTTAATGATCAACTCTTTAATATTTTTATTAATACTTCCAATTCGACTCACTTCTTCAAAAATTCGTATTTGGCCTTCTTCTGTCATTCTTGTAATTAATGTAAATGAAGTTAATTGAGTACACCTGATTTCTGTTAAAAACCATGCAACAAATCTTGAAGTCAAATTTTCAAATTTACAGTTTAACAAATTTAAATTTGGAATTTGAGAAAATAAATTTACAACTGTTTCATTATAAATCCTTTCTTGTAATAAATTATCATCTTTAAATGATCTTATTGTACATGTTAATTGTTTTAATTGATTCCAAGTTACTGGTAAAATGCTATAATTTAAATTAGGTCCCCAAAGTTCAAAAGTTGCTTCTTGAACTCGATTTGAAAATAATCTTAATTTCGAAAAATTAATCTCATTATTTGATCTTGAACTAATTTTAAATGATTTTGGTGATAATATAGATAAAGTTTTATTAGGGAAATAATTAAGATTAGAACAACTTAATAAAAACCCATCAATATCATAAAACATATCATTATTTGGTTTCATTTTGGTTGTTATAAATTCATATAAATAATCAAAATATTGTTTACCAATTGGTAAATCATCCGGGAAATTCTCATGACTATATGGAAAACCATCTTCAATTGGATCCCAAGAATGAAAAATTTGAATATTTGAAACCGATTCAGTAATTCTATCTATTAACTCAATAGTCTTATTATTTATAACCCCACAGTAAAAGTTTTTAAATTTAACCCCAGAATCAAATAATATTTTGTAATATTCATATATTTTAAGGTAGTTTAATTCTACTCTATCAATTTCTGATGGTAAATTATAATCATAATTACCTTGTGTATCTTTAGTCTCAATTAATCTAACTTGTGAAATATACATATTATTAATTTTAGTAACATAATTCGAATCTAAGTTTATCAATCCGCCTGTTGCTAATTGAAGAATATTCCCAAAAAATAATCGAATATTCTTAGGATGATCATTTAAAAGATATGGATATATTTTTGGAGTTAAATCTTCAAACCATTCTTTACAAACCAAGATATAATTAATATTTTGTCGACAAACTGCAAGATTTTCAAAATTTGTAAATTCATAATCTTCAGTTAGGTAATTGTAGATTATGGTTTTGATTTCAGCTGGTAAATAGTTAAAGTTCATTGTCAATTTTTTTTTTTTTTTTCTGGAGATGGTCTAGTTGTGTAAGAAGAGAAAAAAAAAAAAAGTGGAAAAAAAAAATTAAATACACTGTACTAAGAAAGTTAAACATTTTGTGGCACATAAGTGCGGCTGTGGATGCATTGGAGTTAACAATACGCATTGTAGGCTAAAATTTTAGTGTGCAAGGATCATGATAACATACCTGGTAAGAGGGGTTGATAAGAAACGCTAAAATGAGATTCTGCAAAACATTTCTAATTCTTGTTTCTTTAAATTGTAACTGAAAAAATTCATTTTAAACATGCTTGAAAATTTGAAAGATCAATTGTATTTTGCTTTTGGCTACAAACCAACACAGATAGATTAACATACTGTTTAGAGAGCCTCTTGGGTTTTGGTAATAGTAGTGAATAAGTAGTAGAGCAATTAATTAGAATAAAATTAAGAGTTGAGTCTATCGGAAAATGTTCACACCCGCATAAACAAAGAATTCAAATTCATTATTTTTTTTTTTTTTGAGAATCTAATTGTATCTCATAATTGGCTAATAGTAACTTGAATATTAATTATACCTTCTAATTCATGTGGAATTTGGTCTAACTATTATGGAACTTGTAATATTGGATGAATTAGAGATTTTATTTATAGTCAAAGTCATCGGAAATTATTGTAACAGCTTGAATAAAATAATCTTGTAAAAGGGTTATTTTATGTCGTTTATGGCGATAATCAACTTGCAAAAAATATCATAACGTCTAAACTGGTAAATATTTATAAAAATTATATGCAAATGGTAATATTACTAATGAAAAGTTTTTTTATTAATGGACAAACCCATCGGAAACTTCTTACCAATGCTTAAACTCAAATAAAAAGGATCAGACTTTTTTCAAAAGATTGCTTGTAGCTTACTAATGGTCAGAAAAGACTCGAAATTATGTTTTTGGAATCTTAACTGGATATAATTTACTAAAATAATATTAAATAGGTGTTATCTTAATGTATTAAAATTCAATTAAGATTCAAACTCATCGGAAAATTTCTACACATGCTTAAGCATTCATTGTACTTATTTGTATATATGAGAATAAATTATTTCTATGTATATTCAAATCAGATATCAATTCACTAGAACATCATATATCAATTGGGTAGTAAATACTACGCATTACAAAAATAATTCAAAATTTTTGCCTTGACGATTGGGAACCATGAATACTTAAGTACATTTCTAACTAATTCATTAGACCCTATTTTATTCCATTTTAAATACACCAAGAATACGTGTACTACAAAAATATGAAAAAATATCTTAAAAAAAAAAAATATGTGAATGCAATAAAATTTCTCTATAAAATAAATAAATAACTTTAATATCTAATAAGCTTACTAATATCTTTTAACCATGAACAGAACGAACTAAACTTTCCCAAGCATCGCTCATTTGTTGTTCAGTAATAACACCTTCTAAATTTTCCAAAGTTCTTAATTCTTCATTCATATGTTTTGCAAAAGAATCTCCAAATTTTTCAATAATAGGTTTAACACCTTTTGGATCATTAACTTCATAATTCCAAGCATAATTTTTCAATTCTTTAACTCCATCCATAAATTCTTCATGTTGTTTATAATTTGGTTCCATTAATCCAGGTTTATTTGCAAATTTTTCAATAACTGGGAAAAAACTTGTTTCTTCATGATGATGATGTCCTGATAATCCATCACACCACATTATGCATCCATCCATAAATCGAACTTTTTGTCGATGGGTTTTAAAATCATTTTGTGATTCTTTATACATATCATTTAATCCATATATAAACATATTATGAATATTACCCATTCTTGCTGCTGCCATTGTATAAACATTTTTGTTTACTAATTGTGGTAATTTTGCTAATGGAAATCTCATTGTTTTAATATTTGATGTAAAAAAAATTTTTTTCATAAAAATTATATATATATTTTTTAATGGAAAAAAGGTTTTTAATTCATTGTTGATGGGTTGGTCTTTTTATATTGATATATGGAGATCCGTCTGTTGTAATGTTTTAATCACTAGGGTAAAGTTTTTGATAAAAAAATTTATATAATAGACTGTATGTGAAAAATTATTTAAGCGGCAGCGCCGCATTCTCTAAAGCCAAAAAAAAATATGAATGTCTTGGATTTGTTAGAGCTGACTAATTTCGGAACTCCGGTTGGCTATTTTTTTTTTTTTTAACCCCCACAAAAAATATATCTCATTATGATTTATCCTACTAACCTATTTGGAAATAGAACCTAAACTAAACTTATTCTCACTTGTATCAAATATTAACAATCTTGATCGTTCTCCAACTTTCTCTTTCATTTCACCAGCCTTTGAGTATCCTTTAAAAAGACTAAAACTTTGATCACCATCAGTTAAATAACCATCACCACGATCTCTTAAATTATCAGGAGTTTGTAAAACTAAATGAATTTTTCTTGGATTAAAAAATTTTAAATTCCATATATCAACAACTAATTGAACATTTATTAAAGTTTCTCTCATAATTTCTCTTTTTTTTATTCTAAATGATGTTCCACCATCTTGTGAATAAATAGCTGCATATTCATTAATTGTTCTACGTTGTGCTTTTGTTAATTGTCTTGATACTAAACAAATATCTTCAATAAATTGACACCAATCAGATTCATAAATATCTCTATTATTAAAAACTTTTGGATATTGTTCTGGGAAACCATAATATAAAAATTCATTTTTTGAATAAATTAATATTGTTTGAAATGGTTCAAAAGATTCAATATTTGGATTTGATGTTAACGGTTCAGGTAATGGATCTAATACATTTCTAACATCTTTTAATCTTGAACAAATATCAAGTTCATGATTAACTGTTGGTTTTAAATGTTCTAATGATTCAAATCGAACTCTTAGTGATGGACTTTGTTGAATTTCATCATTAATTTTTAATAAATTGGATTCTTGATATGTTGGTGTTTTTTGTTTTTGAGAAAGTTGTTGGATTGAAAGAATACCTGGATCATTAGAGTAATAATTGTATATATCATCATTTTTTGATTCTTTATTTTTTCTACTAAATAATCCCATTGTTTAGTTTTCTATTATATTTTTATAAGGTTTGGCGATGTAACTGGTGTCATGATGACAAAGAAAAAAGGTATTTTGATGTTTATTTATATTTTTTATGATTTGTGGTTGCTTGAATTTTTTTTTTTTTTTTTTTTTTTTTTTTTTTTTTTTTTTTTTTTTTTTTTTTTTTTTTTTTTTTTTTTTTTTTTGATTGATGTAAGGCTTTTACAATGCGGCTAATCTAGCACCGCCGAGCCGATATTTAGATAAGCTTGAATCTGCGATAAGATCTGATCTGATCCTCATTTCCTGGTTGAATGGTATAACGATTTAATTTTCTTTTAGTGTATACTTGTACAGTATATTTACTTTGTAAGATTATAAATGATGAGGGTATTAGATCATTGTTGTTGTTGAACTATTTACTTTATAGTAGTAGATCAAGATACATAATTAATTCATATAAAGAAAATATCATATACAAAATTCAAAATTGGACTATATACATTATAACTTTTTTAACTTTAAATTTCCCTTAGCACTACTTATCTAATTCGGAAAACATTCTATGATAATTAATATGTTCAATTGTTTCTTTTATCACAAACATTTTCTTGATACCCAATCCTGATTATAACTATCAAGTTAACTTATTTTCTCATTCAAAATAATTCAGGCCAAGAAAACCCCTCATCTAACCAATCAAACTCCCTCAATTATACAAAACTAAACTAAAATCAATTACAATAGAAAAACTAACACATTTAATAATAATATAAAAATGGTACTAAATATACATATATTAATTAATATATATCTTAATAAATAAATTATCTAAAAAAGTCTTTTCTATTCAAGACTAATGCTTCTTTTCATTATTACTATCATCAACATTTTCAGCTTGAGGTAATTCAATTGGTTCCATTTTTTCACCATCAGCAGCAGTTGTGATATCTTGTCTAGATTGAGGTAAAATCATTGGTGATGTTCTATAGAAATAATTATGAACTTCTGGTTCAAATTCTTCTTCATCATTAGCTGTATTTTGAGAATCTGGTTCTAAAAACTTGGATCTTTGTTTATCCATCCAATCTTTTCTCATTTCATCAACTTTTTGTTTATAATCTAATTCAGGATTATAATTTTTATGAACACCTTTCATTCTTTCCCATAAAGATAAATGCCTTGGATGAATTGCAACTCCATGATAATCTTCTGCTCTACCCTCTCTAATATAATTCCATCTTCGATCTTGTTCTGCAAGATCTAATCCAGTTGTGTCGGGCAAAAATACAAATGTTAATACCACTCCAAGTAAACCAAACCATGGTACAAAATAAAACTTGGTTTGTGTATCGATATAGTTATATAGCGCTGAAGCTAATAAAGCTCCTGCCTTGCCGACACTAGCTGATATACCATGAGATCTAGCTCTTACAGAAGTTGGGAAGCATTCGGCGGCAATGATGAATGTAACGCAATTATTTTTATCGATTAGCAGTCTCTTTTTTGATGTCGATATGACCAGAATTTTTCGTGATGTCGAAATGTTGGTGATTTCTGACATTTGCGCGGCCTTTGCGAGCGCACGCGTCAATTTTTTACATCAACAAAAAAAAAAAAAATCTCGCCTGCACCTGCAAAACAAAAAATTCAAATCATACCTAAAAAATTGTTAGAAGGGGGAAAAAGAAGTACTTACTGGACCAAATTGCATAAAAAATCCGGCAATATAATACATTGCTTGAAATTCTTTAATATGTTCTGGTGAAGTATAATGTTCAAAGTTGAACGCTGGAATAATAAATAAAATAAAACATAACAAAAATCCAACAATTTGCATCCATTTTCTACCATAAAATTTAGTATCAATCATTAAAGCTGCTGCATAATAACCTAATAATGAAACACCCAAGTTAATTAAATTATATAACCAACCGGTCATAACAGAACTATTTGGAGCCAAAACTTGAATAAATTGACCTTGAAATAATTTATTACCATAGAAAAAAACATTTGATGCAAACCATGAACCGGCAGTTGCTACTAATCTTGGTCCATAATGTTTTAATGCTAATTTAGTTTCATTAGAAGTTGGTTTTTCTTTCTTTTTAATTTTTTGTAAATCAGCTGCTGGAGTTGGCATTAACCAAATTCTATAATACAAAACCCATAAAGTTCCTAAAGCAGGAATTGCAAATCCAGCTCTATAAGTCCATTGAACTGAAACTTTTGAATATGGAGGATTACCAGAACCATGATGAAATGCAATTAGCATAACAATTAAAACTAATTGATTGATCAATTGACCCCAACCTTGCATTAAAAATGCCAAAGTAACTTTTCTACCTCGATGTAATCTATCTTCACTTGAACTTGCTCTAAAACTACTAGTACCTTTTTCCATCCCACTAGTAGCAGTCATTGGATATTCACCACCAACACCAATTGAATAAAAAAATAATGACCATGCATAACAAATAACCCATCCATTTAAACTTGTGCCCCAAGCAGCCATTAACATTACTAAACCCAATAACATAACTGCAGCATCTTGAATCAAACCGAATCTTCTACCAAATGCATCACCAATATAACCAACAGTGGTATGACCAACAATGATCCCAGCAATTTCCAAATAAGTAACAGCAGCAACCCAAGTTTTATTACAAACTTCATGATCTTTCCAACATTGAGGCCATACAGATTCAAATAATGGTTCTAAATTACCAATTGCAAATAAAACATAACCTTCTAAACCTAAACCAATCCCAGTTGCAACACAATTTCTAAAATACCATCTTAAAGGACTTAAAGGATCATTTTTAAACATTCTCCATACTTCTTTAGCTTCTCTCTTCGATTCATTAGATTCAATTTTATGGTTAAATTTTAACTGCTTTAATAATGGCATATCAGCCCAATATGTTCCTTCTTCATTATATGAATCGAATGGTTTTAATAAATGTGCAAAAATTGATTTTTCATCTTTATCATTTGGTGCTATATAATCATCATTTTCAACTAAGTGTCCATCAATAGTATCATAATCTTGAGGACCATGTGGAACTGGTAATTCACCTAATGCTGGTGCATGTGTTCTTCTATAAGGTCCTGATCTGTATGTTATATGGTTAGTAGTCTGACGTTCTAATTCAGGTCGTTCGTCAGCCATTTTCTAAAATGTTATAAAAACACAGTTTATTTTTTCTCTTTTTTGATAAATTAATAGATAAAGAAAGAGAGGTAAGAAAAAGGAGAAAAGAAAGAAAAAAAAGTGATTTATTAGGGTATATAAACTTTTTCTCTTTTGTTTGAAATTTTTTTCTCTATTGTCCTTTTTTTTTTTTTTTTTTATTATTTTCTTTTTGATTTTTTAGATATGCCATCGGATCGGAACTTTCTTTTCTCTTTTAACTTTAAGCTTATTTGAATTGTTTTTTACCCACGCACGTGGGTTACCCTATTGTAGTTATCTCCGAACTAAAGTTACAGTAACACTACTGTACCACTGTGGTACATGAGATATATAGTAGCGATTTATTCAGGGCGATAATTTGATTTTCTATCCTTGGATGGATAGAATTTCGGTTAGATTGGACCTACTTAAACTACTAGTTAATTTTTTTTTTTTCCAAAGCCAAGAGAAAAAGAAAGATCAGTTTTGTCTTAACTATTAAATTTATAAACTTAAGAAAACTTTTATGAATCCATCGCATTTTAACAGAAATTTTTTTTTTAGACCCGTTATATTTCAAAAACGACACCCTTATTTTTCTTAGCCAAAGTTTGTTATGCTTTTTTTTAAAGTTCAATGAGATATAATTTTACTTTTTAAAGTTCTATGGCTGAAGTATACAACGTTGTACTCCAGGATGGTAATTTTAAATGTTATATTATAAATTAATGGATGTTAAAAGAAGAGTTAAAATTCATTGCGATTACCATATGGTATCCGGTTGTTTAAGTCATGAGCCGCAAGTCTTTATGCGTGTATTACCCTGATAAATTAATAGTACTGTATTCCGCTAATTTTAAAAGAAGATTGTACCTACAGTTTACTAGACTACTTAAATGTAAATTTCCTTAGATAAATTTTATCGGGATTCTGTGGACATTCTTTATTAATTTTAATTACAGACACTCTGCTCAAAAGTTTCGTACTTTGAGCTTAAAGATCTCAAATCCAGATTTTTTTTGCAAATTTGATGAGATCCGATTTGAATCGATCGATCGATCTGCGCAAGAAAAAACAAAATAAAATAAAAAAAAATTTTCTGGAACATCAAAACTTTTGTATTCAAATCATGCATATTTCTTTTCTAAAAGTCACCAGCTTAAAAAAAATTTTGCCCTCGTTTAAAGCTGCTGTGACTAACTTAGTTCAAAAAACTCGTTTAAATTTTTTGTAAATTAATTAGATAATCCCACGCGAATCAAAAAATATCAACGAACCAATAAGATTTCAAATATCGAACCACGTTTTTTCAATATATAAATGAACCCACATCCTCAATAACTTGATTTTTTTTTTTTTCTCCAGATTTAAAAAACGATCGGTGATTAAAAAATGACGTTCAAATAGCCAAAATTTTTTAGATCTTCAATTATCAAATCAATGGACTCAATCATATTAGAATCTCCAAGTATCACTGCCAAATTTTATACAATACCTTCAATAAAGATTCCAAGAAACAGCTAAGCTTTCTTGTCAACCGTCACAGAGTACAATTACAAATAAAAAATTGGGGAGCTAAGATTTTTTTTTAAACGATCGACCTGAATTGTATTTGCCAAGCAATTTCAAAAAAAAAAAAAAAATCTAAATATTTTAATAAATTCAAACAAACGGCTTTATAAGATAAACATTGGTTGAAAATCCGATTCGAAATATTGATAATAATAAAAAACTTAAGTAGGTTGGTTTCTATTGGACAGAGAATTGGTGGCTACATAGGTCTGTTGTATTATTGTGATGGTTAATTATAGTTCAAGATTGCTACTATTATAAATGTCTACTTTTTGTAACATCGATTATCATTAATCATGTATCATTCAATCAAATACCACGAAATGGGAAATTGGACTTAGTTATATTAACAATTATTATTATTGATACTCGATTAATTTATATTTATACCTGTGCTGTTTATAATTCATTTGTGATAATTTATTTACCATTAAAAGTAAGTTATTAATTAACACTCAATGATACCCAGAATGATCAATTGACCAAGATATAATAAATTATATAGGAAGCAGCAATGCCAAATGATTATAAGATACCAACATCAAAATTAATTATCATTTTTAAAAATTGCTCAAAGGAAATGATGAAATAGTAACTTTGCACATAATTAGTCTACTTCTATTCATTATCACTGAGTAATTGTTAATAACGTTACAAGGCATTGCTACCTGTGTTGTTACATATTATGATTTCGCTACATATGTATGTGATCAACTTCATATAATCAATCAACCTCAATAAACCAACTTAAGTTGATATCAATGAACCTCATCTCTCTTGTTTTGTCTGACACAAATGCTTAATTATATTCTTCTTTATCGATTAGTCATTCTGTCATATATATTTAAGGTTGGAAGCTCTTGGTTTTATGATCACAGACTAATAAAGCCAAGTAGGTAACAAGAAATGAGCTATGATCCTCTGTAACTGACGTTAATCTGGTTCTATCAATATAATTTATAATTATGATCTAAGTTACAGTGGCAGTTTTCCAAGAGAAAGAAAAAGGGATGATTTTGTCTTAGTGTCAATGGATGGATAGCCACCAACGAAATTTCATTTAAATACCCATGTGTTTTTTTTTTTTTTTTTTTTTGGCTCTGCTTCCCCACTTATACCAAGAGTCTGTGATTACATAGTAGAGATTATTAGCTGATCATTTTTTTAAGGTTGTTCATAGACTCTTGTAACTTCAAACTGTGTTTGTTAGGATGTCAGTACAAAAGACTGTTAATAAACTATTTATACTGTCAGTTATTTAAATTATAATTAGTTACTGTTATATGTGATATCAGACACTGTTGATGTAGATCCAATCAATTATTATATACAGTATATATATACTACTGGTGCTGACAGATCACGTTTTAGTGATGCGTTAACTAAATAATTATTACATTATCATGATTTTCTCTAAAATATGGTATGGTGGATACATGTATATGTATCCATCATATATTATATACTGTATATACATATGATAGATTATGATGTAGCTATTGTATAGATTTAAGAAACAAACTAAGATCTCGACCATCTACTATTTCTCCATCTTGTAAACGTATCTGGATCAATAAATTTTATTTTTGCATTATTTAGTTAAAACACGTTGTTTGTTAAATTAAAACAGCACAGGGATCACTGATATAGATCTATATAAGGTCATTGATATACCAATACTGTAATAGATATTTCACATATTTCCACCGTCATACTAATTATCGCTATGATTTTCAGACTTGTATAGTTATAATTGAAAACACTTTAGCCCTACTATAGTATTATTATGATTGTTAACACCAACTGACACGAGTATGATGCCACATGTTAAAGCTCTGAACTATGCTCTATAATAATCAATTTTTAGTACTGAAAAATACATCATATCAAATTACCAAATTTATCTATAGTTAAAGATTTCTTTCTTAAATTAGACTTCATAACTTTTCCTTTATTAACAGTATTATTATTTTTCTTTAATATATCAGTTTCAAATTTTCTTATTGATGGTTCATTTTCAATTCTAACAAAACAATGTCTTGATCTAACAACATTATCTAATTTCCAACTATTTTTAACAATACATTCAAACATTAACCTTTTATCACTAGGTTTTTTAAAATGTTTTTTCAAATAATGATATTTTTCTGATAATGTATATTTAGATGAAAATCTTTCACTTATACCTCTAACATGTTTACCATGTAACCATTGAATTGGGTGATCTTCAATCATTGGACCTTCAATATATTTCAGATTTTTACAATGAAATATTTTTTTATAATTAATACTATCTGATTTCACTCTACCACTTACACATAAAACTCTTAAAGTTGACCATTGATTTTCTAATGCTGCTTTCCACATTGATAATGTACCTTCAGATAATAATGTTGAATTTGATTGATCATTTCTTGATATTGAAACATCTAAAGCAGCAATATTTTTTAACCTTAATAAATCCAACATCAATTCATTTTTTAAAAAAGTACAATTTGTTAAATTTAACATTACAATATAATTTAATGATAATTTTTGAAATAATTTTAATTCTTGAATTAATGGTGATAATGTTTCATTCTCTGGAATAAATTCAATTCGATGTTTTTTATTAATTAAATGAATTTTTAAATATTCATCTCTATTATTTTTCAAATCATCATTTAAATCTGTTAAAAAATGACATTTAAAATCTGGGTCATCACCAAAACATTGTACAAATAATGAAAAAATCCTAAAAGAATCATAACCTTTTAATGATACCTTTTGCCAAACATGTTTCCAGGTTGAATATGTACTTGATTTTGATAAAAAAGGTTTTGAAAATTGATCTATTTCATTAGATAATATTTCACTTGATATTTCTTTCAATGATTTGACTCCTTTTACTTGATTATAATGTTCTCTAAAAGTATGCAATTCATTAGGTGGTTTTAAATGCCATGTATCTGGTTTATACGTTGTGTCAATAAATCCAATATCTGATTTTTCTCCATGAACTGTTAATTTCTGAATTCCGTCATTGCTATTGTTCATGGTCAGTGAAATATAAATAAAAACAAAATACGCGTAAAAAAATCAAAAAAAAAAAAAAAAAGTGATATCAAGGATCTCTCAGTTATCAACAGGTCACTAATAAAAGTGACATTCACGTGAAGAAAATTATTTTGTCGGACTTCCGATAAAATTAAAAATTATTACAACAAATTCATAAAAACAACATTAAATTAAAAATAATCATATCTATAAGACATTAAAACTAAAAAAAAAAAAAAAGAATAAAAATAACTAAAACTCGTAATAAAAATAAATAAATAAACTATTGGTGTTTTGATTCATAACTAGTTTCAACTCTTTCAACGTTTTCATCATTTAATTCACTACTACCATCTGAACCTTCCAAAACTTCTTTTTCATATGGTAAAATTAAATTAACAATTGATCCAACAACAAAAGCCATTGCAAAACCAGTTTCACAAATTAATTCAATAGCTGATAAAAATCCTTGTAATGAAGAAGAAATTTCACCATCATCATAAACAAATACATAAGAAAACCAAGCTGGTACTAAAGTTGCAGCAAAACCAAACATACAACTACATGTCAAAACAAATCGATTTCTTTGAGTAAATTCAGCCATTGAAATAACTTTTAATCCAGAAACTAAAACACTTGAAAATAAAAATGTTGTTAATCCACCTAAAACTGGTTTTGGAATTGAAACTAATGCACCACTAAATTTACCAAAAATACCACATAAAAATAATAAGAAACAACACCATAATCCAGCTTGTCTATTAGCACATTTTGTCATTGCAATAACCCCATTATTTTGTGCAAAAGTTGATAATGGGGTATTATTTGCTAATGCACTAATACAACCATTAATACCATCAACTAATAAACCACCTTGAATTCTTGATTCATATTCTGGACCTTCTAATTCTTTTCTTGAAACTTCAATTGTTGCTGTAATTGTACCGACTGCTTCTGCACTAATAACTAAATAAACTGCCAACATTGGTAATACTAATGGTGCATATAATCTTGGAACAAAAGGATCAGTCCAAACAAATGTAATTACAGGAGAGTCATTGATTGTAGTACCATCAAAATATCCACATGCTCCTGCAATAATACAACCTACACCTAATCCAATAATAACAGCACTACTTCTCATAATTGGACTACCAAATCTTTCACATAAAACAATTGTTACAAATACTGAAAAACCTAATCCAATATATTCAGGACTACCCCATTGTAATGCATGAGGAGCATCAACTGATGGACATAATCTAAATGGACCAGATTCAGGTCTTGACATACAACCATTTGATCCACCTAACCAATCACTCATACCAGATTTAATTAATTTTGTACCAATTAATGCTACAACTACTCCAGTAACATGAGGTGGTAATAATCTTCTTAAAACTTTTGGTGGTACAAATGAAACTAAAATTTCTAATAATGCACAAACTGCTGCGGTACCAATAATTGCTTCATATGCTTTTGGACATGGTAATGGATTACCATCAGAATCTGATTTACAATATCCAGTTTTATACATTTGAGGAATACCAGTAGTACCAATGGTAATAGTAGCAAAACTTGTACCAACAATTGATAATAATCCAGTACCTAAATAATATCTTGTTTTAAATAATCGAACTCTCATAATTTGCCCTAATGATAAAATTCCTGAAACAATTAATGAACATGAAACCATATATCTAATTCTTTGATCATCCAAATTTGCTGTACTACCAAAAATAATTGGTGGTGCTGCTAAACCAACAACAACTGCTAACATATGAGATAATCCTAATAAAATTCCTAATAAAATTGGCATATCATCATCAACTCCAAAAAATGGACTTGTCTTTCTTTCTTTTGTTAAAAAGGGTAAATTTGGTGTAAACATGTATACATAATCATATTCGCCAATTAAACCTTTTCTTGTAGTTATTTTTCTTTTAATTTTTCGAACTTTTTCAGATAAAACTTCACCAAACGTTTTTCTTCTACTATTGACTGGTAATTCGTTTGTATGTGTATCCATTTTTTCTTATGTTTTATTGGTGTAATGTTTAAAATAAGTTTAAAGTAAATTGAGTGATTTGAGTTGTAATTATTGTGCTGTATATCGAAATAAAAATATCAAAAGTTTTTTACGGGATTTGATCCAATATTTATATTTCATGTTAAAAAAAAAATTTCAGATCAAAGAGATATTTTAGAATCATAATCAATTTAAACTATGCATCTTGGTGTATTCTATTATAGAATCCCATGACAAAGTTGAGGCCTTCCTTCATTTTAATTTTACTTATTTACTATTAAATTTTTTTATTTTATTTTACTTTTTTTTTTTGGCAACCTGCGCGCAATTATCATCTCTATAGTTTATAGCCAAGAAATAGTAACCAAACAATACATATGAAGTGCCTATTTTACATCCATCAAAATCTAGCAAAAAAGGATCCACTTTTTTTTTTTTTTTTTCTTCAAGTTAATAGTACTAACTTTGTTATCATCTCAAGGCATCCTACCATTAGACAAGGTATATATTTTCGTTATATACTTCTAACAAAAAGATAGGTAAAATTATTTTTATTTTTCTTTTATTTTAAAGCTTTATTCAATGATAATAAACGCAAGGCTTTACCTGGTTGATCATAAATAACCATCAAATCATAAAACATGTAAATAAAATGTTTCTAATCCGTTAAATTATTGTTTAATAAAAAAACGGCCTTCATTTGCCCATTTTTTCATTTGTCTGCAAACTATTTCTGTCCAACGTAATCTAAATCATACCCGTGGGATGAAAAAGAAAAACAAGAAAAAAAAAAAAGAATAGATTTCGATGACCCTTAATCATCATCATCATATTGCTTTAACATGTAATTCATCAATTTTAATACCAAGTTAAATTCATATTTTAATAGGCATCTTGATAATTGGTGTATTGATTGCAGATTTCTTAATACTATCCATCCTTGAAGGATGTTGTCGACCGGTTCACGGTCTTCATGCAGATTTCAAATGCAAAAGATTCTGGAGAACCGGAAAAACTACGGAGCTTATACCAGACCTATAGGTTACTGAGTAGTACTGTTGACTCTTTTTTTTTTTTTCAAGCCACAGTAAACTGCATTATCACCAAAACAGCTTTTTTATCCGAGGATAAATTTACTACACTTAAAGTACCTGGTAATATTATCTATTGATTCTTATTAAAATTATAACCAGTCTATATAATACTATACCATGTAGATAGAGAATAAAAAAAACCACTGATAAGATCGTTTCTTGAAAAACCAGATTAAAAAGAATAACGAAGTTTGATTTGTCTATATTTTATACTCTATAATTACAATAGTTTTGATGATTTGGCCTCCTCATCGTTATTTTTTTTTTTTTTTTCGGACTGTAATTAATTAATGGCTTATTGCATTATAACAAATTGGGAAAAAGAGGAGTAAAATTCCGTATATATTTTTATAATAGTCGACTGTAATTTAAAATCTTGATGCTACTTTCCAATGGTATTTGTTTATTCTTTTGAGGTTGCTGATTTATATCTTAAATGGATATGCCGAGGGCATTTTATTATCAAAACAAACTTGTTTTAGCCGTATAGATGAAATTTGTTTTAAGCAGTAGTAGCCGTGCTGTTTACTGCTTAAGAAACCTAGGCTTTTTGTGGCTGGCGAAGAAAATTTTTCCCCACATTTTGTTGCAACACAAACATCAGCGAACCAAAAAAATGTAAAAAATTGAATCATGAAAATAGAATAAGGGTCTTTGAACCATTAGACTTAAAAAAAGGTATGATCTGAAAATGAAGAATACACTTAAAAGATTTGTTATTTTGAATAATTAGGATGTAATTTTTCCGTAAATTTAAGCCACTTTCATCTTGCAGTACTAATCTGTTGTTTTTAATCCTCGATGCTGATTAACACAACTTACCGAAATCATTTTTTCATCTCTGATATACAAAACAATTTGAGGATGCAGTAAAAAGACTCATTGTAAATCCATCATTCTAATATTTTTAGTTGTTGTTTTACTATCAGTTTTTCCGGTTGGTGGCCCATTATTTTTATCTTTCCTTTGTTGTTATCAATTTCTCTATCATTAGTAGTAGTTTTTGTTAAATAGGAAACCCGATGGTATGTTGTCGCATAATTAAATGAATCATTTGTGGCGTTGTGGTTTTGGAAAGAGGAGGTTTTTGAAAAAAAGTTGAAGAAATTGGTTAATTTATATAGTAAAATCTCGGTCTTATCCTATGCATTGCATGAAACTTGTTATCATTGATGGCCTATCTTTTATCAGGAAAAATTATTATTAAATAATATTATTATTACATGTATGTGTTATTAAAAAAAGTAACTTCTTTTATATACTGTCATTGCATTTACAGATACAAAATTTATTATCTTTATTTATTAATAAAAATGGATAAAAATTAAGTAAACATTGTGGGGAAGAGAGATATCAGGGATGTTTGAAATCAGATACTGAACTTTTATTAAAATTTCACGAAAACCCTTACAGTAGAGCCTTCTATGATTGTTTTTTAATCGATTTCATCATATGATAAATATTCAATTTGATTTAATTTACTTATATCAGTAGACTATAATATTTCGTTTGAAAACTATAAGTTTAATTAAGGTAACTAATATCAGTGCTATGGCTGCTTCAGTTGACTAATTACTATTGTAATTGCGTCTTGTTATATGTATACTGTACAACGTTCCTTAAGTTTGATACTCAATAAATTCACTACTAATTTTATCCTACTAGTGGATGCATGTGGCTTTTCCCCAATAAACATGTGTACTATCTATGGATATATTAATTGGTATATACTGTATCAGAGATATATCGACAATACAGTGTTATATAAAGATTTCTACCCGTTTATAGTCTGTTATGATACAACGTTAAGTACTGTCACATAAAAGCATAGACCATGGTAAATGTACAATACATTTTATATAACTTATACGCTAGAACCCAAAAGATTTGTACCCAAATACATATTAATTGGAAATACACATGAGTATCAACTTTTCCTAGGGCTTCAATGTTAATCATATCGTGAATTTTATAAGTATTACGTATACTGTAGTATACTAAATTGTAATCATGAGAACTAGTCATATTCTATAATATATACTGTAAACATCTATATAAGTTACAAAACGTTTTAGCCCGAATTTATAATCAATTGAAATTTCATATATATTAATTAATTGAATTTATTGCATAAAATTTAACTAATGTACCTATAGTATATACCTGGTATACCGTATGGTACGTATACAGTATATAATTCAATTCCATCGGGAATGTACAATTGTATATTACCAGTAGCTTGTTGTACATATATACAGTATATATTATACAATTAACGAATGTAATTAAAACATGTATTGATTCCAAGAAAACTGGTATTCCATAATTTTGTATAAGCATTTCATACATACATAATTTAGAATAGATTGAGAATCATTATTTAAACAAAACTTTGAAAACCCAACAAAAACTATGTACATAATTTAATAGTATTTGTTTTCAAAACCAACCCGTGCACGAAGACATACAAGTTGTTACTGAAATATCCAACGGAAAATGCAGATATAAATGTTACTAAGATATCATAAGTTTGTTTTACTAAGATATCATAAGTTTGTTTTACCTGCCAGCTGAATAAATCAAACAGAAAATGGGGTGTCTATTACTACAAGCTTGGCATTTCAACTAAAAGTAAATTAATTATAACTTTAATATGATATATCTCTCTATAAGATCTCGACTAAGGGAGTGATATATAACTTCTCATCAAAAATCATAATTTCAATATTTACATCTCTTATGAAGTATACTTATATTTTAGACTTAGTGCTTTAAATACTACAAATTAATGTTTTTCAGGTTGAGCAAATTAATATGAAGCTCATGGGCTAGGTATACATCGGGATTTCTGAAAATACTGCAATTTAATTGCAATATCCAATTATAATATATTGATATCATATATGCAACATGGTAGAAGTTTAGAGGTACATTCACTAAGGTCTAAAACTGACCATCGATCAGATTTAAATAATTACCTATTCTCTTTCTATAAGTTTAGTTTATTGATTTCCCGTTGGCAATAACAGTCTTGTAATGGCCATATTAAATTTAATCTATACAAGTATATAATCTATAAAATTGGTAATGTTTATATTAATTCAGGCTTTCGGAATCAATTACCTGTTAATAGCCAAGCTTATTTCAATGAATATATAGTTTTCTTAAAACAGTTAGCTTTCCTGAAATCGATCAACCCAACTCTTGGCTAAAAATCCAACTTGAGCCATTGGGAATTGATTGACCTATCGTATACGGACGTCTGATACTATAGTATATAAAAGAAGAGATTGTTATAATCATTTTCAAGTTATGCATGATTAATGGTAAAATATTGTTAGATTTATAATCAAAGCTGTATATATGAGCTTCTTAGTGGAGAGCCAGCTGAATTTAATAAAGTTCAATATTAAGTAGACCAGAAAAAAAGCTAGTTTTCTTCTAGCTGGAACTGTTAACAAATTCACTATAGTTATAATTAAGTGAGATTGTGTTAACTAATTAAGCTATCAGCCTTTGATCAGGAACGTATTCATATATATATTTAATTGGTAAGTTTTTAATATACTTAGATATCTGGAGACTATATATATTGTCTATATCAATAGAATGATGACGTATAATATTATAGTAATTAAATTTACTGCACATTTATATGAATACTATAGCTAGATACACGTACAAATCGTACGTGCGCCAGCCTTTCTCTTAAATTCACATATGTAGCAGTTGGTTAATTGGCTGAGGAATTTGAATTGTTTGAGTAATATATATATATACATGTATATATTATAAATCTATTAATCGACACGTACACTTGTACATACTAATTGGTTAATCTTAATTAGACTCACGGCATATATGTATGCTATAGCTAAATATCATATGTAAGCTCTTTGAATTTATATATGTGTGGTTACTAGATATTCTATAAATTAGTTAACCGATTACTTCCTGGAGTAAGCAACCTTTAAACGATATAATTATTAGTTATTACGTGAAATTCATGGGTAATTTGGTATATAATTGAGTATCTATATAGTTGGCCACTTATTCCAAAAGTTGTTGTAGAAGCCTCACCAGTCACTTGCGGTAAATTATTATTCCAGATCTGATTAACAGTATAGGGTACTCGTATTTTTTCGTGTTCGCATTTAATTCGCGATTCTTTTTTCCCATCGATTGTTAACAACTCGATGCATGTCCGAAGGGTCCGATCATATCCGGCTTGAGTGCAGATTCAAATGCTACTAAGAGTGAACCTGATAGATCATCGGTGGCCATCGACCGGGCAAAAAAAAAATTGCTAGATTTATCGATTTGATTTGATTACAAAGAAGAAGATTTTAGTGTAAATTTTTACCAATAAAAGTTTAACAAAGCTTGAGAAATAGAAATAATATAGCCCAGCTTAAAATATAGCACGCAATTTTTTCTTCTCAAGCTTTGATAAACATTTTTTATACTTTTGCCGTAGATACAATTTTTTTTTTTTTTTTTTTCAAAAATCTAGAACATTTCTTATATTGGAAATATATATATTATATATTAAAAGACCTATTTTAAAGTATTTTTTGAAACAAAAATTTTCTCTATTTACAGCTTGTTAACTTTTAAACTTCAACTCTTCAACCTCACACCACTTCAACTTGAACAGAACAATACATAAAAAAGACACAACTAAACTACACTAACCATCATAAACTTAGACTATCTAAAAAGAATGGATGTTAAAAGTTCATATATCCATTCAACATGGGCAGGTACATTTAAATGTAAACCAGAAATGTTTTTTCAACCTGAATCAATAGATCAAATTCAAACATTATTATCAAATGCTAAAAAATTTAATAAAAAAATTAGTTTAACAGGAAGTGGACATAGTCCATCAATTTTAACAATGACAAAAGATTGGTTAATTAATCTAGATAAATTTAATAAAGTTGTAAATATACAATCAAATGATAATTATACTGATATAACAGTTGAAGCAGGAATTCGAATTTATCAATTAAATGATTATTTAAGAAAAAAAAAATTGGCAATTCAAAATTTAGGTTCAATTTCTGATCAATCAATGGCTGGTATTATTGCTACTGGTACACATGGATCAAGTGCATATCATGGATTAGTTAGTGAACAAGTTGTTGATTTTACAATAATGAATAGTTCAGGTGAATTAATTAAATGTTCAAGTGAAGAAAATGTTGAATTATTTAGAGCAGGATTAGTATCATTAGGTAAATTAGGAATTATTGTCTATGTTACACTTCGAACAATTCCAGTTTATAGATTAGAATCAAATCAAGAAGTTTTACCATTTGATAAATTATTAGAAATATGGGATGATGTATGGACAAGTTCTGAATTTGTTAGAGTATGGTGGTTTCCTTATTCAAAACATGTTGTATTATGGAGAGCTAATAAAACAGATAAACCAGAAACACCAAAAATTAAAACTTTTTATGATACTTTTTTGGGTAGAATTTTTTATGAAGGATTATTATGGGTAGCAGTTAATATATTACCATCATTAACTCCAACAATTGAAAGATATGTTTTTAAACAACAATTTGGATTTAAAAATAGTTTAGGTAATGGATTTAAACAAGTTCATGAATCTGTTGAAGGTCATAATATGGATTGTTTATTTAGTCAATTTGTTAATGAATGGGGGTTACCAATGACAAATGGTAAACAAGTTTTGAAAGATTTGGAAAAAATTATTGATGAAGCTGCAAAAAATAATCAATTTTATGTTCATGTACCATTTGAAGTTAGATGTTCAAATACAACACCAAAAACTGGATTAAATAAAGCTATTTTGGGTAATAATTTAAGACCTTTATTAGATGCTACACCAAAATTACCTGATACTTTTGAAGATGGTAAAGTTTGTAATGAAAATTTAACCTTATATTTAAATGCTACAATGTATAGACCATTTGGAACTAATAGTCCAACTGAATTATGGTATAGAGCATTTGAAGATGTTGTATCAAAAGCTGGTGGTAAACCTCATTGGGCTAAAAATTTCTTGGGTCCAGTTGATTCAAATGAAGTTAAAGTTGTTAAAGATGGTGAAATGAAAGGATTAAAACCAGTTATTAATGAATGGTATGGTGAAGATTTAAAATTATGGAAAAAATTAAGAAGAGAAAATGATCCTGATGGAGTATTTTTAAATAATAATTGGGCTGAAATTAATGGATTAGTTTAGTAATTTTTTTGAATAGACATTCTTTTGTAATATATGATTAGTATCTAGATACTTTTATTTTCAATTCGGTATTTATTTGATCCGCTTTAACAATATTGGGCTGTTGTAGTGGTTTTTTTGAAATCCAACAGTTGTTTTATGCCCCAATTAACTTGGTTTATATGGTTAAAATAAGCTTAATATTGAAATGTTTTAAATTAGAGCTTCCAGTAAAAGCTTTAAATTTAGAATCCCCGTTTGTCCCTCCGGGGTTAAAAATCCGATCAACTACTCGAATCTCCTCAATTTTATCGTGAAAAATTATGTTTTCGATCCTACAAGCTTTTAGTGATCGATGCATCAAAATATCAATTAGAAATTGCCCCTAGCCTAGTCAAATATTTTATGACCCAAAAGTTGCAAAAGACTAAAAATTTCTGTAAAAAAACATTATATAATATTCAACAATACTAGTGTCAAGTATCCTATAGTTTAGAAAAATTACTTCTCTCAGGGGAATATACTAATAGTTTTTAAATTCATAAAATCCTTGTTCTCTTCTCCACGAGAGAAAAAAAAGTGAAGCAAATCAAAAACAAAAACCTTGCACGGCTGAACTAAATGAAAAGCTAAATTTTTTTTTGGTGTGAAATTTTAAATCTACTGTAATTTTTTTCCCAACAAAAAAATCAGCCGAACTACAACATCTTCTTATCACTGCTTAAACCCAAGAATTTTAAGCACTAGAGAAAATTCAAAACTCCCCGCCTCCCGTTATTTTTTCTTCTCCGCTTTTTTTCTTTAAAACTATTATTTATATATAACGAAATTTTTGTTTTTTTCATTTTTCTTCCTAGTTTTTACAATCCTTAATGAAGTAATCCTAATAATTAATAATGAAAGACGATGTCAATTTATTAGATGATGGAGTATTGACTCCTAAAACCGACGAGCAAATATCTAAAGATGAAAATGAAGATACAAATAATTTAGTTAAAGAATTTACAAGATTTCGAGAAGATCCAGTTGAAAGTATAAAAACATTAGGTAAACATATGTTTGGATCATCATGGAGAGCTTATGATGATTATATTGGACAACCTTTATATTATAATGGATTAATTGAGAAAATTTTTGAAGAAACTGTTAATAATGATAGAATTATAAATTGTATTAATGATTTAGCAACTCAATCTTTAAAAAGAGAATCAAAGACAAGAAATTTTTCTGATAAAGAATATAATAAAAGAGAAAAAGAATTAAAAGATTGGTTAAGTAAAGAATCTGAGGATATGATTATGAAAATGTTGGTAAAATTTCATCATAAAAAAGTTTTACAATTAATGTATTATTCAGTTGCTCAAATGTTTTCAAGAACTTATCATCAAGGTGTTCATGTTGATGCTCAAGAAGTTGAAATGTTAAAATTAAAGGCAAAAGAATTAGAAAATAAAAAACAAAGTTTAATTTTTATGCCCTGTCATAAATCTCATATTGATTATATTGCAATTCAAGTTATTTGTTTTAGAATTGGTTTATCATTACCAGCAGTTGTTGCTGGTGATAATTTAAATTTTGCAGTTATAGGTCCAATGTTAAGACAAGCAGGGGCAATGTTTATTAGAAGAAGTTTTAGTGAAGATCCATTATATCAATCAGTTGTTCAAGCATATATTGAAACAATGTTAGGTAATGGTTATAATTTTGAATGTTTTGTTGAAGGTACAAGATCAAGAATTGGTAAATTATTACCACCAAAATTTGGCATTTTAAAATATATTTTGGAAGCTATTTTAAGTGGGAAAGTTGAAGATAGTTGGATTGTTCCAGTATCAACTCAATATGATAAAGTAGCAGAAGGTGAATCATATGCAACTGAATTATTAGGTAAAGAAAAACAAAAAGAATCTTTAGCAGAATTTTTAAATGCTACTAATATTTTATCATTAAAATTAGGTAGAGTTGATGTTAGATTTCAACAACCTTGGTCAATGAAAAATTATGTAATGAATCAATTAACCAAAATTACAATGGAAACTGTTGATTATTTACCAATGAAATTTAAAATTAATGGTGAACAATTAACAAGATTATTAAGAAGTTTAGGTTATAAAATTTTAAATGATATTAATACTGCATCAGTTATTATGCCAACTTCAATGATTGGTACTGTATTATTAACAAATAATGGTGGATTAAGTTATAAAAATTTAGTAATTAAAGTTAAAAGATTAATTGAAATGATTCATCAAGCAGGTGGGAAAGTTGGAACTGTTAGTAGAGAAATTGAAAAATCATTAACATTTAATGATATTGATAAAATGGTTTCAAATGGTTTAAAAGTTTTGGGTAATGATTTAGTTGGTAAAGAAGAAAAAGGATTAATTGAAACAACTTATTATGCTAAAGATCCTTTTAAATTAAGTTATTATAGAAATCAAGTTATTCATTTATTTGTATCAGAAGCAATATTAACAATTTCAATGTATGCAGTTAAAAAAAGAACAGGAAAATTATTATTAGATAAACAACAAGTATTAGATCAAGTTAAATTTTTATCTGATTTATTATCAACTGAATTTGTTTATTCAGCTGAAGGTATTATAAATAATTTTGAAACTACTTTAAAAAAATTACATGAACAAAAAGTTGTTGTTATTCAAGATGATAATAAATTATTATTAAAATTTTCAACTAATGAATTATTATCTGGTGAAATTTTTGATTTTTATTGTTATGTTATTTGGCCATTTATTGATGGTTATTGGTTAGCATGTGTTACATTATTTAGTTTAGTTCCATCATTTTCTTCTAATGAAGAAGAATTTTGGGTTCATGAATCTGAATTTTTAAATACTGCACAATCATTAGGTAAAACATTATATTATCAAGGTAAAATTACTTATTATGAAGGAGTTAATAAAGAATTATTAAAAGGAGCATTACATAGATTGGTTAGTGAAGGAATTGTTTCAAGAATTGCATCAAAGGATAAAAAGATTCCTGTTAAAATATCTTTAAATAAAGAATGGGCACCACCAAGAGCAACAAAGACAAATGAATTATTTAAAAAAGGTGATATTATACCAAGTGGTAGATTATATGAAACTAGTGAAGCTATTAATGAATGTCGACATTCAATTTTAAGACATCATGATCCAGCAGTTACAAGAAAAGGTACAGATTTGATTTTATTAAGATTGTGTAGTACAATTGGTGAAAATTATAAATCTAAACAATTTGTTAAACCATCAAAGTTGTAATTTATAGTATTATTAGTATTAGTTTATGAAGGTAATTTATTTAATGCATGTCGTTGTTTTGTTAACCAACCTTTTGGTGATTCATAAGCTCTTTTCATTACTGCTACATTTTGTTGTTGAACTCTTGAAGCTATAGCATACCAAGCACTTGAGACATGTTTTAATTCTGATTGTAATTGTTGATTTTTTTGATTCACTTTTTGTAGTTGAGTTATTAATGTTTGAAATTGATCTGGTAATGTTGGATCCATTGATTCATTTTCTAATACTAATTTAATTTGTTCAACATATTCAATTTTAAATTCATTTTCATTTTCATTATCATTTTTTTCTTCATTTTCTTGAATTATTTCGGAACTTTTTATTTTGATATTATTATTATTATTATTATTATTATTAGATTTTTTTAATTGTTGATTTTCATTTTCCAACATTTCAACATGTTTTTCTAAATCTTTTGAATCTTGTAATTTTCTTTTATACCTTTCAGCAACTGATTCAATTTTTGATAACCTTGTAAGTTGTTGATTTGCATCATTTAATTGATCTTTTAAATCTGTAATAATTGATTCTTCATTAGATTCTTTAATTTGTATACTAGTAGTTAATGTTTTTATAACCTGTTCTTGTTCTATAACTTTTTTTGATTCTAATTTTAATTTTTCTTCCAAATCAGTAATATATTTATTTGTATCATTAATATTATCATGTCTTATAACCGTTTCATTACCAATTTCTTCTTGTTCTTCTTTTTCATTTAATTGTTTTTTTAAATTCTCATTTTCATCATTTAATTTATCATTTTCAATTCTATATCTTTCTAATTCACTTAATAATTTTGATATTTCTTGTTCTAATAAAAATTCTCTATTATTATTATTATTTTCTTTATTTTCATCTTCACTTATAGTATCATTTGGTTCTAAAATACTCATAATAGTTGTTTGAACATCTTGTTCTAATTCCATAATTTTCCTAATATGATCTTCTTTATTATCACAACTAACAGCTAAATTTAAAGCTAATCTTAATAATTTTCTTAATTCTTGTAAATTTTTATTATTTAATATAAATACTAGATTTGGTTCTTCTTCATGTATTAAATATTCATATGAACTATCAGTATAATATTTATAATTTTTTTCCATTAATAATAATAAATCTTTAAAATATTTCAATTTATTCATAAAATCATTACTATTAATTCTTGAATATTTTATTACAAAATTTGAATCAATTTGTTGTAAAAATTTACCAAAAATTTCTGGATCACATAATTCAGTTAAATTGGTAATCTCTAGATTTAATGATTGAGTGATCCATGATATGTATGCATTGTTAGTATTTGTGGCGATATTATTGATCTCCATCGTCTATATTAAGAAAATTAAAATAATAAAAAAAAAAAATAGGGGTGAAGAGGAAAAAAAATATTCAGGGATTTTTACGGTAAATAATTTTTTTTGTGTTGGAAAAATTATACTAGTAGTTGGGAATATATATAAACACGAAAAAAATTAACACCAAAAGAAAAAAAAAAAAAAAAAAAAAAACACGATCAATACAATTAAACATAAAACATAAATACATTTAATAAAGTCTATTTAACATTAATATACAATTAATCTTTTTATTTTCTTTTTTTACTTGGACGAGCATTTTTAGCCTTTCTTTTTGCTTTCAAATCTCTTTGTTTTCTAACAGCATCAGTAGATTGAATACCAGATTTTGCAACATGATTATTACGCATACCTTTAACTTCCATACCTTTTTCCATTGCACTTGATACTTTCTTCTTTTGTTTATGATAATCATCTCTTGCTTTATCAGCTTTTCTTGGAGCTTTAACTTTATCATGTTTAAATTTATTAAAGCCTTTAGCACCAGGTAATGAATCTCCTTCTAAAGAACCAACTTTTAAATTAGATGCTTTATGTTGTGATTTCCATTTATCAAATCTACCAGATTTTAATGAAGCAGGAATTTTTCTACCATTTTCACCTCTAATATATTTAACACCATCTTCAGATCCAGCATTAACATATTTACCCTTCTTTTTATCCCATCTCATACCTTGTTTTTGAATTTTATCTTTACCATCTTCTGCTAAATTAAATGATGCACCTCTTGCATGTTCTGCAAAACCAGAATTAATTGAATATCCTTTATCACTTGCTTTATCAATTGATGCATAATGTGAAATAAAATGTTGTTCATCTCTAAAATTATCTCTCTTTCTTTTTTTCTTATTACTTTTTGAATTTAAAACTTCATCAGCATCTTTAAAAACAGATTTTAATTCATCTTCATCAACATTATTATCTTCATCATTAATATTTTTAAATGCTTCTTCTCTTTGATCTCCTAATGCAAAAATTTCTTTAGATTTTTTATCTCTTAAATCTTTAGCTCTTTTTTGTACTGGTGCAATTTGTTGTCTTCTTGTTGCCATCATTAAAGCAGCAGAATCTTCCATATTAGTTTTATTATATTCAAATACAGTTTCTTTTTTATTTCTATTTTGTAATCTTCTTAATAATTCTTCTGCTTTTTTATCAGTATCATCAGTAAACATTACATGTAAATCATTCCACCCACTTGAATAAATCATTTCTTTTGCTTTTTTAACAGATTCTTTTGATGTCTTTGTAATACTTTTATTATATTGTTTTTCACCTCTATCAGCAACTTTTCTTAATTCTTCTAATTCATAACTTCTTTTTAAAATTGTATTAACTTGTTCTTGTAATAATTCAATAGATTCTCTTGGGAAAGATCCAATAACTAATCTTGATGTATAATCAATATTATCTTTATTAATAATTTGTTTTGGAAATAATAATTTTCTTGTTAAAAATAATTCCAAATCAATTAAATAAGGAAATTCATTTTGTCTAATTAATGAATAAGCCCAACCTCTTTGACCTGCTCTTGCTGTTCTACCTGCTCGATGAACAAAAACTTTTGGACTTGGTGGTAATGATAAATTAATAACATTTGCTAATAATGGAATATCAATACCTCTTGCTGCAACATCAGTAACAACAAAAATACTTGTTTTACCAGCTCTAAATCTATATAATTGTTCTTTTCTTGCTGATTGATGTAAAGAACTATAACTATAACTAACTGCATATCCAAAATCTTTTAAAAATTGTGCATAATATTCAACATGATGTTTAGTTGGTACAAATAAAATTGTTGATTCAGGAGTTGGTAAATCACCTGCCTTTGGCATTTTATCTTTTTTAATTCTTTTTTTCTTCTTTTGATTATCATCATCATTGTTAATATCTTCATCATCACTATATTTTTGATTTGAATCCCATTTATTTATATATTCTTTTTGTGATTCTGTCATTGTTGGTAATTTAATAACATCTTGTAATAAAGTTAATAAAGCAGATTCTCTTTCACCATCTTTAATTGCAAAAAATGACATTTCCAAATCTTCACTTAATTTAGTTTCACTATCTAATCGAATTAAAATTGGATCTTGTAAACCAGCTCTTGCAAATTCAACTAAACTTGATGGTAATGTTGCACTAAATAATAAAGTTTGTCTATTTGTTGATAATGCTGCCAAAATTTCATTTAATTGTTCTGAAAAACCTAATTCAAATAATTGATCTGCTTCATCAAATACAATATATTCAATACTTTTTAAATCTAATTCCATTTCAACTTTTAAATGCATAAAACGACCTGGTGTTGCAATAATAATATCAGGATTTGTCATCATAAAACCAAATTGATCTTCCATTGAATCCCCACCAACTAATAAACAAGTTCTTAAATCAGTTCCTCTACTAAATTCTTTAACTTGCTTCATTGTTTGTAATGCAACTTCTCTACTTGGTGCTAAAATTAATGCTCTTGCTCCAATTTTTGCTGAATGAGTTTTTAATCTTTCTAACATTGGTAATACAAATGCTGCTGTTTTACCACTACCAGTTCTTGCCATCCCAACTAAATCTTTCCCATCTAATGCTAATGGAATTGTTTTTCTTTGAATTGGTGTTGGATTTTTATAACCTTTTTTACTAATATTAATTTGTAAAAATTTTGATAATCCTAATCCTGAAAATGTCCCATTTGATTTTTTATTTGATGTTGATGGTGCTGCAAAATACGAACTAATATCATTATCATCTTCATCTTCATCATCAGATAATTGTAAATTTGGAAATTTTTCTTGTATTGGTTTTTTTGGTTGTGATTGTGATTGTGAGTTTGATTTTTGTTGTTGTTCTTCTTCTTCATCATCTGATGATAAGATTTCATCTTGTAATTCACCTTCTTCATTATCAAATCCACTAAATTCACTTTCACTACCACTACTTTCATCATCACTATCTACTGTAATACCAATATTCTTGGTAATATCAAATTCATCATCACTACTCATTTTGATCTTTTTTTTGGGGTGATAATTTTTTTTGATGTGTATAGAAAAGATAAGATTGAAAAAAAAAAAAAATTTCAAAATAATTTTTTTGAGCCTCATCAGAATAAAAAAATCTAAAGCCACTATAGTTACTTGAGCGTGTGTGAGAAAAAAAAAAATTCTCACGTGAAGTGCTGACTTTCATGTGACTTAGAAAAGTTTTGCCAGCCGTGTATTTTTGTCTCAGAATTTTCTATCATTTTTTTTTTTTTTTTACTCTTTAACAGTTAATGTATTAGTATCATTACCAATGTACAAGTAGGTTATAAATTATTATGATCAACTTCTATAGAAAATGGTTTCTAAATAAATTTCGAATATTCAATCTTTCAACTGTCAATGGTTTTAGAAGAATAATAGCAAATTACGGATCTTTTTACTAAATGTTCAAGAGCTATCTCGTTGTAATGTGAATTACTATCTACATTCACAATTGATAACATATAGTGCATACAAGAATTCAATATTTAAATGTCACAGTAATACGAGTCAGCATATGCTAAAAAAAATAATAGTTTAAAAAAAAAAACAAAGAAAAAAAATAAATTTGGTTCATATAAAAATTATGGTTATTATTGAAATCAACACCAGATTTTCCTGATAATGCATAGAAAGTATTAGTTATTACACCACCTATCCTATTTTTAGTGATAGTTAGTGATTAAAGGACCAGCTAGCAATTCTTTAGTGTTTTTAGACCATTCTCTCACACTTCATGTGTGTTGTGCTCTATAGTATTTTTTACTATGGCTCATTGAGACACCAGTCTTATTAAATTTATGAGATACATTTTTAGATTATATTTTTGGCTTTTCAGACCACTTCTCTCACAGTTAACTGTGTTGTACTCTATAGTATCTTTGTATACTACAAGTCATTGAGACTCTAGTCTTATTAAAATGCCTTAATCTTTAGACTTTATGACCACTCACTCACACTTAACATGTGTTGTACTCTATAGTAAATTTAACTACGGTTTTTTGAGATCCCGCAGTCTAATCAATATATCAGATACACCTTAATTTTTTAACACTCATTTGAATCTTACTAATAGTTCTTTAAACTTTTTAAGGCCATTCTCTCACATTAAAAAATGTGTTGTACTCTATAATAATTTTGTATATTAAAGGTCATTGAGACTCCAGCCTTTTCAACTCATGTAATACAGTATAATCTTAGAATCTTTTCCTTCAACAGTTAAATATTAGTGTTAAGTTTAAACAAATTTATTTATTACCCCTTAACTTATTTAAACCGCATTTGCATAATAATCTATAACTGATACTGAATATTTTAAATTAATTTTAAACTTGTCTTATACTAGTACCTTATTGATATCTGCTTTTCTTTTTTTTTCGACATCGCAATTATAAATCATTTTCGTTATTGTTGTTTTGTTATTAATGACTATCTTACTCCATACCTTGTCTTTTCTCGATCAATAATAGGATATTAAGATTTTAAGGTACATTTTGGTTTGTTCTTTTTTCATACTTCTTTTGAAGTATTAAAACTTTTCTTAAAATGCACTTTTATCGTGTGCTTCTTGAAAAGCTGGTCCTTGAACTTCTTTTCATGAAGTCAAGTGGTGATAGACTCTAACAACACATTTTTAAGTTATTTTCTAATTAACTTGAAAGTCGTTACAAACACTCAAAGTAAAAAATAAAAATTACTGTAAAAAAAATGATTATTAAAGCCTATGAAGAGAAAAAAAGAAAGAAAGTAAAAAATGTGCGAAAAAATTTTCTTAAAAACAATTTCAAATTTTTATATCCACGACAACGCGTAGTTTATTAAAGCTTTACTGTGTACTGTGGCCTAGGCTGCAGGTAACCTCCCTATTAAACCCTTACTGATGGTGTACAAATTGTACTTCAACCGATGTACAAGTACGGCGTATCCTTTTTTTTCTTAATATGGTAAATCTACCGTATTAGGGAATTACTAAATGCCCAAAACTACAATACTATTGAATTTCCAACTATTCTATTTATTGATTGATTGATTTAACAGTAGTCTTATTCATCATGTCAAATGTTCTAATTTATTAAGCGAAGAAAGTTTTTATTAAAAATATATAACAAAAATTGTATATTAAAATCTATGAAGAGTCTAAAAAATATCGCGTAAAATTTTTCTTTTCTTATAAAAATATTACGTGGCTGGTCAAATATTAGTTATTGGAATTAGTGCTTATATTAGTAACCGAACCCGAATATTTAACAGTTTTTAGTCTTAGTATACGGCGGGTAACTACCGTAGTCTACTTCCAATTTATTTTAATCGCCTGCGCACGCCATATGACCTTTTTCTGCGCGGCTCCACATTAATTCAACCTCCAACATGAATCATAAAAAAACATCATGAAAAAATTTCAACATTATATCAGATACCATAACAACCATTTATTTAAGTGAAATCGAATCAAAAAAATTAATCAGAACTCATTGAGTTCTGACCTCACTCCGATACGGGGAATTGAACCCCGGTCTGCTCGGTGAAAGCGAACCGTGCTAGCCACTACACTATATCGGATGTTTGAACTGAATGGAGTTTGTCGTTGTTAAAATTGTATATATCATGAAAACTGAGAAAGTTTTTCAAGGGAATTTGAGGTTTTTTGGGGAATTTTTGGGGTTTTTTTTTTTGATTTTTTGTCTTTATTTCTTTTTTATTGAAAAGAATTGGTTGGATATTTGATAATTGTATAAGTATATATTATTACGGGTATCAAAAACTTCATTGTTTAAATTGATATCTAATTCATATATAGTTGATTTCTTATATAAATACTATATTGCGTCAATGATCAATTTTCTAAATTTCAAATTTAATATTTAAATTGTAATATACATTAACCAATGGTTAACGTTAGGAATAAGTTACCAAAACTTTCTTAAATTTCTCAAAACAATATTATATATACTATAGATAGTATATACATGTATGTGCACAATAGAAGAAAAGAAAAAGAAGCAAAACTCTATCTTAATGGACTAGTTGAAAAAGTGTTATTATAGTAGTTCACTGGGCGTACGTCACAAGATTGCTATCAGGTATGGTCTTTCAGATTTTTAATCAGCTTTCCATTACTTTATAATTATATAAATTTAGATCAATTAATTTCTAAGAGTTCTAGGATTTTTTAGTTAAAAAAGAAATGAGTTTTTACTTTGATCTTTAAAGTTTACAAAATTTAGACTATTTTTATTTTTCTTAAAAAAAAAAAAAAATAGTTTAATTTAGTAGGAGAGGTAGTTTGGACACCAACAGCATATAAAATGCGCACACAAGAGCATTTATTTACTAACTATTTCTCAACATCAAAATGATAAAAATTCGAAACCAAAAAAACAAATAAACAAAAAATTTTAAAAGGATTAAGAATTATATATAGTATCTACTTTCTGGGATTTATAAAATTTTCAATTCTATTCCGTCTTTTTTCTAGTTTTCCTTCTTTCCATAAATCAAAACTACAAAAAATAATGCGTTACATTCCAACTGAAATCATTGATATTATTTTACAATACATGGGTGTTGAAAAAAGCATATCCACTATAACCATTCGTGAATTAAAATATTTATTAGAAGTTAATAAAACTTTTAATGAATTATGTTCAAGACATTTTTTTCAAGATTGGAAAAATATTGAAAAATTTATTGATCCTATTTTTCATAACTCCAATCCAAATATAACAACAACTTTTGATGATAAAAAAAATATTTATAATAAATTTTTAATATATATGAAAATTATTGACATTAATGGTATTAAATTTTTTGAAAAGTTGTATCAAAATGACACCAAATTACCTGAATTATTAAAATTAGAAACTATTGATTTAAGAATGGATAAAATACCTCATTCAACTGATAATCCAATAAATATGAAAATTCTAAAATGGATTTTAAATAGCACAACAATCCAAAAAGTAATAATTGAGGTGAATTCTTATGTTATTAACACACAATATTTAAAGCTTATTCATAATATGAAAGCTAAAATAGGATTTGATTTAAATATTTTTAATAATATTGATACATGTCCATCAAAATGGTTATCATTAACTTCAAAAGTTTCATCAAATACTATAATCTTCAAGAGTAATAGTAAAAATATGAGATCAATTTTAAAATATAATTTAGAAATTAGACATTTTATTTGGAATGAAGATTTTGCTCAACTGGTTTTATCTCTTGATGGCATAAAATTTTATAAAGAATATTATAAAAATGATCTTGAATTTATTAATATTTTAAAAAATTTAAAATCTTCAAAAGATTTAAATGTATTCATTAATAAAGATATTAAATTTTTGGAATTTAAAAGATTACACATTTATCATTTAGAACCATTTAAAGTTTTTTTAGATTTATATCCAGAATTAAATACAATATCAATTCAAACAAATTGTGAATATTCTATAAAATCTGGAAAATTTTGGAAATATTTATATTCAAAAGGATTTGAATTTTTAAATCAAATTTATTCAGAAGATGGTTATATTATTATAAAACTTGAAAAATTTGAAAATTGTAATAGTAATAAAAATATTATAAATATTGATTCAAGAACTAAACATATTTTTAAATTGTTAAAAAATTTCAATCATGGGAATATAGGGTTAGATATTTTATCATCAAGGTCATTATATTATTTTATTAAATTTACGAATGATTTTCAAAATATTAAAAATCTTGATACTTTAAATATTAGACAATATAGAAATTCAATTGAAGATTTCGATTTGGATATTTTAATAGGATTTGATAATTTAAAACATTTGGAATTTGAAGGTTATAAATTAGGTAGTCGATTGGGTAATATGGCTAAAATTTGGTTTCCAAATTTGGAAACTTTTGAAGTTTTTGGGTTGAAAGATAACAGTTTAAACATCAACTTTAATGGCTGCATGGATGATATTAAAACATGTATGAAAACTATTGAAAAGTTAAAAATATCTAACTTACTTGACTGATATAATATAGTCTTTTGAAAAAAATATGCTAAATAAATTTCGATTATTAGGTATCGCGGTCATTTGAAGAGTTTTAGAGGGAGCCTAGGTAGATCATGGTAGCGAAGAATATCTCACCTTCTAGAAGATGCGGCTCAGATAGTTTAAGCAGACCTAGTTAGAAAGTGCTTGAGCTGCTGGTAGCGCTTAGTAGCTTATTCAATTTAGGCTATGCATGTAGTATTCAATAAATCAAACTAGAAAAAACAAAATCTACTCAGTTAGACTATACTTTATAAAAGACTTTGCACACACACTACAAACATGCTAAAAAAATATTTGATTCTAGAAAAGGTTTAAAGAAACGTTTCTTAAGTAATTATAAATTTAAATATTATAAAAATTAATTAACAAGCTTAATTGGGCATCTATTATAACATTTTTTTGTTATATATATTCTATAGTATATTTAATATAAAAGTTTTTCATTAATACATTATATATAATACCATCTCATGTTACATCTAATATTATGCTTTTTTAATTTTGTTTAATTTTGTGGTCGAGTATACATGTATATCCGTATTTAAGCGTCATCTCAGATATTACACCTAAATGGGTATTATATCTGATGGATTATATTATCATGATATAAACATTGTAACACAAAAATATATTTTATAAAATTAGTCAGCCAGCTTTTTATTTTGTACTGCAATAAAATATGTATAAAATCTATATTTAGTTAGGATAAATCGAGTTGTCGCTCTCTCATAACAGTACATACCTCCTTAAAAATTGTTTATAATATATTTAATAAACAATTTAGGGCACAATGCGGCGTAATTATCTTAAAACTTTTAATGTGATTCAGCCACATGTTGCAAATTAATAATATTTGTGGTTGTTATTATTATTTTATCGAAACCTTGATAGGCAATTGATACCAGTTAAAATATATCATAGCCATCGTGTTCCAATTACAACTAGGTTAAAATTATATAATATTAAGAAAAGGCTTGGAGCACATGTATGTTTTACCTATTGTAGAAATTTACTGATTTCAAGTGTAATCCTGTAGCTACTACCATATAGTATACATTCAAGTACCATCAATTGATTGACCATGGGTAACATGGCTTAGATCAATTATGATTGATTTGTTAATATAATCAGTTGATAATGTTTTTAACCTAAGTTGTGACTAGTATCAGAAACTTATGCCACTAACTGTGCTACATGCCATAGTTCGAAATAAGACTTTAAGATCGATCACCATAAGTATACTGATGATTATACTGTTGAAGTAGAGTGCAAGTTCGTAAATGTACTTTGTACAAGAATACATATGGATAAATGAAGGCTTTAATTTTAAGGGATGTGTATAACGTCAAGCATTTCCTCAATTTTGTCTAGAGTAACTAATAGATAATAACAACTAATCAAAATGCCAATTGAGTAGTATATCGGATGTACCAATATAAATAGTTTATTATAATATTCAGATAAAACCCATGGTTATCTTTATTATAATAATTAATAAGGTAATATTAATAACAAATTGAATTAGACATATGTAAATTTTAACTGTATTGGATAGGAAATAAAGTGTCCTCCTTCTTAATCATGCCTATACATAGCCTCGATCAATTTTTGAAGGGAAATAAAGAGGTCTTCGTACAGATCATTATTACATATGACATAGAAAAAGTTTTAAATTTCCACTATACTGTAACTTAAATAAAGTATCATCCAGTTGAGCAGTATCAATCTATATGTCATCCAGATATATCAAATGTATAATAGTAGCTGTAATAGCTACTACCTGGTACAGAATTGAATTTAATGCTAGCTGTTTATAATTAAAGGGGTTTTAATTATATACTGTATATTAATAACTTGGTGTACTAATCTATTTTTGAATTCATTTAAATTGTAGCACTTGATATATTTTTTAACTGCATTTCAACGCGTTTATCCTTAAAGTTAACAATCGCTTAGCCACTCGTTAACTAACTAACTAACTAAAATAATTTCTAAATAAGGGCCGTAAAAAATATTAATTTTTATTATCTGGATACTATCAATTCAAATGACCGTTACAAACCCAGTTTATTGCAAAATCATCAATTATTGGCAGATATAGAGCAACAGTTAACAATTGGTACAGTCATCAGGTTGTAATTAATTCAGATGATACCATGGTATGATGCTCATATCCCGATAATGCGGTTAGTTTAATTAAGTTTACAGCTAATACCATCATGATTATAAGAAAACGTTACCTTAATCAACCAATTGGAACTACATTGCAACTATTCTTCTTTCTTTAACTGTCATGGCTTAGACGTCTCTAGCTAACCTCACATTTATCTTCCCATCTAAAGTTAAGACTAGATATACCAGTAGATCTATCGATCTCACAGAAATGTGCAGCTGCAACTGGTTAATATTATGCTATTTGAAATTTTAAGTTTAGTATACCAGACAGTAACGTATTTTCAAATTACAATTTAAAGTTTGAGTATTTAAACGAACATGTATCAGATCATGTATAACCATTAATTACTGAGATCAGACCAAGTAAAGGATGTCTGCCAGCTTATTTTATGATTTTAAAACCCCCCATGCATCGATCCTAATCTTGAAGCATGAGCTGCAGTATACATATACAGTAGTAGATATATTGGTATACATATTGCAAGAGGCTAAAAACAAGCCACCATTGTATACTTGTATAAACTTACAATTGAACATCATGATGTAGATTTGTATATTATTACAATTATTAAATTTATCTCTTCCTTTACACCCTGCAGTCTATATATTTTCTCAATAACTTTACATGTATATATGAGGGGTCACCTTAATCATTATATACAGCAATCAAGATCATAAATAAATAAATAAAAAAAAAGCCTCAAAAGAGACTCAAATTATATCAGATGTACATGTACCATTGATTGTTGAACAATCGAAAAGGCAGGACAGCTACTACCAAAATAGGTAACTAAGGTTTCAGCCTTGCGTCTCTTCTTTATCCTGCGCACGCGTACATTAAATTTTCTTAGACAAGCTTAAATTTTGAACCGCGGTACCTTTATTTCCTTTTATTATTATCAGTAATCCTGACATTTAAGCTTTAGTAAACCACATTTCATCTAACAGAAAAAAAAATTATGATGATGACCAGTCATGACCGTACCGCTGGTACTCTAAGCTTTTGTTTTAACATCTGGATATGATATACCAGCCTTTGGTTGGCATTTGGTCAGGCAAGCAGGCAAGCAGTCATACCAATAAATTTCTCCCACTTAGTTTTTCTAGCTCCAGCTTAGCTAGGATAGTAACAATCTTTACACCACCATCTGTGGTACCCGTTTCTTAAGCAAACTTAAGTAAACACAGCAAAAACTGTAGAAATCTACAACGTTAACTACATACAACTTGTACATGTAGATTTAGTAGCAGTACTACTAAGTGGTATAAGCTCACTTGCAACCAATTGATTCGAATATACAATCGTACAACTACTGTACGTGCTGCCAGCACGTTACCCATCAAACTTGTCAACATTATCAAAATAATGCATGCCTACCACTGGTACCTGCCAATTGTTAACTTACTGTCATTGATTTCATCGATTGTAATTTTGATATTAAGTATACGGGTGATATTACTTTAAGCCTGCAGTTAACTAATTATTAAATGATAAACAAAGCTTTTTTTATAGATTATTTCTTATTTCCAGTATCTATCGAATATATATGTTAATTACATAAAAATACCCAGGTAGTAATAGTCTAAGTATGTACAATTGTACTGTTGAACGAGCTCACTAGTGCTTGCAATGCATGGTTCTATGGATCCATATCGATAGTACTACCTGGTACCTGACCGCTAACGTTATAGTGCACATTTTTGAATCCGGATAAAGAATTTAAGGTTTCACTATCAGCTAATTGGTAAGACATTCAAGGAAAAAAAAAAAAAAAAAGTTCAAATTTTTCACCTACAAGTAAGTTGCATAACTTAAATACCTATTAGCTAGCCTAAGGTTAAATAGGTCTATAGTATACGCAGTACTATCTTAGTAACAGTAACTACCGATCTGATACTGTAATACTATCGACAGGTACAATTTAATATATATGTAACTGAATAATTTAAATTAGTTATTAGCCATTCGAGGCTTACTTAGTAATATCTGAATATCCTATTATAACTGACATTCTCGAATCCATGTCGTGATATACCATTACAAAAGCTTAAACATCCTACAGTATTTAATTAAAACAAGCTTTAACTATTAGCCTATTCAAGCTTTTATAGTCTAGCTGGTAGCTTATACTAACTCAAACACCAATTCCATCATTCTTTTTATTTAATCTCTTAAGCTTACCAGGTATAATCTAAATAGTGTTACTTTAAGTGATAAAGTAAACAAAGCTTAAATCATTTTAATCTAGGCACCAAAAAATTTTTTTTTGATCAAAAAGGCAAGACAAGACAGTCTCTCTTTTTTTGTACCAATTTCGTCAAATTTTCTTCCCTAATAGTTTCACTTAGTCCACTACAATAGTACTTAAAGTAATTGAGACTGGAATTTTATCTCCATCAAAGATAAAAAAGTAAAAAAAAAAAAGTGGCTCTCCATTTAATTCTATTAGCTTGTAATAGCCTAGGCTATAACTATAGTAATAATCTATTTGCAGGGGAACATATATTTAATTCATAATTCTTTTTTTGTCTTTCATTTTTTTTTTTTTCATGTATAGCCTCCCTCCTCCTCCAGGTAGTACCGGGACCTACTAGCTCTTTCACATCTCCCCATAATATAATTTTTAGCTGCTTGTATGATAAGAAACGAACTAAAAAAACTTTAAATTCCTCTAAGTAATAATAGTTTTTAAATTATCAAAGCATTGTACCATAAATTGATTTATCTGCACAGTACTAATTACTGCATTGCCATCGGATAGAAAAAAAGGTGATTAAAAAAAAAAAAAAAAAATAGAACGGCTTTAGCCTAGGCTCTTAAATTTATAATCTTTTAAAAGTGGACCCATTTGATCAATACTTATATTTTCTGTATATATAAACAAATTTTCCTAAATTTTTTCTAAATTGAACAGTAGTTACTAATAACTATTAGAACGTTTAGTTTAAATTTTCAAGATCTTTGGGGGAGATATTAATATCTATCTGATATAATCCATTGTATACCAATCAGCACCCAGTATTATAACATCGACATCATCAACATTTATTATTTTGTTTTCAAAAAACGGTACCTATAACAATTACGTAAATACTGATCGACAAGAATAAATAAAAAAAAAATCTCTTGGATCAGATATTTAACTGACATTACACCTGGAGTGTCTGTGTAATAGATTATACGGTAATAGGCAGCAAAGGGTATTCAACATCAGATCCAACATCCATACTCAATATATTGCAATATAAATAGGAAAGAATATCCCTTTAATAAACTTTTATTATTTATCTCCAATCTCTATTTGTTACTCAACTATAATAATAAAAAATTCTATACAACGGTTTTTTTTTTTTATAGATTTCAAGGAACAAAGACCGCACACACAGACCTATTATAGTATACAACGGGGGAGGTTACTATATACCATATAGAGGGATAATTATAACCAAAGCTTTTTTTTTTTTTTTAATAATTGAATTTAACGACATCTACAACTTTATCTATTCTATCAACGACATCCAACATCAAAACTAAATTCAACAAAGTTAAAGTTGATAAACTTATATTTTTGAAAGTCTAGATCCTGATTAGAATCCAAAAAAAAAAAGGGGGTTTTACTGGTTGCAGACTATTTTTCTATCAATTTTATTACACCAACAAAATTCTATCAGCAAAAAAAAAAAAAAAAAAATTCTTGCGCACGACAAATAAACGTGGCCACGGTAATTATTAAAGCAGAAAGTTACACATTTAAGCATCATTAAGACATTTTTTTTTTTTTCAACTGCACAGCCTTTTTTTTATACACAAAAAAGCAAAAAAAAAATTTTAAAGATTTTTTGAACAACAAAAAAAAAAAAAAAAAAGAATCCAAACTTCTTGACATTTTTTTTTTCTTCTTTCAACATTAAAAGACCAACTTAAATAACATAATATGAGAATCGAACTGAGGTGGCTTTTAATAGTCAATGGTACAATTATTCTCTTTTTATTATTTCAAGTATTTGATTTAATTACATTACTTTATGATGATTCAAAACGCGATGCTTTACAAGATAACGATTTAATACTAACAAAAGAAGAACAACAAACAATTCATAATAATAACAATACATTAATACCCAAAATAATTCATCAAACATATAAAAATGAAACAATTCCAAAAATTTGGCAAGAACCTCAACAATCAATTTTAGATTTACATCAAAATGATTATAAATATATTATGTGGACTGATGAAATGGCAAGAGATTTTATAGATAAACATTATAATTGGTTTTTAAAAACTTTTGATTCTTATAAATATCCAATTATGAGAGCTGATACAATTAGATATTTTATTTTATATCATTATGGTGGTATTTATATTGATTTAGATAATGGATGTACTGATAAATTGGATCCATTATTAAAACAACCTGCATTTTTAAGAAAAACAGTACCAACTGGTGTATCAAATGATATTATGGGTTCAAGACCTCAACATCCTTTTTTTGCAAAAATTATTGAAAATTTGGAAAAATATAATAGAAATTGGTTTGTTAGTTATATAACAATTATGTTTTCAACTGGTCCATTATTTGTTTCTGTTATTTTAAAACAATATAATAGATGGGGTAATCATTTAAATAAAATGGATATTGTTAAAGTTTTGGTACCACCAAAACCAAATAATAATCATTCAAAATATTTTTTTTATACTGCTCAAGGTAGTTCATGGCATTTAGGTGATGCAAAATTCATTTTTGCAATGGGTAAACATTGGTTTATATTTTTTATTTTGGGTACATTAATTGTTTTATCATTTTTTTATATTCAATATAAATTTTATCAATATTTGGCAAAAACTGGATTAATTAGAAAAATTTTGACAAAATTATTACCAAAATATTTTAAACCAAGATATCAAAAAATTGAACAACAAGATTATTCTGTATAGTTACTTATTATTATTTATATATTTATTTTTTTTTTTTTTTATAATTATTGAAGTTCATAATGAATTGATTCATCACTTTCTTCATCATCTTCTTCTGTCATTAAAGGAGAATAATTAGAATTATTATCATCATCATTATCATCACTATCATTTTTAACACTAATAGCTTCTGTACCTGCTCCACTAGAACCTGCAACAACTCCAACCATTTCATTTTCAATTTCATCTAATTTAATATTTTCAAAAGTTAATGTAATAATAAACATTACAATATAAATCATAATTGGAAGAATTAATAATTGTCTCATTGTACTATTAAATGCATTTATAATTCCAGTTCTCTCTACTGATCCAACAGGATATTTTAATGCTAATGTATAATCTTCATAAATATCATTATACCATTCTTTTGGCATATTAGGTAAATATTTTTTCAATTTCAATGGATAATAACTTCTATAAACTGCTCCACTAATTGCATCTCCAATAACTTGACCTAATGAAAAAAAACTTAAATATAATCCAGTTGTTTGTGCAACTTCTTGATGTGATACAAATGCTTGAACAAATACTTGAGTAGGAGTGGTAATTAATCCTGCACCAATACCAATTACACCTTCTGAAATGATTAATTGTGATACTTTAGAACCTGCTGTTCTATAATAATAAATCATTCCTAATCCAATTGTATGAATTACTGTACCACTAATAACAAACCATTTAATATTATGAGTAAATTTTATACAAATTGCTGCTATTGTTGATGAAATTGTTGATGCTACTGTTGTAACAACATTAACATTAGTTGCTGAAGTATTTGATAAATCAAA
The DNA here is from genome assembly GCA_030564325.1 of Blastobotrys capitulatus. Taxonomy (NCBI): domain Eukaryota; kingdom Fungi; phylum Ascomycota; class Dipodascomycetes; order Dipodascales; family Trichomonascaceae; genus Blastobotrys; species Blastobotrys capitulatus. Next base: position 124,396 of record JAJLUL010000025.1, read on the forward strand.
TACAACCATTAACCATGCAAAAAAATATGGTGAATAAATTGAATATGCAATAACATATAATGTAATAAATAAAAAACTTTTTGCAATTTCAAAATTTTTCAAAACTTTTAATGTTAAAATTGGATAACTTGCATAATTTTTTTCATAAATTGGGAAATAAATTAAACAAATTAATCCAATAATAAACATTATAATAACATGTGGTTGTTTATATTCTTGCTCACCTCCACTACCTAAAGGAATTGCAACAAATAACATACTTAATCCAATTGCTAATAAACTACTACCTCCAACATCCATTTGTACAATTAATTTATTCCATTGATATTTTTTTCTTCTTCTTCTATTATTATTATTATTTGATCTTCTTGATTTAATTTTATGAGTAAATAATACTCCTAATAATGGTAATGCACAAATTGGTAATACAATTGCCCAAATTGCAATCCCCCATCTCCAATTAAAATTTTCCAAAAAATAAGATGTAATTGGTGCAGTAGTCCATGGTACAATTGCAAAACAAATATTTGGAATCATTGTAAATAATGCTCTATTAACAATAGTTGAAGTATCAGCAGCAAAAATAGTTTGCATAAATTGTAATCCAACTTGACCAACAATATAAAAAATTTGTGCTACAAAATAAACATCAATTGTTGGACTTGATGCTAACATTATAATCCCAATAGTCATTGATACAGTACTAAATAAAAATCCTTCAAATCTACCAATAACATCTGCAATTTTGGCAATAATTGGTCTTGTAACTACATACAAAACACCTTGAACAACTTGTAATGCTGATAATAATGAAAAATGTGTAAAAGATGATGTTGCATAATTTGAATAAATAAATACCGTTTGCATTGTTAATGAAATTGCAAAAGATAAAAATATAATTGTACTCCATGCTATATATAATTGTTTTTTCGACCATGTTTTTGTAACTTGTTCCATTTCTGCTATCCCATTTGCTATAAACCCTCCTGTTGAATCTGTCATTGTACTATTTCTACTTAATAATGTCCCTCTTGAACTTTGTCTTGAAACACTGTTATTGTTATGGTTATTGGTATTACTTGTTGAACCGTAATATGGATAATCGTCTCTAAAAAATGAATTTGTTGATGCACTTGAACTTTTACGTCGTGCTGGTTTCGTTTTACTCATTCTATCATTAGTTGGTTAAAATGGTAAAATAAAAAAGATTGTTCTTTTGGTTAATTCTTTTTGGATCCTTTTTTTTTTTGTTGTTGTTTAGTTTATTGATGCAAAGTCGATGATCATGTGTCTTAGTAATCGTTGGGTTTTTTTTTTATCTTTTTTTGATCCCAATACACTAATATTATTCTACTTCTATGCTATATTGTGTTATGGTATGCTTGATGTTTTTGTTGAAATGTTCGTTTGTAAAGTTTTCTAAAAGATTATGAGAAGTATTTTAAATGTTTTTAGATTTTTTAACCGCTGTAGATGGTTCTGTTCTGATATACAAAAAAAAAAGTGATGATCAAAAGAATGAAAAATGATAATTAAAAAAAAAAAAAAAAAAAGTTTATTTAGATGAACTTGTAAAGTAAGCTAAGCTAGCTTATAGTGTAAGTAAAAATTTCCTACTGGTACCAAAAGGCTGGAGCAAGCTTCTTTTTCTTTATATAGTGAGAAAACGTTACTTTGGTAACGTTGTACAAATCGGATGCAAACGCACAAAATTTAAATAGCGCCACTCTGACTCAAGCTTGTATAGCGCACGCATAGTTCGGCTAAATCAGCCTGGATAAACGGTGGAGATCCGATTAATTGAGCTTAAAGGTAGTTTTCTTTGTAATCTGATAAGATCTAGAACTAGCTTAAAGCGGAAAGGATTATATATCGGAGCGTATTGAAAAAAAAAAAAAAAAACAAAAGCGTAAGATTATTTTAAGTAACTTATCTAATCAATTTAGATCTAAATAAATAATTCCTTAATTAGCTTTTTTACATGCACAAGTTTAACTTGATACCTATGGATACTGAAAAAATTATATTCAATACCGGTATTATCGACTAGAAAAATTTCAATTTACATAAATTATTAATGCAGCTCTAGATTATATATTATAATTTATGTGAATGGAAATACAATATTTATATAATATTAGTATTAGTCGTCGATTATTAGAAATGTAATGTAATATTATACATTGAATTTATTAAAAATAAGAAGAAAAAAAATTTTTCTGAGTCATCCAGGGCCCATATCAAAACTTGGATAAATAAATAGTATACCATATAAATTAACTAAGAGCAAAGCCTATTTAGTTAACTTCTTTTGGTTCTTCTTTGTTTTGAAATTCTTCATTACCATCATCACCCCCTTTAAATGTATTATTTTCAATTTCTTTATCTTGTTTACCCTTTCTTTCTCTTTTTGGTCCTCTTTGATTAGTATAAACAAATGTAGTTAAAAATCCCAAAATTTCCATAACCATTGCAACATACATTGTTTTTTTAAACCCATTAACAAAACTTTTGATAACAATTTTTTTCATTTCATCATCTAAACTATTAATCAATTCAGGACTATTTAACAATTCCATTGGATTAATTTTTAAATCAACATCTTTTAACCCATTTAAATATACAACATTTTCAACAACTTGACCAATAGTTGAACCAATAACGCCACCTAAAGTTCTACCAAATGCAATTAAACTTGTAACAATTAATACACCACCATTTTGTTTTGGAGCTGCTAATTGAGCTGCAATAGCAGTTGATTGAAATAAACAGCCAATTCCAATACCTGGTAAAATTAATAAACCGATTTTTTTACTATTTGAAGAATTTTCATCTAATAATGAACATAATCCCATCCCAATTGATGATAATATTGTACCAAAAATTGCAACTGGTTTAACAATACCAGAATTTGAAATAAATCCACCCATTATAATTGAAAAAACAACAACTGCTAAAATTAATGGTAATAATTGAATACCAGATTTTAAAGGATTCATTCCCCAAACAATTTGAAAATATGTTGTTAAATAAACAATTGAACACATGAAACCACCATAAATAAATAAAATTCCAAATGCTGGTGCAATTGCACTAGGTTTTTTAACAACAAATAATGGAAACATTGGATTTTTACTTAATAAAAAATTATAAAAAAAATAAATACTTAATAATCCACCTCCAACAACAAAAAATGAAATAACAATTTTATCATTCCATGATTTCATTGATGCACCAAAAGTCATTGCTAATAATAATAAAGTTAATCCACTTGCTAATAATAAAGATCCTAAATAATCAATTTGATTTAATTTTTCTTTTAAATCACCTTTAACTTTTGGTGGATTAAAAAATATAAATAATGATAATGCAGCTATTCCACATAATGGTAATGCAATATAAAAATTCCATCTCCAAGTAACTTTTGCAAATGCACCACCAATTAATGGTGCTACAACACTTGCAATACCAAAAATTCCACCCATAATACCTTGTAACATTGCTCGTTTATTTAATGGGACAATTTCTGTAACAATTAAAAATACAACAACTTGAATTCCACCTCCTCCAATACCTGTTATAACTCTACCACCTATTAACATATTCATGTTTTTACTTAATCCACAAATTAAACTACCAATGAAAAAGAAAAAAATTGCTGTTAACATTGTCCATTTTCTACCAAAAATTATTGAAAATTTCCCCCAATTCATTGTTAAAATTGCTCCTGGTAATAAGAATCCTGTAACTGTCCAAGGGGCCATTGAGAAATTATTAAATTCATTACCAACTGTTGATAAAATTGTTACAACTAATGTAGCATCTAATGCATTTAAAAATAAACATAAACATAATGATAATACACATAAAAATAATGGTAAACCAGTCATTATTTGTTCTGATGCTGTTGTACCATCACCAGCATTTTCTTCTAAATCTGCTCCTTTAGAATCTAGGTTAAACTTTTTTCCTTTTGAATTTTCAATACTTTGATTTTCAATGTCATAATTATAATTATTATAACTATTACTATTGATTGAATTGACTTGGTTATTGTTTGATGATTTTGATGTTAAAGAACTCATTATCCTTAGTGCTTGAGTAAATAGTTTATTGAATTATATATAGGAAAACTATCCAATTTATATACTTTTTTTTGTCATAATATTGTAATACCATTATATTTCATTATCAATAAGGAGTATACCTATAATAATAATGCATTAGATAAAAAAAATTTTTGAATTAAAAAAAATAACGGCCGATAGTTCCTAATTGGGGTATATCACCGATGAATAAACTATCGATATGAACCACCGATCGTAATCGCTAACTTATTTGAGTAATTCCACCGATGAACATTGCCGACAATAAAAATATTTTAAAACATTTGATTCCAAAAAACCAAAACAATAATAGTAGTAGTTAAGGTTGCCTTTTATAATCAACTGGGGCAATCATTTTAAAATAGAGATTCTAAGATGTTTCATGTTTTAATGCTGAAGGAATAAATGGTGGGGCTGTTGGTTTTGGTGTACCTTTAACGCTACCATCTGAATTCAATACTGGTGGTTTGTTGTTAGTATTAGGTTTTGAATCTTTAGAATCCTTAGAATCCTTAGAATCTTTGGAATTTTTATTTGGTTTTTGTTGTTTTGGTTTTTTTGGTTTATTATTTGGTTTTGATGTTGATGAAGAACCTGAAGATTCGGGTTTACCTTTAGTATCTTTATTATCATCATTTTTTGGTTTTCTTCTTCTTTTATTCTTTTCATTTGGTTTATTAGGTTTATCCTTTGATTTATCAGAATTTGCTGATGATGAGCTTGTTGAATTATTAGAATTTGAGGAATTGGTTGTATTAGAGTTATTTGACCCACTTGAATTTGGTTTATTTTGTTTCTTTGGTTTATTATTATTGTTAGCATTATTTGCAGGTTTATTATTATTATCTTGTTTATCTTTTTGATCATCTTTTGAATTATCCTTATCTTCTTTTTTCTTTCTAAATCTTTTCTTCTTTTCACCAGTAGTCTTTTCTTTATTATCATTTTTAGTATCATCTTTTTTGACATCTTTTTCATTCTTTTGAGACTTTTCATTCTTTTTACTATTACCCTTCTTTTTAACATTCTTCTCTTTATTATCTTTAGTCTCTTTAGAATTGGTAGTATTATTATCTTTTTCTTTACCAGATTTACCTTTCTTAGTATTCTTCTTTTTATCATCTTTCTTTAAACTTGCAACTGGTTTAGGTTTTGGTACAAATAATGGTATTAATTCAACATTTTCAGGATCTTCTAAGTGTTTAATAAAATTTTGATAAAATTCATTATCTTGAATTGTATTTTCTAAATCATTTACTTTAACTTCTTCATCATTCAATTTATAATCTTGATTTTGAGAATATTCGATTTTTGAAAGTTTAATATCACAATTATCATTATCATATAAAGGCTTTAAATTTAAATTAATTTCTTTAAATTTTTTAAAAAAAGTTTTTAATAATAAATTATCTTTAAATGTAATATAAGCTCTTGAATATTTAATAGTTTTACCAGGTTGTCTCTTTGATATATTACCTTTAACATAATATTTATCTAATACTGTTTGATCATTAACAGTTTCTGAAATCATCGACCAGAATTCATTTTCTTCTAATCCTGGTGGTAAAAGTCTTATAACTAATCTATTTTTTATATTCTTTTGACCACTCATTTTTTTTTTTTTCTCTAATTTATTTGATGTTGTGTAATGATGATGAATAGTTTTTTTTTTTCTTTTGGTGATGAAAAATTTTGGTCTGTTGATAATAATTTTCTTCCCAACACGAAAAATTTCACCACCACAAAAAAAATCTAGTAGATCAATCAATCACACGAAAAAAAAAATAAACACCAGGAACTATCATAATAAAAGAATAGAATGTCAGTTCAAATATGGATAAATCAATTAAAAGAACAAACATCTAAACCCCCAACTAGAACAATTTCCAATGAAATAGCAGAACAATTCGATTTAACATTAAATGATCAAGTATCATCATTACAAAATAATATTTTAGATGATCAATTAGATATAAATCAAATAGTAGATTCAATAGAATTATATGATGGAGATTGGCCAGGATTTGAAGAATTAACAAAATCATATTTAAGATTTTGTTCATTAATAAACCCAAATGATTTGGTTGAATCATTTGATTTATATGGACAATTTTTAACAGATTTAACAACAGCATTTATAAATAATAAAGGATCAATATTAATTAATACAATTATAAATACATTAAAAATTATTATCCCCTTAGCATTAACACAAGATGATCAATATTCATCAGATGAAATGTTAAGAACATCTTATTTATCATCATTATTATTAAAAGTTTTTAATTCAATTCGAGGTGAAAAAATAGATCCAAATATATCAGGAGATGAACCAGTTAAAAAAGATATAATTTTATTTATTGCAAATTTATTATGTCGAGTTTATTTTAAATTATCCAATCCAAGTAGTTGTGCAAATGTTTTTTCAAATATTCATACTGCAACAATTAAATTTTCAAATTATTCAAGAGCTGAAAGAGTTGAATATAGATATTATTTAGGAAGATTTTATTTAATTAAAAATCAATTATTATTATCTTATAAACATTTACAATGGTCATTTGATAATTGTTTAAATTCAAGTGAAAAAAATAAAAGATTAATTTTAATTTATTTAATACCTGTTAATATTTTATTAGGGAAATTACCAAGTAATTTATTATTAGAAAAATATGGATTAATTGAAATATATTCTCCATTAGTGAAAAATTTAAAATCAGGAAATATAACAGAATTTATGAATCATTTAGATACTTACAAAGAATTTTTTTTATCAAGAGGATTATATATTTTATTAAAATCCAAATCATTAATTATATTATATCGAAGTTTATTATATAAAGTTTGGAAATTTAATAATAATGAACCAGTTGTTCATTTTAAAATAATTAATAAAGCATTTTATTTATCATGTTTAGGAGTTAAAGAAAAAGATTATCATGAAAATGATAATGATTATATTCAATTAGAATCTATTTTGGCAAGTTTAATTAGTCAAGGAATGATAAAGGCACATATTTATTCAAGAATTAAAGTATTAAGATTAAAAGCAGAAGGTGGGATTCCATCATTATCAAAAGTAAATAATTTAGATAATTTGATGTTAGAAGGTCATGAAAATTGGATGAATAATTAGTTTTAAGAACTTTTAACACTTTTTTACTAAACATATTATTATTATTTATTATAGATGATGTTATCAAGAAGTTGGTCCATGTTAATGACAATAGTTCTGTTAATAGCTATTACGTAATATCGGTGTTCCGCGATTTTTATTCTTTTTTTTTTTTTTTTTTTTTTTTTTTGAAACCCCTAAAAATTTCACCTCTTCCCAACCGAAGCAAAGTTCATAAAAAAAAAAAAAAATTGCATCACCAAAATCATAAAAAAAAAAACTAACGTTATTTATTACAAATATTTATTATTATTATTATTATTAACAAAAAATGAGTGAAAGAGGACCAGATGTTTGGTTAGAAGAAATATTAAAATGTAAATATTTACCCGAAAATGATATGAAACAATTATGTGAAATGGTTAAAGAATTATTAATGGAAGAATCAAATGTTCAACCAGTTCAATCACCTTTAAATGTTGTTGGAGATATTCATGGACAATTTTCAGATTTATTAGAATTATTTCGAGTTGGTGGAGGATTACCAGATGAAGTTAGTTATGTATTTTTAGGAGATTTTGTTGACAGAGGATTATATAGTTTAGAAACTTTCACATTATTAATGGTATTAAAAGTTAAATATCCATCAAGAATCACATTAGTTAGAGGTAATCATGAATCAAGACAAATTACTCAAGTTTATGGATTTTATGAAGAATGTTTAACAAAATATGGTTCAACAACTGTTTGGAAATATTGTTGTCAAGTATTTGATTTTTTAACTTTAGCAGCTATTATAGATGGTAAAATTTTATGTGCTCATGGTGGTTTATCACCAGAATTAAGAGTTTTAGATCAATTAAGAGTTTTAAGTAGAGCTCAAGAAATTCCACATGAAGGAGGATTTTGTGATTTAATGTGGAGTGATCCTGATGATATTGAAACTTGGGCAGTTAGTCCAAGAGGTGCAGGTTGGTTATTTGGTTCAAAAGTTGCAAGAGAATTTAATCATGTTAATGGATTAAATTTATTAGCAAGAGCTCATCAATTAGTTATGGAAGGTTTTAAATTTCATTTTCCTGATAAAGATGTTGTAACTGTTTGGAGTGCTCCAAATTATTGTTATAGATGTGGTAATGTTGCAAGTATAATGAAAGTTGATGATGATTTATTACCAAGATTTAGTATTTTTAATGCAGTACATGATGAATCTATAGAAATGAATAATAGTGGTAAACAACGTAGTGAATATTTTGTTTAATATATTGTTTATTATTATTATTATTATTGTTTTAAGAATTTTTTTGGAATATTTTCAATTTTTGCCCATGATCCAACTTGTTGATTACCATGATCTTCTAAATCATCTCCATGTTCATAAGCATGATATAATCGTTCATGTTCTTCATCTTCTGGATGAACAATATTAACATCTGGATCATCTTTTGCATGATGTTCCATCCAATGATGAACTTCATATTCATATTCATAATCACCATGATGACCAGGTCCTAAACCAAAATCAGGTAATTCACCTTTTTTATCAGTAAAAATTCTCCATTCTTCTAATGAAATTTTCCCATCATTATTTAAATCAATTAATTTTAATACATTATTATAAACAAAATTTTTAATTTCATCATTAATTTCATATGTTTGTTTATGATCTCCCATACCTGTACCATCTCCAACTACTTTATCCTTTAATAAACCATATAAATTTAATATATCATCTTTTTCCCAACTTCCTTTACCATCATTATCATGTAATTTAAAAAATGATAATGCATCAAATTGATCCAACATATGTTCTTGTTTCATATGTTTTACCATCCATGAATCTTCACCTGGTTTGGTTGGTATGATTTTTGGTAATGGTTGTTGTCCAGCAGCTAAAATTGTTGTGAATAATGTTGTTAATGTTATTAGTCCTTTCATTGTTGATATATTTTTTTTTTGATGATGTGTCGAAAGAGAAAAAAAAAAAAAAAATTAAGGATGTGAGAACTTTTCTATGTTCGGATGTTTCGTATTAGTACCGTTGAAGCCATACTTATGATCCAACCCACCGATGCATTAAAAGTAATTAGATTTGGATAGAAAAGATAGAAATCGGCATATAATTACTTTTAATGCATCGGTGGGTTGGATCATAAGTATGGCTTCAACGGTATAGTTTTTTTTAAAAAAAAAAGTGGTGATGAAAAATTTAAGATTACGTGTTTTGTTTAAACCGGGGCGTTATTATGATCGATTTTTTTAATTTTAAAGTTTTTTTTGTTTTTTTTTTTTTACAACCGCCTAAAATCCGGATAACTCTAATTAATGACGTTATGATATTTTTTCTCGACCAATGCGGCTTAATGAGAATTAATGCATAAAGACATACATGTATTGGTGCTAGCTATCTATTGATGTGGGGGAGTAATTAATAGAAGAATTTAAATTATAAATAACTAGGATAATCATAAATTCAACTATAAATTTATCTACGAATTAACGCGTGTACAATAAAGACTAACAAATTTAAAATATATTGTAATTTACTGAGAGCTAGAGTAGTAGTACTATATATATATTGAAATATCAATGAATTTGATTTTCTGTCTAAATAGATAGATACTTGGCTGGATATAATATCCATGAGATATATATATATGATGAGAATTCAATTGTACACGTATATGAGTGCAAACAAGCGAATTGTTTAAAGAATCAATGAAAAAAAAATTTTTTTTGGGAAATGGTTGACCTTATATACTTTTTTTTTTTATGTGTATGAATTCTTAAGTAATAAAGTTAACTGACTAGAGCTCTAGTATGTAGCTTATTTGATTAAGTTCTTCAAATTTCTATGGAAGGGTATATTTATAGGGTATATAGTTGTCAAACTGATTCTATATATAAATTGAAGCTTGTTTAACTGAAGTCCGAGCGTATAAACTTAATAAACTTGTAGCTGAACATGTGTACTATAGTACTGATATTAATTACAATAATTAATACAATGGTAACTAGTATTAATCAATCAATTGTTACGACAACTTTCACATGAAATATTATACGAGAAAAAGAAAGAAAAAAAGGAAATATAAATTGATTGATATCTAATATTAATTATTCGATCGATCAGCAATTCCAAAATAGGAAATTTCCAATGACCTTTGGCGTCTAAACTTTTATCGTGGTAAGGTTAAAGATATATATATATATCGAATATTTTTAAACTCTCAAAATTATGAAAAAAATTAATAAAATTAAAAAAAACTTGGGACTATATATATAATAATGAAGGATGAAAGAAAATAAAAATAATTATAGTACAGATTAGAGGTGCTTTAAGCGCGCGACAATTAATAAATGTTAATTATAGAAATAAATAATTTAAATCAACATTTCGAATGTCTAATTAATTTCGAGTCTCAACTTTTAAATTAAGTATATATGTATACACTGCATATATAATCTTTAGCTAGATAGACTACATGCATATGATATCTATCTACAATGAAGGAACATCTATCATATACTAGTTAAGATTGAATTGATTAAATTTATATATACATATATGTATATTCCTTTTCGAACAAGAAATTTTAACCCATGTATACTTAAGCTTAGTATAATATTAGTTTATTGCGAAATTAATTAGTATCTATTATCAATTTTAAACTATGGAATTAATTTAAATTTAATTAGAAACCTTGAAACAAGAAAATTGTTTGCAGAGAAACTAAAACAATTTCAAAAGTTTACGAAGAGGATTCTTGCAATGTCATGACCCTTTCATAAATTTTGTTTGTTAAACTAGATAGCTATTCTTTCCATTTAATTATATGATCTGATATGATAGGAATTAGTAACCTAAAAGGCCTAGGTTCTATTATATTCTGGAAACTGGTCATTCATAATTTAAATGCTCATTACCAATTGAGTTTACTAGTTGAGGATCGAATATATATATATAGTCTATATATTATAATAAAATGATATTTTTTTTCCACGTGAAACACTACATACAACCTGCAGCTGATGGATGTAATACATGTATACCAAAGAAAGGATTTGTGGTAATTTTAAATCGTAGCGTCTATTTTGTTTTTGGTTTTAAGCAGGTGAACTTTTGATATTAATTGGTTAAACGTATTATTGAGTTTACAGTAGTTGATTAATCAATCGAGCTATAACAATTTTATAGCATGTAACGTACGCGCGCGCGTGTAAATAAATTATATTGAAAAATATTACTACGTATAATACATTGAGCATTTTTTTGAATATTAAGATGATTGAAGTTGATTATTATAAATTTGTTAGCCAACCTTAAATCTAGTGCTTTATATAGTGAAATATCTACTGTATGAAATAAGGATAAAAAGAAAAGGTGCACACATATGTAAGGACATTAAGCTTATAATTAATTGATACTTTCTTATATATTATTAGTAGAGAAGATGAGTTGTACATTTCATTACACGATTTTGTAAAAGACTTCATGTGCACTAATGGACTAAGAAATTTCCTAGCACTTTTTAAACAAGCGAATTGTTTGTAGAAAAAAAAAAAAACTTAAGAATTCTTTAAGAGAATTGCTTCTCTTTTTATACTTTTTTTTTTTTTGTGATCTAAATATTTTTTCTGTTAAGTTACAAAATGATATTAATCATATGAAAAATCATAAAAAATTAAACCAGAAAGTTCGAATTTTCAAATGCTAGTAAATTAGATACTTACAAGATAGTACTGATAACGGTTTTTTATTCTTCACATGAAATTAATATAATAGATAGATCAATAAATTTCTAAAATAGGAAATTTTGATGGCGTTTAGTGTCTATTTTTCTATCATATGTAAGTACCCAGTATAATTGTAGAACAAGGAAAAGCTTAACTGCCTTTAACTAAAAAATAGCTAAACAAGTACTAGCTTTATAATATTGAAATATAAACAAGATCAATGGTAGATCAATAGTATACTATAGTATACGCGGTCCAATGGTATCCTAAGAGTCTTGTTGCAATTCATTAATTAATGACTATTTTGGCATAACAGCTGCCTAGGGTCAAATAGCAGTGTTTGACAAACAATATTATAAGCTTGTCAGATGATATTAATAGAGAAAGTCTAAGTAATAATTTATGCTTATGTGTTGAAGGGTATTTTATTATATAAGTAGTTATAAATAGAGTATTCATATATTGCATGCATTTAGTCTATCAGGCAGTCATAATTGAAGTAGGCCACGGTATACATGTGCACGATTTATCAGTGTATAACACTGCTAGGCTAGCTGTATTCACCTAATAGATTCCATATTTTTTAATACTTCATGATTGCAACAAGTCTTAATCAACTATACTGTATATAAGAATAACTGATAAAAGGGAAAGGTACAGGTTAGAGCCCCGTCTACTGTAATATATAAATCTGAGTAGAAATTTATAGGTATTTAAAAAGTAATAATAATATTCTTATTCAGTTATCACAGAATACACCATCATCATTACAGCTCATCACCCACCCATAATCCAGCTAAACGACTTCAGTTTTAACATTAATATTTAAAGCTCAATTTTCTACTTTCATCTGGAGAATATGAGTAAAAGAAATACCACCGAATGAGGGGAATTCTGCAGCATGCATGGAAACTTTATTGCAATTATATAAATTAACTAAATTACAATAGTTTTTTTTAGGCTTACTGGAAATATATAAGATCAATGCGCATGCGCATTAGAATATATTACAATTTGATGGCCACCCCGGGATTTAAAAATCCCAGTTATTTTTCATTTCTTTAAATGCAATATATAAGTAAAATACCCCAAATAATCTTGAGAATTCTATATATATATCAATTTCCAATATTTTTTTAGAAAAAACAAAAAAAAACTTAAAACCTAGCAAGCTTAAACTATATAAAAAAAGAGGATAAGTATTTAAACTAGTAGATGCATGATACGTATCTTAATAAAAAATAAAAATAAAATAAGATTACTTTGACCTGGTCTTTAGAGCTAGCTAGTTATACAGTAACGATTGAATTTTTTTGTTACAATGAATTCTACAATATTGCATTAATTACCAGGACTCTAATTTGAAACCAAAAAAAAAAAAAAAATATTAAGAATTAGAAATTATTATATTAAAAAAGTTAGATAAAAATTATATATATATATAAGAAAATTATATCAATAATAAAAACAATTTTCATTTTTTATTTTAAAAATTTAACAAATGCTCTACAAATACCAGCACTTAAAATACTTATACCTAAAATACCAACCATTACCATATTACTTTTTTCATAAGTTGGATCATTACTCCATCCACTATATAAAGCATAAGTAGTAACAACAGAACCCAAATTACCTAAACCAGAAATTAAAGCAGCAGAACTTGCAACACCAACATCACCATGTCTTGGTTTAAAAATTTCATAACCCCAAGTCATACAAATTGGAACAGTTGGACCTAAACCAAAGCCACAAATTAATAAACCAACATATCTTGGCCATTTAGTTGGAGCATAAGTACAAACAACTAAACCAACAATAATAACAACAGTACTTAAAGAAAATACCACATCACGATGTCTTCTAAATTTATCAGAAAATGGTGTAATTAATAAAATTGCAATTAAATCACAAATCCAAATTGGTGCAGTTAATAATGATAAATTGATTGATGATAATTCTGGATTTAAATTATGAATAATTTTGGTAGCATAAACAGTTAAACCAAATCCAACACCAACAACTCCAAAATACATTAAAATTAATGGCCAAATTCTAACATCTAAAATAATTTTAACCAAATCTTTTAAATCCCATGCAACTTGATTTGTTGATAATTTCATATCTAATGCATGTAATTTACTTTCTTCTGGTGTTAAAATTGGTGCAATTTTTGGAACATATGGTGCTAAAAATTTATTTAATTTATTATTTGGTTTTGGTGAAAAATCTGGTCTATCTGGTAACCACCAATTTAATGAGATACCAACAACAAAAGTAATTAATCCATAAATTAAAAACATCCATTGATAACCTGCTAATCCTTGTAAATTATCCATTTTTTGAAATCCAGCTGCAACTAAACCAGCAACTGCAGCAGAAACTTGTGCAGCAGTAAAATAATAACCAATTCTTCTTGCTGTTCGATGACTTGGATACCATAATGAAATATAATAAGTCATACCAGGCCAACAACCAGCTGTACAAATACCAGTAATTAATCTAATTGCTAATAATCCACCAGCATTTGTTAATGCTGCATAACAAGTGAAAACAATACCACATGAAATAACAATTCTTGATAACCAAGCTTGTGGAGCAACTTTTGTCATAACTAAATTCATTGGAACATCAAATAAAATATAACCAACATAATCTAATGCACTTGCTGTTGAAACATCATGATCACTTAAATTCAATCTTTGTGATGGTGAATTACCAGATTCCATATTCATTGTTAATGAATTACCATATGCTGCACCACCAAAACTTGTTAAAAAATATAAACACCATAATGCTGGAATGATTCTTTTATCTAGTTTTCTATAAATTCGATCTAATTCTTTTTGATCTAATTCGGTAAGTTGTTCTTCACTACTATTGATCATAGTTTTAAATCGATCTTCTTCAGTACTACTACTCATTTTGTTGTTCTTGTTCTTGTTCTTTTGATGATTGTGATAACAATTAGATAAAGAGGAAAGGAGGATTATTGAGTCCTTTTATAGAAGATTATTTTTTAAATGGACATGTTACTTTTTTCCAATATATATAAAGTTTCTATAATAAAGAGAAAGTAAAAAATCCCCACTTTGGTTGATAGATTAGTTGATTATAGTAGTGATAAAAAAAAAATATGCTAAGGGAAAAATTTCGGTGATCAAAAAAGAAAAAAAAAAAACCGTTTTTTTTTTTATTGCGGATTTTTTTTTTTTATTGCTGATAAGTGAAAAAGTGGTGCGCGAAAATTTTTTCATTGGCTAAGATGACTCGTTGGGAGGGAGTCATTCTAAGCCGTACTATGAACTTTAAAGCGTTTACCCCAATGAGTCAAACGAGTCACGGCATCACTCTTTTGAATCAATTGTTGATTGATTGATTCGTTTTTTTTTTTTCTAACACATTGATGCATATTCTTTTTTTAATATTATAACTGTACATGAAAAATAAAATATTAGAGTGAAGTCCAGGTGAACATTAAAAGAGTAAGAACTTGATAGAATGATAATTTCGTTTTATTATTTTGTCAAGTAATTTGGCTTTTTTCAGTAGTCTTCCTGTTGTGTAATAGTCAACAAAAAATTTTCATTAATTTTAATAGTTTTTTAAATTGTTGACTAAGAAATTAACACCCTCATGCATGTTCTGGAAAGTTGGAATATTAAAAACGCTTGTGTTAATTGGTAGTAGCATTTCCAAACAAGTCACCCCATTTTTTTTTTAAAAAAAAGGTTGCATTACAACAAACCTATCACAAGAAGTACAACTTGTCCTGGTTCATTATAATTATGCACTATACCTCCTAATTAGTGAATATATAATATAATATTATTTAAAGTAGTTTACCAGCTGCAATCGGCAGACAACCTAATATAAAAATTTTTTTTCTTGGAATAAAATATTTAACTTTTTTTTAACTCAAGAAAGCTACATATATAGGACTTATCCGGTCTTGCTTTTTCTTAAATATAGATGTTGCATGATACATTTTTTTTTTCTTTTGTGTTTTAAGTTTCGGTATACCACCCATAGTAGTAATACAAGAAAAATTTCTTCTGCATGCAGGATATATTTCTATTGGATACCCTGGTTATGATGATTAAAAAAATTGAATCAAAAAAGAAATAAAAATCTGACAAGTAATCTTAAAGGTAAAATCAAGTTGTAGTATTGTCTAAGAGACTCAATGGTACCCCCATAGCTATTTAAATTCATGTGATTTAAATTATAAACTATTTCAATCAGGTTGCCCGAAAACTGCCCGAACATTGATCGAACTTCAACTATAGATATAATTATAAGAATTAAGACAATTGGTAAGAAGTTTACAATACCGAAAATTTTATTCGATAGATATCTGATGAATCAAAGTACTCAAATGGAAGGGTTTATAAATGTAAAGATTTTCAAGGTTGTATAACAAGAAGGCGTTTTAGTCTTTTCTGATTGCCATATATAATAAAAATTCGGAGTTTGATTAATGTCTCTTAAGAAGACTCATGACTCAAGTGATTAATCAAAATGACTACATTAGAGTTTTGCTGATCTTATCATAACAGATAACACAGAAAACGTTAAAAAATCTAACTAGGCAGATTATTTAAAATATTTTATAATATAATATTCTTACAATATACATGTATATACAGTATACATGTACCCAAAATTGAATATAGCTTTATACACAAGCACACCAATCAGCTGGTAATCTTTAAAGCAAGTAATATAATTAATAATATTAATTATTTCTAGTGTTAATTTTCTAAAAATTCATCTTTACCACATCTGTATACTATACACAAAAAATAGCTCAATGCAACACTCGTTACATTTTCAGCACACTTTAAAGGATTCATTGACAAAAACTATCCGAATAGATATATTCTGTTGAGTTTCATACTAGAACAATCCAAAGGTATACATGTCCACTAATTGTTTAATAAAAACTATTGCTATTAACTACTAAAACTACTAGATTTACCATGTACGGGGGAAAAGAAGGAAAAATTTTAATGATTGTATTATATATACAGTACATATATATAGCTAGTATTAATAGGTGCTTGCTACAACATTGCAAGCTCAATTAACTCTAAACAGTTTGAAACATGTATCAAAAATTGATATACTAATACAATTTTAGGAGCTGTTTGGTATTTCAAAAGTAGTTCAAACAATTGTTTGCCCGGAAAAAAGGAAATCTTCACTCTACACCGAGCCCCGAAACTTACACTGTAGTTGTACTTCAAAACTGTTGGAAAAGTTGGGCTTATTAATATCAATTGAGTATAATTAAAATAAAAAATGTTTTATTTAAGAAAATGCTACAGTAGTTGAATTTTGGTTATCATTGATAATCTTAATGGGGGCGTAATTCTTTTTGTTTTGTTTTTTTACTTTTGTCAACAATTGGGGTTTTTTTCATTGCATATATATATAGTAGAAATTTTATAACAAGCTCAAGTAATAACTAGTTTATTGTAAATAATATTTTGTTTTTTGGAATCCATTTAAATTGAATTACCCTATGAGTTTGTGCAGTAACTTTCTATGTGCAGATGAAAATTTTTCATTTAATTTTTTTTTTATCTTTTTAAAGAATTCAAAACATGGCGGTACCCATTACCACTTGATACTTTAAATTGTATTAGACAATTTTTTATCATTTGATCACCTCGTATCTATCAATTATATAAAGTTGTATCGTATCGCTTACTCAATTGCTACATGTAAGAACGAAGTTAATAACTATATATATATATACAAGGACTATATAGTTTACATGTATCGCTTGAACAACTAATTAGCTAATATATGTATACATTATAACCTGCATCTATCAATTGACCACTATACATTAATTATTTCTTTCAATTATCTGATGAATTTTTATATATTTATTTGTAATCACAATAACTATATCTTATCATTTAGTAAATAATTAATAAATTAGCTAACTATCTTGATCCTGCGTTACTAAGCCAATGGCTTTAATTTATTGAACTTTAAATTTAAATTTATAGATCTAGGTCACCATGGCGAAAGGAGAAACTTTTGACTAATTCCTGATCAATTCGAAATTTAAAGCAAGAGTCAAATTTAACCTGCATACATAGTATTGCAACCATGAATTACTAAAAGAAAAAAAAGAAAAAAAAAATCTTTCAAAAATAAAATAATTATCCTAGAAAAATATAAAATATAAAATATAAAAAGTATCAAACACTATTCATAAACTCTTTTCCTAATTAAGAAAAAACTAATCAACATTATTAAAATTAAAAACATATAAAACTAAAACTAATCTTTACTTAACTTTCCAGTTCGAATTCTAGCATAATGAATATGCCAAATGATTATATAAATAACTAACTTCATTTTCAAATCTTATAGGACAAACTTTTAAAACTTGATCCGATTCACAAAATTTCAAATCTAATCCCAATTCATGAACATATTCATCCTCAAAGTATTCATCATCATCTATTCTAAGTGAAGTATTAACATCAGCGATCTCTAAAGTAACACTATTTTCAAACAACGATCCATATTCACATTCTTGAAATAATTTTTCACTATTTAAAGTGAAAGCTCCTTTAGAATAATAATTAATTTGAATCATTTTTAAATTTTTACAATTTCGACTCAAATTTAAAAAAATATCTGTTAAATCTTCAACATAGGTTGATAAAATAAATGATTCTAAATTTTGAAATAGATCAAATCTAATCAATTCAATACCTTCAACATCTTCTTCTTCTATACCCCAACAATCTGATATACTTAATTCTTCAATATTTTTATTATTACTTCCAATTCGATTGATTGCATCATAACAAGTCTTTTTATCAGACTGAACATCAATATCAACAGAAAAAGATATCAAATTAGTTGAATTAATTGTTGATAAAAATGATGAAAAAAGTAAGGAATTACTATGTTTAAACCCAAACTTTAAAGACTCTAAATTTGGTACATTATTAAGTAAATTAATGATAGTTTGTTGATATCTTTGTTCACGTTCTTCTAAAGGAATATGAAGATTTGAAATATTTGGCCTAGAAAATTCACAAGTTAATGATTTTAACCGATTCCAAGAAATTGGTGAAATTTCATATTTGAAAGTTGGTCCATTAATGTCAAGAAAAAGTTGTTCAACTCGATCTGAGAATGAATTTAAATATGAAAATTTAATGTCACTGGAGTTATTTGAAACAAGTTTAAAAACTTTTGGAGAAGTTTTAAACAAAATAAGTTTGTCAAAATTTTCAAAATTACAACAACTCATTGTTAATTCCTTTAAATTATAATAACCTTCATCATTAAGTTCAACTTTTTCTTTTAATAAAACCTTCAATGACTCAGGAAAACTTTTACGGCCTCCAATGAGAATAGGTTCATCATAAGCCCAGTATTGTTGAATAGAAAGTTCCGAAATTGTATCAGTTATTTCAAAGATGTTATCAATATTATATTCACTTAAGTAATTACAAATAAGATTTGTAAAATGAATTTTGGAATCGAATAATATTTTAAATTTATCATAAAGCCTTGTGTATTCATCTCCCAAACTTTTGATAAGTTCCCCTAAATCGTAAAAAAAGCTTTTATTATTAATATGTTCAAAATCTTCAATAATTCTAACTTTTGATAAGTAAATAGTATTAATTCTTGTAGCGAAATTTGAATCTAAAGTTACTAATTTATTAAGATTTAACCGCAAAAGATTGGATAAAAACTGATGAATATTATCACGATTTCCATTCAAAATTGCTGAATATACTCTTGGAGTTAATCTAACAAACCATTCTCTTGAAACGCGAATATAATTGATACTTGATCGACAAACTTCGGAAACTTTATAGTACCTGTTATCAATTACATGTTCTCCATTTACATAAATATCCGGTACTAAATATTGCCAGATTATTTCTTTGATTTCTAATGGGAGTTGATTGAAGTTCATTTGTGCTATTTGTTGAAAAAAAATAAAAAAATAACGCGAATGTAGGAAAGTTGTATATTTTTTTTCTTCCTTATTTTTTTTTTTTTTTGGAGTTAACGCGGAAATATTATCCAGCTGGGAGCTCGCGACTAGCCCTCCTAGTCCCTGAACTTAAAAATTTCAACCCCGATCTAATTTGCGCGATTCAATATTATTTTTTATCTTATTTTTGATTCATTCATTCAACATTGTTTTATTTTTTTTTAATCATTACAGTATGACAATATGGCAGATGGAAATAAAAATAAACCAAACTACTGGAATATGCCCCATAAAGGACAGATATTCACATTAGCAATATGTCGAATCTTTGAACCAATCACATATTCTTCAATTTCTCCTTATTTATATTATATGATTAAAAGTTTTGGATATAATGATCCATCAACAATTGCAGCATTAAGTACATTAGCAGTAGCATTATTCCCATTAGGACAAGCTTTAACATCAGTTATTTGGGGTACATTTTCTGATATTTATGGTAGGAAAATAGCATTAATTTGTGGATGTTTTGGTACAAGTATTTCAATTTTAATTTTAGGAACTGCATCAAATTTTTATATGTTATGTTTAGCAAGATTTTTATTAGGATCTTTAAATGGTAATATTGGAGTTATTAGAACTATTGTTGCTGAATTAGTTAAAGAACATAAGCAATACCAAACAAGAGCATTTTCTATTATGCCAATGACAATGAATTTAGGTATGATTATTGGTCCAACGCTAGGTGGATTTTTAGCTGATCCAGTTAATAATATTCCATCATTATTTGGTAAATCATTTTTTTTTAAAAAATATCCTTATTTATTACCAAATTTAATTTTATTACCATGTTTGATGATTTCAGCTTTGATGATTTTATTATTTGTTGCTGATACTGGTAATGGTAAATCTGTTATTTTTAAACCAGAAAATGATATTGGATTAAAAATTGGAAATAAAATTAAAAATTTTATAAGTAATGATAATAATGGTTATAAATTATTACCAAATGGGGATATAAATGAAGATGATATTTTGGAGGAAGAGGATGAACAAGAGGAACAACCAAAAGTTACAATTAAATCAGTTTTAACTTATAAAGTGAAAATTACATTATTAGCAAATTTTATTTTAATGGTTCATGCACCATCATTTTTGCAATTATTACCAATTTTTTTATCAACTCCAAGAATGGAAGATTCTTTTAAAAATATTTTTATTTTTAATGGAGGGTTAGGTTTGTCAACATCAAAAATTGGAATTATTATTTCAGTATTAGGTACAATTGGTGTTTTATTACAATTAGGTTTATATCCAACTTTAGCATCAAAATTAGGTAATGTTGGAGTTTATAAATTAGCATTAAAATTATTCCCATTTGGATATTTTGCAATGCCTTATTTATCAATGATTACTGAATCTAATGATGGTTTAAATACAATTATTTGGGCTTCTTTTTTTGCAACTATTTGTGTTATTGCAAGAACTTTCACTTTACCCCCATTAGGAGTATTAATTACTAATGCAGCTCCTTCTTATAAAGTTATGGGTACTGTTCAAGGGTTAAATCAATCAGTAACTGCTTTTTCAAGATGTATTGGTCCATTTATTATTGGTAATATTTATTCTGTAGGAGTTAAAATTGGTATGGTTGGATTAGCTTGGTGGATTATGGTTGGGGTGGTTGTTATTGAACTGATTGTTGCTACTAGATTAAGAGAATGGGGGGAGGAAGATGATGAAAATGATAATGAAAATGAACATCTAGATTAGGTGTGTTTTGATTTTACACCTGTCATTTGTATGCATATAACTATAGATAGACAATTAATAGATATACATTATATTGCATTTTATTTATTAATTCAATTATACATATGTATATATACAGTATATTAATATTTTGAAATTTGCTGGTACTGTATATACATGTATAGGTTATGTTTTGTAAATTATTCTCAGTTTTAAGTATTCTTCAGTGCATGTGCCAACAATTTTATTTGAATTCCATCCAGCTGCCATGGGGTTTCTGTAGATTATAATTAGGCTCGAGGGATACCCTAGCTAGGCTGCATGTATACTATAGCTATATATAGTGTATATGGCTAGCAAGCTTACTTTTGAAAACTAATATATCTCATGCCTCTCCAGGGTATATATGAGTATAATATATCTATTGATCAATATATGGCCAACTTTCATGTTCAAAGTTCCGGAAATACTCAATTGCAAATTTCTCTATAGAAACATGACGAGTAATTGGGCTCTATATTATAATTTACAATTATGTATACTGTACACATATATATACTGTATAAAATAACTAGCTTACCCTCTTTCAGTTCTGAAGTTTCTCCATATATACAGTAAATATATTTTGATCAATTGAGGGCCAACAGGTTCATAACTATATATATAATATTAACATATATTGATATTAGATATTATTAGATATTATTAGATATTATTAGATATTATTAGATATTATTAGACATTATTAGATATTATTAGATATTAAATAACTCAATTTAAACCAGTGTAGATATATAAAGACAGCTCTATAGACAAGATATATAAGGTTTTAGGACAAATATATATAGAAAAAAGTCGAAACACTACCTATAACATTCGTAGATGCGTAATCATAGAGAAATTTAAGCTAAGTTGAAAGCCTTTTGTGGGAAAAAAGAGATAGCAGAACTAGCTATAGTGGAACTGAAAGAACTGAAAGAACTGAAAGAACTGAAAGAACTGAAAGAACTGAAAGAACTGAAAGAACTGAAAGAACTGAAAGAACTGAAAGAACTGAAAGAACTGAAAGAACTGAAAGAACTGAAAGAACTGAAAGAACTGAAAGAACTGAAAGAACTGAGCCCTAGTTGCTGCCGATTGGTCACCCATTTTCTAAAATTTCCAGAAAATCATCATTTTCTCTATAAATATAAGAAGAAAAACAACAAAAATGTCTCAGTTGAAAACGGCGTTGGTCTAGTGGCTATGATTCGGGCTTTCCAGTACCCACATTTCGAGAAGAGATGTTACAAAAGCTTGCCTGCGAGAGGGGTTCGATTCCCCTACGCCGTATCTTTTTTGCTTTTTTGAAGGCATTACGCTTATTTTTTGGTGTTTTATAAACTATCATTTTAAAGTTCAATCAATTCTCTATACATTGATAGTAAAGTTGGATGGATTGGTTAATTATTGGTGTTGATATGTTTGGTTGAAATTTTCTATTTTTTATATCCATGGTAACCATGTAAGTGTATATCACGCGTCGCGCGTCCGGCTCGCGTACAACAAATTATATATGTAACTGCAACTGGAACCAGCAACGGGTCCATGTGGTAACTTTGAATTGGTTTCAAGATTTCACAATAAAATAGTATATACGATACTTATAAGATGAAAGCGCTCAGAAAAAAAAAATACCGAATCCTTAAGATATACATTACACACCTTAACTAGTTTGAATTGTACAAGTTACAAAAATTACAGCTGTTCATTGCAATGAAAGTTAAATCTAGTGATCAATCGACAGATATATATATGTATACACTATATATAGTACTTATAATAAGCTAACCATTTCTCTATATTCCAGCGCCATGGAAGCTAACTTTACCCTATATCTTAGTAACAGTACATATTAATTAAATTAAACTACTCAGTAACTGCAGTAGTGTATAATTTTAGCAGTAGCAAACTAGCTATTAAGTTTTAAATTAATTTGGCACTATAGTTATAATCGATTAATCAGATAATTATATATTTCTCAAACAGCTATCTATATATAGGATGACAGCGTATTGGTTATAAATTGATCCCTAATATTTAGACCTATTAGAAACTACATATATAATAATAGGGTATATACAGTATATTATTATTATTATTATTATATTATACATATGGTGCACATGTGTATATATACGGTATATGATGTCGTTTGATGATGTACAACTTGTACATATATACATATATCTTCTGCATATACATGCATGCCATATATACTTGTGTAACATGTTGCAATATTATACCTGATATGATATCTATTGCATGAATAGACTAGCTGTACATATAATTGACATACAGACTGTATATATATATCACTTGTCAAGCAGCGCAATTGATAAATAGATTACTGTAGGATTATAGCTAGTATACGCTGGTGATGCTACTTTATACAATATTATATGTAATATTAAAGAAAAAATTTCACATTGAATTTTTCTCTTTCTTCTCTTTAACTTTTATAGTATATGTTAATTAATAATGTTATAAGAACAAGTTGGTTCTTTAATCTATATACAGTATATTGTATATTAACATCACTTCCGCAGATAAGTACTGTTCCGGAGTTATACAATAAACCTGATTAAATTCAATTGATCTTAATTATATATATATGTATACATGCATGTAATATTGATTACAGTTATATTTATCGATCGATTGATATCAGTCAAATGAAGGATACCCTTGCATTAATGAAGTAAAATTAAGCAATTGTTAACGCAATATCAATTGTACATATGGGTAACTTCTGCACTATATATACTGTAGTTTCTAAGTTTATATATAAGCTTGCAAGTTTGCTTGATATATAGAGTATCACAATATTCCACGCAGATAGATATACTAATTTCTTGAATAAAGAGAAAAAGAGAACACTTGAAATAAAAAAAAAAAATAGAATTCGTTTAAATATTACATAAGATCTAAGTTATAATAATAATAATAAAAAATAAATATATACACATTAGTTAAATGTTCATCATCAAAAAATAAGAAATTGAATTAAATTAGAAAGATTCACCTTTATCTAATTTTGATTGACCCCATTTCTTCAATCGAATAGATTGAATAGCAATGAAACCTGAAGTATCAGTTGGATCGAAATCAGTTAAAGAATCCATTGAAGCAATAGCAGCATCATATAAATTTTCAGTATCAGAAGATCGACCCAAAATCATAAAGCCACCTTTATAAACTCGACATCGAACTTGACCATTAACATCTTTTTGAGAACTTGGAATACAAGATCGAACCCATTCAGTTTCAGCACTATACCAAGTACCATTATATAATGATTTTGAAATAGCAGTAGTTAAGAATTGATCTCTTAAAGCTCGTAATTCTCTATCCATAACTAAACCTTCAATATCAATATGAGCATTTCTTAAAATAGTTAAACCTGGAGTTTCATAACAACCTCTAGATTTAATACCAATAAATCGATTTTCAACAATATCAATTCTACCAACACCATTTCTTCTAGCAATTTTATTAGCAGTTAAAAATAATTCAACAGAATCAGTAACTTCTTTACCATCTTCATAAATTAATTTAGTTGGTAAACCTTTTTCAAAAACAACAGTGAAATCTTCTGGTTTATCTGGAGCATCTTGTGGATCAACAGTTAATTTCCACATATCTTTTGGTGGAGTAGTATCAGGATCTTCTAAAATACCAGCTTCAAAAGAAATATGAGCCAAATTTTCATCAGTTGACCATGGTTTTGCTTTAGTTTGAGCAACTGGAATACCTTTTTCTTCAGCATATGCTAATAAATCATTTCTACCAACAAATTTATTAATAAAAGTTGGATCTCTCCATGGAGCAATAACAGTAATATCTGGTTTTAAAGCATAAAAAGCTAATTCAAATCGAACTTGATCATTACCTTTACCAGTACAACCATGAGAAACAGCAAAACAACCTTCTCGTTCTGCAACATCAATTTGAGCTTTTGCAATAATTGGTCGAGCTAATGATGTACCTAATAAATAAACATTTTCATAAATTGCATTAGTTTGAATTGCTGGGAAACAAGTTTCTTCAACAAATTGTTTTTTACAATCTTCAACAATGAATTTTGTAGCACCAATTTTTAATGCTTTTTCTTCAGCTGCTTTAAAATCTTCTTCTTGACCAACATCTGCTAAAAATGCAATAACTTCATAACCTTCATCTAATAACCAGGCTAAAATAATTGAAGTATCTAAACCACCTGAATATGCTAAACAAACTTTTCCTTTACTCATTTTGTTTTTTTTTTATTAATGTAATTTGTGTTTTTTGTTTTAATGGATGAAAAAAAAAAAGTTTAGGAACTGAGGGGGGATTATTTGGGGTTTTTATAATTTTTCAATTTTCGATTTATTGACTCATTGTTTTTCCTCGATCTGAAAAATTTCAATTTAAACTAGGCATAAATAAAGGTGAGAGTGAAGATGGCTGGGCCATTTAGCCAAGCTTAAGTATAACGCATACAACTTGGAGTCTATACCTAGCACTAGCTTAAAAGCAGTATGACTGAATTTTTTTTTTTTTTGTTTTCGGCAATAGGCGTCCGCGCACCACTTTAGTGTTTGAAAAAATTTTCTCTTCAATTTTTTAATCCAATCAAAATAATAGAAAAAAGTTAGTCATATTTGTACTTTAAAAATGATCAATAAAAAAAAAGGGATAAAATTTAATGGTTTGAGATAGTATTTTTGGAGGTTTATTATTTTAATTCATGTTGATAGTTTAATTTAATTAAAACACAAAAATTCAAGCTTTTATTTGATGGTAATATTGTAGTACCTTTTACACTGGTTAATTGGGCTTAAAGGTCGGGGTAAGTTTCTATAATCTGAAACTTGTCAATTTTTGGTTCAGAAAAATTGCGATGAGGCTGATTACTTTTTTTTTGATTTTTTCATCTTTTTGGATAATTTGAGCGAGGGAAATACTAGATTGGGAAGTTTCGGTGTTAACTGGAGTTAAGAAATTACCTGATTTGGGTTCAAGCTTTGATAACAAACCTCCAAACCAATTTTTTTTTTTTTTTTCACACTCTTCAACGAAAAATAATCAAACAAAACACATCATCACATCATCGACATTAATAAAAATAATATTGCTGCATATATAAACGCTCGACAGATAATAATTAATAATATTGCATCCAAAATCGATTATATATATAGCTTATATCAAATAATTTATAATAATGAAACTATCAGTTATTAGTGGAGGTACAGCTACAAATTCTTTATTAGAAATATTAGACAATATATCAACAGAATTATCATATATTTTACCAATTAGTGATAATGGAGGTAGTACGGCTGAACAAATTCGAGTATTTGGTGGACCAGCAATTGGTGATATTAGATCAAGATCAGTTAGATTAATTCCAAAATCACAAAAATCTTTAAGTGATTTATTTACTCATAGATTACCAGATGATGATCAAAGTTCAAAATTTGAATGGTTAAAAGTAGTTGATGGTACTCATAAATTATGGCAAAATATTGAATCACATATTAAAGAATTAATTCGACCATTTTTCATTGAAATTAATAGTCAATTGGTTAAAAGATCAAGACCTGGTAAAGAATTTCAATATGCAAGAGCTAGTATTGGGAATTTATTTTTATCAGGAGCAAGATTATATTTAGGTAGTCTTGATAGTGCAATTGAATTATTATTAAGAATTACAACAGTTCCTTTACATATTAAAGTTTTACCTTGTATTAATACAAATTTTACTCATCATATTAGTGCTATTTTAAAAGATGGTACAATTATAACTGGTCAATCACAAATTTCTCATCCTTCAATTAATTCATCTGATGCTAGTATAATGTCAAGTGTTGAAGGTATACCACAAGTTTTACGATCTTCAAGTACAAATAGTAGTTCAGCTGCTGATACTGAAGATGCCAATTTACCTTTCACACATCCAGATTTAAAACATTCTCAATTAAGATTTTCAAAACAAGAAAATGAACCATTAACAAGTCCAATTGAAAGAATTTTTTATATTAATCCTTATGGTCAAGAAATTCATCCAAGAGCTTCAACAAGAGTTTTAAAAACTATTAGTCAATCTGATGCTTGTATTTTTTCAATTGGTTCATTATATACTTCAACAATCCCAATTGTTATTTTAAAAGGTATATTTAATTCAGTAATGAATTGTAAATATAGAATTATGTTATTAAATGGTTGTGAAGATAGAGAAACTTTTGGAATGACTGGTAAAGATATTGTTGATTCTTTAGTTAAAAGCTGTATTGGTAATGAAAATGATTATAATACTATTCATGAAAATGTTGGATTATTAACTCATGTTATTTATATGAATAATGGATTATTAGAAGTTGATGTTGATGGTATTGAAAGTTTAGGTATTAAATGTTTACCATGTGAAGGTATTAATAATAGATATGATTTAGATGATTTGGAAAATGTTTTAAGAAATGTTTTATCAAGTTGGATCGGTCGATCTACCTGCTAAGTTGAATTTTTTTAGCTAGAATATTAATTACCACTGCTGTATCCAATTATTTATTAGTAATTTATGCATTATGATGCACTTGCACTAACTGTATTTGTATAATAAGTTGCAAGTTAACAGGTGGTACTTGATAACTTGGTCACTACACTGTACTGTCCAATACTACTTGTAATAATAACCAGGTAAATTAGTTATACATAATTATCCCAGGGTTACTAAATCAGGGCCAGAAAAAAAAATTTATTCAGGGCAACAATAAATAAACCTCCACATTAATTAATTAACTTTGACTGTTGTTTTGTTCACAGCCAATTTTATTTTTGTTTCTCCCAAGACCTTCATTATCAACGCTTAAACCAGATTAAGCTCA
The DNA here is from genome assembly GCA_030564325.1 of Blastobotrys capitulatus. Taxonomy (NCBI): domain Eukaryota; kingdom Fungi; phylum Ascomycota; class Dipodascomycetes; order Dipodascales; family Trichomonascaceae; genus Blastobotrys; species Blastobotrys capitulatus. Next base: position 153,001 of record JAJLUL010000025.1, read on the forward strand.
GATTTAAACCTTGAAATATATATATAAACATCTTGCATCCGCCAGAAACTTTTGCACAAGAGAAAAAAAAAATCTGACCATCTTTTTTTTTTTATTTTTTTTATTTTTTTATAATTAATCAAAACAACAACCAAACAGTGTATAATAAACATGGCTGATAATGATGATGATTGTGGAATCTACGGATGTGACAGTCCATGGTGGGTTTATGGAAGATGGATTTTGATTATTTTTTTCTTGATTATATTTTTATTCGCATTTGGATCATTTATGAGAAAGTTATCAATAAATAGAGTTAATAGTGGTCAACAACCTTTATATGGTACAGCATGGTTTACAAGAAATCATCCAAGAAATGGTGATATGGAAAATGGTCATTATCCAATGTATCCAATGGCTGGTGGTCATCATCATCATAGTCAATTTGGTATGAATGGATACCCTGGTGGCATGAATATGAATACTAATGGTGGATTTAATAATTCTAATGGATTTGATAATAAACAATATGTTCCAACTTATCATGAAACTATGACTGCAATGGATGCAGGATATTATGATGATAATGGTAATTTTGTTTCTAATACTAATGCTGTTACTCCTCCATGGGGTCCTCCAATGCATCACCCACCAACTAGTTCAAATAATCCAAATTTACCAACTTATCCTCCACCAACATTTAATAATACTAATAATAATAATACAAGAGCAATGGATCATAGTCATACTGGTGTAAGTGATGATGATTTATATGATGATATGGTTAGACCACCACCAGGATCGCCACCTTCTTCTAGTAATAATAATACAAATACTAATGAAAATTCAATACCGCCACCACCTCCAGGCCCACCACCACCAGCTGAAAACCATGATATTGGTCCTCCAGTTGGTCCACCTCCTTCAAATACTAATACTACTACTAATAACCAAGCATCATCTTCATCTAATGAGGTTCCGCCACCTTTGGGTCCACCTATTAATAATGAAAAACACTAATCTTTCATCTCTTATAATATCTAATTTTTTGCATACTAACACTTTATATATATCAATTTTTTTTTTTTTTTTCTATCTACTCTCTTTTTTTTTGTAACCAATATACTCACATAATAGACTGAATTTACTTAGTTTTTTTTATACTTTATTAAATTGAATTTTCTGGCGTATATTATTAATGTAAGTTTTATGACGCGGCTAAGTATAATTAACTATACCAGGTAGAGTCTAATAATTCTATAGGAATAGAACCATGCATTACACCAGTGGCCACTCATGCAAGCATAACTAGCTACTGTATACCCCCAATTAATTGTTAGTACTGGAATAAAAACTGCAGGTGTGTCATGAGCGAGTAGCAGTCGATATCTAGAACTGATATATACCTTACCTGGTATATGAATGCTCGCCGCGTGTTCTGCGGCTTGATTCAGCTGAATTGAAGGGAGGATATCTATCGTACCAGCAAGCTAAAAAAATATTACATATTACATATAGTTATTATAGACAAATAGTCCACTAGTATACGGTATATAGTACAATGTATATCTAGGGTTATATATTTAAAATATATATCGTTTAAATAATTAATTATAATTGTAAACACTTTAGAATTATTTATACACCTTAAGTAATATTGTTTAAATGAATATTGTTTACTATAGTATACCAAATATTAGCGCTATAGATCTTTTAAACTAATTATTATCTAAATTATAATTAACAATTGATATATCGCATAATTGAATAATGAATCTATACCATGCATGGCAGTCATATTTATGAGTTAGGTAAATTAGAGTAGTAAATTTTAATTAGAAGCTTCGAATTCTCTGCTTTTTATATAGAATCGAATAGTTTCTATCTTATCATCTCTCACCTCAAATTTAAAACTAGACTTTTTTCAAAATTTTCACGTGACTTGCAAAAAATAGCGTGATTTGCTTGTTGAAAAAAAGATTAAAAAAAGTCAAAAAACTTCTCGGACGCACGGCAATGACCCGATTCATCAACCCGAAAAAAAAAAAAACCTATTTGTCATAATAATTGTCATGATAAATTTGAAATTTTTTTTTTTTTTTTCAAATCTTTTCAGAAACAAAAATACGGGTCTTTACTTTCCATTACAAAAAACTTACATAAATAAGTCATTGTCGTTTAATTTTTTTTTTCTTTTACAACTTTCAAAACCTATTAGACTAAAAAAAAAAAAAAATATCCAACCATGACTACACCAAATAATTTAGAAAACCTAAGTGCATTAAAAACTAACCCAAAATATATTGTATTCACTGATTGGGATGGTACAGTTACATTACAAGATTCAAATGATGCAATTACTGATAATTTAGGATTTGGGGTTGAAAAACGGGTTGAATTAAATAAACAAGTTTTAGAAGGTAAAGATACTTTTAAACATGCTTTTAGTCTTATGTTAGAATCAATTAATAAACCATTTGATTATTGTTTAGATTATTTAAAAAAACATGTTGAATTAGATCCAGGATTTAAAACTTTTTATGAATGGTGTTCTGAAAATAATATTCCAGTTATTGTTATTAGTTCAGGTATGAAACCAGTTATTGAAGCATTATTATCAAAATTAGTTAGTCAAGAAGCATTAAATAATATTGAAATTATTGCAAATGATGTTAAAATTGAGGGTGATAATTGGGAAATTATTTATAGAGATGATAGTGATTTTGGTCATGATAAGTCAATTACATTAAAACCTTATAGTACATTACCAGATGATATTAGACCAACAATGTTTTATTGTGGTGATGGAGTTAGTGATTTATGTGCAGCAAGAGAAACTGATTTATTATTTGCTAAAAAAGGTAGAGATTTAGTTACATTTTGTGAAAGAGAAAAAATTCCTCATACTTTATTTGAATCTTTTGAAGATATTCATAATAAAGTTAAACAAATTGTTCAAGGTGAATTAACTATTAAAGATGTAAATAGAGCATAGATAAAAAAAAAGTAATATATATTAAGATAATAATCTACCTAAACCTTCTTCTTCCAATTCTGCAGCTTCTAAAGCATCTTGTTGACCTATTCTTCTCAAAACATCTCTTTTACTTGATTCTTGTAATTCACCAGCTATTAATAATTCATCCAAAATATAATATGCTTTTTGAAAATTAAAAATAATATCTAATTCACAAACATTACCATATAAAGTATCCATTTGTTCAACAAATCGATGAATAATTTCTAATGTTAATAATTCATTATCATCACCATCAATTCCAGCAACAAAAAATAAACTTGCATATCTTCTATAAACAACTTTTGAATCTTTATATTCTAAAAAATTACACATTTTTGTTCTTCTTGCTAATACTAATGTTGTAACTTCTTTAACAATTTTTGCTTTATCTTTGGTACCTAATGTTTGAAACCATTTGGCTAATCTGACTTTACCTTGTCGTGATAGTAGTAACATATATTGAATTGCCATCTTTTTTTTTGTTTGTTTGTTTGTTCTATTGTGTATTAATGCAAAAAGGGGTTAGTAATAGTAATAAATAATAATAGATCAATGGGTGTGATAGTAATTTTTTTTTTTTGTAGTGTTCAAAATTTAAAACTATTATAAAGTATTATCTGCGCCATCAATACCAAAAAAATTGGGAGTTTTTTTTCTTCATGCGTGTTATTTTTTATTTTTCTACAATGAAAAAATCTCAAAAGATTCAGGGACAAAAAAAAAAAAAAAATACAAAATCAAAAAAATGATATAAATATGTACGATACAAATAATTATAATAATAAAACAATTTATGTTTGTTCATGCCAACCAGCTGGTCTTTCCAAGTCCTTAACTTTATAATATCTTGGAGTACAAGAATAACCTTTCCAAGTAAAGTTATCTTCTGGTTTACAAACACATTTCTTCTTCATTCTAACTTCTTCACTAGTTGGACAATTATGGAATGGAACATGCCAATAACCAACATCATCAAAATAATGAATTTCATCTTTTTCCAAAAATAATGATGCAGCAATAGAGTGAACTGGTGCATCACCCCATCTTTCATAAAAGAAACCACCATTTTTATCCAAATGTTCAAAATATTTAGTATAAGCTTCACCTCTCCAAAAATCCAATGATGCAATTTCAAAATTACTCCAAAAATGACATTTATTATATGTTTCACCACCATCATCACTAACAAAATCCATCATATTATTTTTTGGTAAATATTGTGGATTTGCTTTAATAAATTCTTTTGTAACATCCCATAAAGTTGGAATAGTTTCAATATATTCATATAATGAAATTGTAAAAGCATATTTTTTACCTTTTTCTTCCATAAATTTAAACAAATCATATTCAATATCACAAAATAATTTAATATCTGGTTCAACTCTCCAATAATATTTATATTCATCTAATGCAGGATGTCTCCAAAAGAAACCAGATTCAAATCGACACATATGTCTATATGGTACAGAATCACCATAAATAACTTTTTTTTCTCTCATTTCTTCTCGAACTTTAGCTGCTTTTTCTTGATCAATCCATTCTGGGAAACTCCACATTTCTTTTGGAATTTTATCATATTTTGTTTTACCAGAAACTAAATTTGTTGTAACTTTTTTGAAATTATCATCAAAATCATCATCATTTAAAAACACCCAATCATAATGATATTTATGATTAAATCGATCTTCAACTTGTCGAATAGAATCAACCAAACTCCATAAATCACTATTTCTTGCTAATGTAACAAATGTAGCATTTGCGCGCTGATATGGTGCATCTGAAGTTGGTTGTTGTTGTTTGCTTGAATCCAAGTTGAGTGATTGTTGTCCTTGTTTTAAATCTCTATTTTCTTCAACTGCTGGAATTTTATGTTCTGATTTACCATTAATTTCTGGTCCTTTTGACGCGACATAGTTTGACAAATCAACTCGATCAGTACTTAATTTGAACATGACCAATAAAATGACTACAGCGATTACTGCAAATCGCAGCACTCTAACACCACTTCTAGCCATCCTTTTTTAATTATTTTTGTTGTGGTTGAAAAAAAAATAAAAAAATAGAAAAAAAAAGAGTGATAGTGAAGAAGAATAAAAAAACAAAAAAAATTTCTTGAACAAGAAAAGAAAAATGATTATTATATGATGAAACGGGGCAATAAAAGAAAAAAAAAAAAGAAAAAGGTTATTTATAGTAGAAAGTTGTATATATGCTTGAAAAGGTTATTACTAAAGCTTAAAGTGAAAGTTTTTAAATTCTGCATTGCGCCAGTGAAAAAAAAAAAAAAAAAAGCAAAATTTTTTTATGCTTACGTGTTTTTTGTAAAAATTATTATTTTGTTTCGTTCAGATCAGGAAATTATTTTTATCAAAATTAATGAATGAATTAAATCGATGATTTTACCTTCTGAGCAGCTGGTTCTTCTCATTTTAATCTATATTACAGAGATGGTTTGTTATTCATTTCTATAGTGACTCTCAGCTGGTGCCTTGATTGAATCTAATTACAAAGCTCTTCATTTTATTTTACCTTTAAACTTTTTTGTCTACGTAATTTTTTTTTTTTTTTTTTTTTGGGATAACCCATTATGCCAGTTAGTTGTGAGGTCAGGTTCATATCAGATATCCATGGATTGTGAATTTTTCAGCTGCATGATATGCAGCCTACGCCTATTCTAGAGCTAGCGCTTTGGTCTAGTGTGAACCTGATATTTCAGGGGTTATAATTGATGGATTTATGTCCATCTTCAAAGCATCTTCTAATAAAAACAATACATCACAGTAGAAACTTTTTAAAATATCACCATTGATTTTAATTTAATCAATTGGTCAACTTGGTTTTTTTACTTTCAGTGAGGGGACGTTTTAAGAATGGATCAAGAAATTTTTCAGTCAATGAACCCTGAATAATGGTAAAGGGGGTTGTTCGCATCAGGACCCGGGCCCTAGGTTTGGACTCACTAAGCTAAGGAAAATATTTTCAGGTTTCTTTTAAAACTTGCTAAGCTTAATCATGCATCAGATCAATTCACATCATATATTATATATTTAAATTAGTATACATATATAAATCCGGATTTGATATACAGTAATTTTGATATTCACTCAATATGGCAAAATTAAATTTTATCTATCTATCATTGCAATCACCGACCAGTTGTACCAGGTAAATCAATATTGTATATAGTGCAACTGTAAACGTGTATATCTGACTCTCGATTATCAAGTTTATAGTTCATGATTCATGGCCAGCATAGCTTATATATTTAAAGTAAGTTTTACTTTAACGAGTTAGCTTAATTATTATAATCGATCGATATATAGAACATCGGGTGGTCAAAAAAAAAAAAAAAAAAAAAAATGGTTCAAAACTAATTAACCGAACCCCAATATAAATTTTTTCTACAGAAATTACATTGTATAACTTGTCAGTGTCATAGATTTGACAGGTATCCGGATACTAGCCTTAACCGGCCTGTGCCTGGTAGTACTTGAAATATATATAATTGTGGCTTGTTTAAGAAGTAACGCAATCAGAAATCTTTTCTCTAAGAGCTAATAACGTGGGTTTGTTAAAATTTTCAAATTTTTAAAACATGAAGTCTTACAAAAAAAAAGATTTTGTGATGAACTTTAAGCACCCGCTTAGATATATATAGTACTTAATTTTTTTTGCTACCAACTTAGGTACTTAGTGCTTTGATGTGTCCTATATGAATCATGATCCTATATCAATATGGTCCAATTTTTACATATCATGATGGTAAGACGGTAAGACATATACTGAGTATATCTGATATACATTATACACCTACCAATGGTAGGCTAGATATATAGGCTGCCATCCAGGCCAGCCGGTAAAATAACTATAAGTTTTCTAGAACAAATGTTGGGATTCATATTGAAAACAGTAGTTATAAATATCTGATCAACGATATAGAGTCTAAATATATATAATTAGCCCCAGTTGATTAATCGATTTAAAAGTTTTCGGACTATAGATATATTATAAATTTTTAATGATTGATTTATTCTTTATCGATCTGTTAATTACTTATCAATATATGTCGCCATAAACATGTGTACACGCACCTCTATCTAATCAGTGTTTGCCATACAGGTATAGTCTCTACTCGACTATAGCTATAGTTCTTATATATACTTATAAGTTCAAGTTTCCTTTGAATCATCAATTGACCACCTCGAGATCAACCCTGAAGCTTCTAGTATCATACCATTGTAGACATTATAGACTATATATCGATTTTAAATACTTGACGTCCCTATAGCCGCTGCATCAAAACAACACACGTGCTTTTGAGCATACAGGCCTCAGCTTGTCGGATCGGATCTGGCGAACCGGTAGGCCCCGTCCGGAAATGCCGAGCCCTGCAAAAAACTCCCAACCGAAAAAAGAAAAATTTACTTATGCGAATTTGTTACTGTATTATTGTATTGTACAACGTACAACGTTACCAGCTGGTAGTACTACAGTTACTAAGGTAGTCGTACTTGTACAAAGTTGTACAACGTTATGTAAAAAACTTTAAGCTTGTGTCGAGAACTTTAAAATTATCAAAAACAAACATTCACTTTTTTTTATCGGTTGATATCTAACTGCACTGCAGCTGATTTTGTAGTTTTAACGTTATTATCTGTGCATGCATTTTTTAAAGTATATTAAACGACAATCACAAACAAAGTACCAAAAATGTCTAAAGGATGAATAAAACTCATATATCAAAACTTCAATCATTACAAACAGATCGATGTAAAATAATGAATCATCCAAGTAAAATTATAAAATATAATAATAATCCAGTTGCTAATTATAATGATTCACAATTATTATCATCATCAATATCAACAAATAGTGTAATTTTTAATGGTATATTAGCACATTTTCATCATTTTGAAGGTTCAAATGGTCAATTTTATACAAGAATTGAATTAGATGATCTTAATAATTTGGAATATATTGGTGATATTATTTATCATTGGGGGATTGATATGAATAATAATACTAATACTTCTATGTTTGTACCCTGGGTTTATGATCCAACAATACCATGTTTTGCAATGGCAATTAATAATAAAAATCTAACATTTATTACAACTGAATTATTATTAACAGTTTTACATTTACCATGGTTAAAATATAATCAATTAAAAGTTTATAATTTATCAACAATTATATCAACTCCACCAAATCAAGTTATAACATCAATTTATGAAAATTATATTTGGGTTTTATATGCTTATTGGTCAAAATCATCATGTTTAATTATTGATACCAAAACAGATCAAATTATTCAATATGATTTAGATTGTTTACAAATTAATATTACCAAATTAATTGGAATACCTATTTTTATTGTATTAAAAGATTATTTTATATTTGGGTTTAATTATTTTTATAATAATGATTTAAAATTACAAATTGGGTGTATATCAAGATTTAATACCAAAATTTATGGATCATCAATTAATAAATTAAATAATTTAATATTATGTTCAATTATAGAAATAGATTTTTTACAAAAAAAAGGTATAAAAATTGAATGTATTGAATTAAATCCCAAGAAAAAAAATAGAATAAAATCTTTAATAGAAACTTTAAGAGATTTATCAAGAACTTTTGCATTACCATTTATATCACCATTAAGAAATGATTCAAAGTTACCAGATTTATCTCAAAGATTGAGTAGTCCTTGGGCTATACCAGTTGCATTAATGCATATAGCATTATTTCTATTATTTTTACCATTTTTATTATTACCAAGATTTAAAAAATTTATAATAATAACAATCGATGATAATGAACTATTTCATACAAAAATTAAAAGAAAATTAACAATTAAATATCCTTTAAATAATCCTCTAAGTTATTATTTACCATATGATATTACATTAATTCAAATAAATGAAATCAATATTCTTAAGAAATTTTATCCAACAATTAATAGTCAACAATTATATTCAAAATGTAATTCATTAAGATTATTATCAACTTTAACTTATATACTTTGTGGATGTGGTTTTGGTATAGCAATTTGGAAAATCTTATCATTACCAAATGCAAAATTTGATTTAGTTACTGATATTGCATTAGCTGATTCTCTGGCAATATATGGATTAGCAATTTGTCAAGATATGGCTACGTTAATACCATTAATGGTGTATAAATTACGACAATTAAGTTGGAAATATGGCGCTAAAAAAGAATTAAAAAAATTGAAATAGTTTACTATAAAAATATATTTTTTAACTCCAATAATGAAACTTTAAAAATAAAAAAATAGGAATAATAAATGTTAAACATGCCAAAACAATTCTACTTTGTGATACTCTAGATTCTTGTAATGCAATTTCTTGAGGATTAATAGCTTCAATCATTCCATAGTGATCCGAATTTATTGGTAATGGATCATTTTGTGTAACATAACAACCAATAGGATGTGATTTATATCTTAATCGTATTTTCATTGTTATTAGTGGAGAGAAATAGAGAGAGGGAGAGAGATATGTAGAATGTAAAAAAAAGTATTAAAAATTATTTATTCTAATATACAGAAAAATATTATTGAAAAAAAAAGTTTTAAAATAAGAATCGAAAATGGAGTTGATGTTAGTGAAAAAAAAAAATGACACCAACATTATATAAATAAATTATTGGTGAATAGGATAAATAGGATTGTGTGATTTCATCTAATAAATAATGGTATTGTACAAAGTCGTTTTTCTAAAATGTCTATAATAATTGTAATTCTTAAAGAATTTACAATAAACATAAAGCACCAACGATAGCGGCAACACTACCGAATGATGCAACATTGACAGCAGCATTATTAGTTTGTGGGATTGATTGAGTTGGTTGAACTGGATGAGTACCATTACCATTACCAGTACCATTATTACCGGTAGTACCATTAGTACCTGGGACAACTGGAGCAGTACCATTATTACCTGGAACAACACCACCTTGAGTACATTTTGGACATGGAGCAGTTGAATAAACAGTAGTGGCGTTAACAACAGTTGATGAAACGATATCAGTAACAGTTGATGCGTTATTGGCACCGGAAGTTGGAACAACAACTGGAGTTGAAGAAACTGGAGCAGTAGTAGTATTAAAAGCGACGACTGAAGACATTATTATTGTATTAGTTTTTGATTTGATTTGATTTGACTTTGATAAATTGTATTAATAGAATAATTAATTTGATAGTGAAGAGTTAAAAAAAAAAAAAAATTGTCAAAAAGTTAGGGAAAATGGAGGGTCTTTATATATTGTGATTTTTTTTTTAGGAAAATTTTCAAAAGAATTAGTAATTCTGTAAAAAGATTAGATTGCAGATTTTCGATATATCATGATACACAATTGATCTGCATCTATATACAGTAATCTATAATACTTTAAACGATCGATAGAAGTTTTTTTTTAAGTAAATGAGACACTATTTGTGTTACAATATTCTTGATTTATCTGGGCTTCTTAATATTCTATAACAGCTTGAATGATTGATAAAAAGAATTATCAGAATTTCTTTTAGTAGAAAAGTTAATAGCCACTGCGGCGCAATACAATAGTAATCGATAATCTCGAGCAGAGTGATGATCGATCAATATTATATATCGAAGATAAACACAGCTTAAAGAGTGTACAACATCGTCGATCTTTTGCCTAATTGGGATTTAAGCAGTTATTATCGAAAATCAAAAACCAACAAACCGTTTATTCCGCCTCATTTCGTCTATTTTTTGTATCATTACCGACTGGTAATCTTTACTTTTTGTGGGATGCTTGCTCGGATTAAGCTTGTCTAAGAGACTCTAGATAAAAGCGATTCGCGCAATAAACGTTTAATAATCCGGCTAATGCCGCACTCGACCGCTAAAATTTTTAAAAAACTTTTTTTTTGCGCAAAAATCATTTTTTTGGTATGTCTCAGAAAAAAAAAAAAAAAAAAAAAAGGTAGAGTAGTGAAAAAATCGATTACTATTCCTAATATGGTAACTATGTGAAAGGTACAGCCAATAGCTTTGATTGGTCCGTGTGTTTGAAATATAGTAGTAAAAAAAGCTCAATAATACTACTACTCTTTTTACTCAAATTTGAAAGATAGAATAGTTACATTAGATTATTCCTCTTTTTGAAGCTGTGATTTTTTTTTTCTCTTGTTTACACCTAGGGCTTTCCCGTGTTCTGTGTTCGGATATCCTTATTTCTTTTAAAAATAATATTCTAAAAATAAATATTTGTCTATGAGCAATATTGTATAATTTTTCGCCCATATTTTCGTTTATAGAGATTAGCGATACCGGCTTGAGCTTATCTTACTGTAGTATATTAAATGTTAATATTAAAAAAAAATCCATGCATAATATTAATGAGGAATACCGGAATATTAATGAGCAGATATCAGCTACTAGTTTGTTTACATGGGACAGGTTTAAACTGATATGATATCAAGAACCCTTTTAAAGTTGCAATCAAGTCAATTAAAGACGTTATATGTAATTTAAAAAAGAAATGCAAGTCTTAGTTTAGTATTGCAATTGCCATGACGACTATATATTTCTAGAATACTATCATGGATCTGATATGACCGATTCTTAATCAGTATTACGAATATTATATATACATTTATATACCATGGTACTTTAAGTTTTTAAGCAATTATATGGTATTACAGTTAATGGGGGGAAAATATCTGATCCATATATATGATAGACAATGGATGGTGGGAGAAAGGTTCCTGATTTCCATGGCAACTATCACCCCTAAAAAAGAGTTAATAGTCACACAGCCTAAGTTTAACGGTATCAAATTATCAAATTGGTATGATTTTTACAGTTACTAATGGTTCGATCCGGATTCTTAATCCATTGATTCAAGGAACTGGAAACGTAGAAAAATTTGAACTGAGGAGAAGATGAGAGGGGTTAACAAATAAAAAAAAAAAATTGTGGGAAAAGTCGATTGATCAATCATAAGAAGTTATTTAGCTAGTAGATAAACCTTTGAATTGAACGAACACTATATAGTAATTTTTAAGTTTTTTATCACTCCACAAAAATTTTAAATAGAATATTAGGACCTATAAATTATTTATTGAAGCTTAATGAGTAGCCTTATAAGTATACTATCTAGTGATTCTTATAGGTGTGTACATATTGTATGGTATTTTGGAAATTTACTTAAGTTTTAATCTGGAATGAGCTTTTTTCTTTTTCTTTTTTTTTTTTGAGACAGATAATCAGGCCAAGTTGATCAAAGCACTCTATGGCTTTTTTTTGATTGTACCTATATACCATTATAATATATATATATATTTAAGTTGAAACTATAGATAGTTCAATGCATGTAAAATTTTTCTATACAAGCGAGCTCGTTATAGCTAGCGTGTATATACTATAGATCGACTGAAGCACACAATTGTGCACCATGAAGACATACCTAAAATTTATATACATCCATTTGCAATGGTTGCACTATATAGCTCAGCTGCAGGTACACGCGTGCACGCTATGATAAAAGTTCAATAGACAATTTAAAACCTATTATAATCGTGATATTATGAGACCAATGGTGAAGATCAGTTTCATTATTTATTGAATCATTGTTATATACCAAGAAAAATCTGATATATCGATATATATTGAACTGAATTAATCTACAAATTTACTTAAGGTTATTTTCAATCTTTAAATTTAAATATTTCCTAATTACAATGTGGGAGTTACAAAGTTAAAACTTAGTTATAGGACGATAGAGATTGACAGCATGCTCGATTTTTAAATTATGAACAGTGTATACTTTGCTGTAGACTTATCGTCAAGTTTAATTGATATGTTCTAGCTATAGGGTGTATGTATAAAATATAAAGTTTTATTACAACAATCTTTAACTTTTATTCGAAGCCTTATATATTTATAATTTATGGGTCGGTCAATACCAAAATGATCGATCAATCAGATCAGATCAGATATCAGCCAATTTATATGTATACTGCAGACATGTACTGTATATATAGATTCTGCAGTAATATATATATTTAATATATGGAAATTTGCCGCGCAAGAGAAACCTTTATAATGCCGCAAATAGGAACGGATTTCCGCACTTGTACACCAATGATAAGATAAAGGCCATTGTTATCTGGTTTACGGTTATTTACATTATTGTAACATACAGATGCCAAACTTGTATTTAGTACCTGGTTGCAGATGGGAATTACATATGTGTATATACGTTCGAATCTGGTTAATTTCCGGGATTCAAGAACTCAATTAACAATCAGTATACTAACTTAAACTTACTTAGGGGAAAAACAAATATTTTTGAATCTATATATCGACGATGAAGTATCTCGATCGATATTTTTCTCTTTGTTATCTTTTACTCTTCGATTTATAAATTTTAGATATGATTTACTAGAGCGCTCAATTGTAATATATAGATTGGTCTATAGCTATTTATTTTTAGAAACATTGATGCCTGTTCATTCTCGAAATAGGGAAATATATATATTATGCTAATGATCTTTTTTTTTTTTTTGACTTAAATCTAAATTAGATATATAAAGAAACCTAGATCTAGGGAATATTTACAGTACTTAGCTAAGCATATATTCGGGTAATCTAATCGGGAGTGATTTATTTAAATTTATAGTATACTAACAATAAGAAAAAAATGTAACCTATGTATTACATACGATTATGTATACCGTATAATAGATCTATAGTCAGCGCAAGCAGCTTATATAATATAAAATTCTATGTTCCATAACTAGTAAGTAGATATCGATTTGAATAAGATATACCAGATCATATCTATTCTATCCCAAAAGATTTATTTTATTTGAGTCAATTTTTAAGAGATGTCTCAGATAATACAAGCTTATTATTCAAAATTTGGAAATTTTAAGCTGATGAATTTTTTTTAGGGCAATAAAATTATGAACAAAGAAAAAAAAAAAAATATGGATACTACCTCGAGCACTTAGTGTACAAGTGCATATGGATATTCAAGCTCACACCTCAAGATAATACCTTAAAGTACTGGCCACTGTGTTGAACACCTTTATCAAAAAAAAAAATCTAAGTTTGTGCAGGTGAGTGTTTTAATGGTATGGTTATAAGCATTTTACAGTATATAATAACAGCTTAAATTGTATGCCTAAAGTTTTTTTTATAGCTTAGGGATAAAAAGATAGCTGGTATTTCAGTACTTTTTATAATTGAAGCAACGTCAATTTAAAGTCTAGTATCTCATCATTTGCGCATGTATACTTGTGTTAATGCAAGGAACAGACCTGTCTTTTTCTAAACATACTGGGAAATGTATTCAATAACAATTGGAGGCAACACAAAATAAGTTTAAACTTTAAGCTTATAGTTGTTGACACATACAGCCTATAGTTATTTAATACCTAAAAAATCGACAGACATTGATTGTACATACTGTATATTACGTATATTACATAAACCATGTATAAAAAAAATTGATTGCTGTGAATTCAAATTACATAGCTAGGAATCAGATATACAAAATTACAATTTAATAGTTTTTTGATTTAAAAGCTATAGCTAGGTTGCGATATCTATACTTTCTATATGTTTATAATATTGGTTTATTCATTTTGAGCCCAGTATATATATATCATTGTGGGTAAGCCCACAACTCTATAATGCATATGGCCAGGTGGAGCCGCATATCAAGCGGCTGATCAATTTCAGACCTAAGCTGGCTAGCTATGCCTATCTATAGCTCTATCCATCAAATTCCATTGTACCAAAGATTAACTATATAAAAACCAAAAGACAGCAAAGAAATTTAAATTAATATTAGTTATAAGATATGGAAAATTTAAAAAGAAACATAATATTATAAAAAACATAAATAACTAAATGAATAATAATAAAAAACAAGAGCTATAAAAAAAAAATAATAATAGTAATAAACTACTCAACTTCTTTATCTAAAACAGGTTCAACAACAATATTAACTTTATGACTTCTCCAAGGTGAGATTTTATTTTCATACAATAAATCGATTTCTGCATAAGATCTACCTTTAGTTTCTTGGAAAAAGAAAAACATTGGTAATAATAAAATAATTAAAATAATAGCAAATAAACCTTGAGTTTTACCACCCCAATTTCTTTCATCAGGATTAATCATATAAGGAACTGCCCAACTAAAACCAAATTGACATAATTGAGAAAAAATTGTTGCAAAAAAAATTGTTTTTGGTCTTGCTTTTTGATTTGGAGTTTCTTGAACTGCAGGAAAAGTAAAAGTTGCAACTGTAAATTGATAAAAAAAACTCCAAATAATCATAAATGCTAGAATAACTGTTGGATTATTACCAAATGATACACCAAAAATAATTGTATTTAAAATAATCATAAGAATACCTCCGTAAATAATCATAAATCTTCTAGGAACAAATTCACTTATACTAACTGCAATAATATTACCTAATAATTGACAAGCATAAGAAACACAACTCATACCAAAACTATCTTCAATACCAATTAATTCAAAAAAATAGGTTTGATATTGAACAGCAAATTGAGTACCAGCAAAATTATTAATTAAACTACCAGTTGTTGATAAACAACTTCTTGTTAAATTAGTACCTTGAAATAAACCAATCCAAGTTTGTTGTTCATATTCAGAATTTAATTGAATTAAATGCATATCAGTTTTCATTTCAATTAATTTTTGATCGATTTCATCTGGATGATATAATTTTTTTGCTGATTTTTTGGCTTTTTCATATTGACCTCTTTTCAATAAATAAACTGGTGATTCTGGTAAAAAATAAATTAAAATTACATCAATTGCTGGAACAACTATTGTTAAAATAAATGTTACTTTATAAGACATTTTACCATCAATATGTGAAGCACCAGTGGCACAAACTAATCCAATAAATGCACCTAAAGTAACAATAGTACTTGTAATAGTAGTCATTAATGCTCTAATTTGATAAGGACAATTTTCTGCAACATAAACACTTGAAGTAAAACCAATTCCACCACTAATACCAAATAAAATTTTACCAATAAATAAAATTTGAATAGTTGGAGAAAAAATTAAGCAAATACCTGATGCAATTGCAAAAATAGCTGCAATAAATAATGGCCATTTTCTACCAAAATAATCAGTTAATTGACCTGCTCCTATTAAACCAATAACTAAACCTAAAAAAGATCCTGCAGTAAATAATGATAACCATTTGGCTGGAATAACATAATCATCAGTTGGTTTAAAATAATTACCATAATCTTTTCTAAATTCTGGATATGCAATTGCTAATCCTGCTAATGTTTGATCATAACCAAAATTAAACATAAAAGTTAAACAATAAAGACTCCATAATACATATCTATAATCGTGTTTAATATTTGAAAAATGTTTAGTTAATGTTAATTTTGGAATAATTCGATTATGATCAACAATCTCTGGTTCTGGTAACGCATGTTCCACATGATTTGTATTGTATTTATCTTCAAGATCTTCTTTCATAATATTGAATTAATTGTTGTGAGAGAGATTTAGTAATAGTATTCTTTCGCTGTGATTGTATTCGAACTGTTTGTGGTTGGAAATTGAGGATGCAAATAGTATTTTATATTAATTTTTTTTTTTTTTCAAAGATGTGGGGATGTAAATCAAATGTAAAATTATGTTCTTGATAAGTAAAAATTTATGTACACGTTGATTATATCGATCTGATCAATGAAACAGGGTGCTCGACTGTTCTTAAAAGAGAAAAAGAAGACCAACTTTCGAGGGTATATTATAGCTTTCCTTGTCATATGGTATTGAAAGCAAATATTGTGGAGAAAAGCCTTCTATGATATAACGGTAGAGCCAGATTATGAAAAGACCTAACCGTCTGACTTAGACTTTTGTTGGTTAAAGTGTTTTGATCAAGACATGTATCCATCAATAATGCTCTTAAAAGTCTTTATTCAAAGTTGTTACTGAAAAATTGGTTTTCTAACAAATGTGGGGCTATATATAATGTATAATACCACTTGAAAATAAAAAAAAGCTGGGCTGAAAACAATGAAGCGAGGACGGAAATTCGCCTAGGGTCCGTTGATGATACATGCTTTAAAAACAGTGGTCTCAACATCTTGATAGTAGGATCTTCGCCGAAGATGCGATTGATCCAATACATTTTAATTCGTTCTAATAATAAGATTATGATTATCAGGTACAAAGAGAACGCTTTGTTTGTTCAAAATATTTGTGCATTTCGGTTGTTTCTTATATTATTATGAGAACATATCATAGTTTGAATTTAGCCGTACCATCGATGAACCAGATGAAATTCGAAGTATAACTTTCTGATCAGAGTAATAATTAACCCAGCTTGTCTGATAAAGTAACGTGTAAAAAAAAAGATTACACTTTTATACATGTGCACAGGATATATTGATAAATTTATGTATGGATTTGCAAGTTAATTAGAATATGTCTTTACTGGTAGTTCGGCGATGACCCGACAGAGGTAACCTCACTATACAGTAAACAATTCTCGATGATTGAACGAATAGCCATATCCTCTTGGATAGTTTTGCATAAATTTAGCATTAAACACGTACTTATCAAATATTATTGACTCTATCCTTCACCTCCATCAATACCAGGATCATGGACCTAAATTGACCAGATCAACCAGTAAAATAAAATCGCGTTGTCATATCACTATTTACGTAACAAAAAAAAAAAAAAAAATACGTGTGGCTGGGCTATTTTATTGGGAACAAAAAAGATCACCAATTTTTTTCAAGAAATTAATTAACGCGCTCTTTCTATGATAAATAATTTAATCACCAACTTTTTTTCAAATCTTTTTATTTTTTTTGGACGCGACAAATCAATAAGAATATAATAGCAACAAAACAACATAATAAAAAAGAAATGTCTATAGACAATGATATAAATACAATTAAAACAATATCAGGGGATCGAATTTGTTCAACAAAAGATTGTTTATTATTTCAACCTACTTCAACTCATCGACATCGTAATAAACCCCAAAATATTGATTTAAAAAATATAACAGGTATATATTATGATCCAACTAAAGTATATGTACCCAAATCTTTAACAAAAACAGCAATTAAAGTAGATTCAGAACATCATACAGCAATTTGTTTAGCAAGAAAATTAATAATTCCAAGAGAAGATATACCAATTCATATTCAATTATGTAGTTATTGTGATCAAGGAATTATAAATTATCAAGATTTTTCAACTATTAAAAAATATTCTCAATTAGATAAATTTAGATTAATTAAACAAACTTTTGACTCAATAGAAACAACCAATTTACCGAAACCTATTATTGGATCAAAATTAGTATTAAGTGATTTATGTATAAAATGTTCAAATAATCAAAGTTTAAGTTCATTAAGTCCATTACCTCCAACTGATATTTCAAGAAATAAACATAATGAAATTTTTCATAATATGAATGAAGAAGAAGATGATGAAGATGATGATGATGATGTTAAATTCTTAAGATGTTGGTTATCAATTTGTCAATTAGGATCAAGTTTTATTAGAATACCAACAAATTTAAAATATATTGAAGGATTAGGAGCTGAAGAAACTTTAGAATATTTAAAGAATAATTCAATACAAGAATCAGAAGATGATGATGAATTTGATTTAATAAGTCCAAGAACTAAAAAAAGAAAATTAACAAATTTTACACCAAATTCTAAAGAAATGGAAATTTTTGAAATTAAAACTATTATAAAAAAAGAACAAAAAAGAAAAAATAATAAACCATTTTTAGAAGAATTATTTCCTCAACCATGGATTGATTTAAAACAAATTATTGAATGTACAAAAGATCCTGATAATGATTTAACTGAAAATAAATTTGCATCAATTGCATTTCAATATCTTCAATGTTGTATGTTGGATATTTTTGATGAAGTTCGATTAGAAAAAATTGAATTTACAGGAATGAAATTATTAGATAATGATTTGGATAGAGTATTACATATTCAACAATTTATTGAATTAATGTTAATTATTTTTAGATTATATAAATTTCAAGATATATTGCAATTAACTGAATTTCAACAAACATCAATGGAAAGATTTTTAAAAAGTTTAAGATTTATATTAGATGATATGGCTGAGAAAAGAATTTTACAAGGATATCAAAATATTATGTATAATTTTTTATATGATAAAATTAATTTTGAAAATGAATCTGATAGTGATCAAAGATTAAGATTAGGATTATTATTTGCACAAGATGCTACATTTGGTTATACTAAACAATTAGAAGAAAGTTTAAAAAGATTTCATTTATTATTAATATCTTTATTAACAGAAGATGCTCAACATAAAGAAACACCATCCAAATGGAATATTGTTTCTATTGCATTATCAATTCAATTACATAAAAATGGTGTTACAAGTCCAATTCTTCATTGTTTGAAAACAATTGATTGTTGTATTTATAATTTTAAATTAGTAGGTTTAAAAATGTGTCAAGAATCTTGTGATGGATTTTGGAGAAATTGTATGAAAAATTCTTGGTATACAATGTTATTAAATCCAAGAAATGAATTATTTTTTTTACCATTATATACAATTAAAGATGAACTTTATAATTTATCAGGTGGAGAATTTAAACTTGTTAATAATATTGTTGAAAATAAAAATTTGAATAATATTTCAACAATTTCATTAAAGATTTTGGAATCAATTAGTGAAGGATTTAATGATGTTACATTTGGAGGGTTTAAAAATTTATTAACAAGATTAAGTTTTAAAGATAGTATTGGAGATGATGAAGATTGTTTTTTAAATAATTGGAATAATAATACAATAAAAGATTTAATATGGGAAGAAATGTCAATGATTTTTAATCCAATTGATTCAATTGATGATGATGATAATGAACAAAATAATAAAGATTATTGTGAAAGATTAATTGGATTATTTTTATTATGTGATAAAATTTTACAAGAAATTGCAACTTTTATTATTTTATCAACAGATGATGAAAGATTAGATATAAAAGATATGATTAATTGGACTTTTAAAACTATTAATAAAGAGCATAAAACTTCAATTAAAATTAATAAGAATTTTCTAAGTTGTAATGATATTTCTTTATGTTGGTTAACAAGTGAATTATTAGTTGAATATTTAACAATTGTTAGAACTATTCAAATTGAATGTTGTAAAATTTTACAAAAATTTGAAGTACCAAGGTTTAAATTTGATAAAAAATTGGAATTATTATTAAATCATTTTATATTTGTTGATTGTTATGGTAAATGGGAAAAAATTGAATTATCAAATATTTTTAATATTGTTACTTTACAAACTGGTGGTGAAAGTTTCACTGTACCAATGTATCAATATTGTATTAATTCTGGTTCAGTGAAATTAGATTGGTGTAGGAAATTTGGTAGAAAATGGTCAAAAGAATTATCAAATAATACTTTAATAAAAAGGAAATAGTACTTTTTTTTTTTTTTTTGTTCTAATATAATAATATTTATTTTTTTAATAACTGTTTTCTTTTATTTTCA
This sequence comes from Blastobotrys capitulatus, assembly GCA_030564325.1. Taxonomy (NCBI): domain Eukaryota; kingdom Fungi; phylum Ascomycota; class Dipodascomycetes; order Dipodascales; family Trichomonascaceae; genus Blastobotrys; species Blastobotrys capitulatus. The sequence continues at coordinate 173,589 of JAJLUL010000025.1, forward strand.
TTAATAAAATCTTGACTTCTTTCTAAAAATCCATTTATATTTGTTCTCGAATATCTTGTATATCTTAATAAAAATATATTAGATTGTTGATAATCTATTTTAAATAATTTATGAATATTATTCCACCAACCATTTGTTTTGTTAATAAAAATGGTATCTTTTAATGTTTTAAAAAATTGTTTAATTGTTACCAAGTTTCTAGTTTGTACCCATGCTTTCCAAAATGTTCCAATTTCTTCATTTGTTGGTTGATTCTCATCATCATCTACCTAACTTAGTTTTTTTTTTGTTTATTAGTTTTATTTTAATCTTTTAGTTATAATTACTAACGTGTCGTTACTTACAGATTCTACTGGCAATGCTTTACTATTTGATGAACCCATTTATCTTTTTTTATTTTAAATAATTAATTATTGGGTTAAATGTACTTGCACACGTTATAACTACAAACTCTTGAATTCCATTTTTCTTTTATAATTTGAAAAGTATTTTGAAGATCCCAACTAGACATACCAGTTTATTACTTCTTTTAGGGCTTTATAAAGTTTTAGGAACCTTTAGCTACTGTAGTTAATTTAGTTGAAAAGTACATCGATAGAGGTATGATCCTTGCATTAGTTAACTAAAGCTATCAATGCAAGTGCCCCATGGCCACCAGTTGAAAAGTTCGCAAGGATTCGATCTCAGCTGGCCTATATTCATATACTAACTACTACTAGTGCTATCATGGCTCCAGAATTCGATCGAATCATGATAGTTTTTTTTATTATTATTACAACAACAGGTTACAGTATGTATACTATAGTATACTTACAAACAAACACTATATATATACATGTATATATATTTATACTAATTATTCAATTATATTATTTTTAAAAATTTATACTTATTTCTTTACTCCATATGTTTCAACTAAAATATCAACCCATCTAACCAACCCCCAAGCAATCAACGTCAAAAAATCGCATCTAATTGGTGAATGTTTTTGCACTAAATAACCATAATCGTCAGGATCTTTAATTTTTTTAGATGGATCCTTCAAAGTTTTATTGAAATAACCGGAAAGTTCTGTATTACTACTATTACATTGTTCTAATAAATTAAACATATTTTCGATTTTATAGTCATCACCACTAGAATTAAGTCCAGTACATTTATAATATAATTTATAATGATTAACACAATAATTTCTACCAACTAAAAGACAACCCATAGCTTTAAAAAAATGTCGATTTTTAGCAACTCCAATGATTCTTTTACTGGTTACAATATTTGCCATTAAAATAAACAGTGATGCATTTTCTAAGTAATAATCTTTAATTTGTATAACTGCATATTTACTAAGCATTGTTGCTAAAACTCTTCTATCACGGTCCTCTAGCGTTTTATCAAGTTGATAGAATGATTTTTCTTGCTCTGATGCTTTTAGTTCACCTTTTTTATAATAGTTGTATAATAGATTATAAATCATTATTTTGAATATTGTGTATTGTATTAAATTTAGAAGAAGGTATTGAAAGAAGAGGATAAGCCTTTATTTATAAATGGATCCCTCTTATAATTTGCGGAATATAAATTTAATGTAGTAGGTTCTCGTGTAAGAAAAAAGTATTTTGTGGATTTGATTTAAATTAATTTTCGTTATTTGAGGATTTTTACTTAATTTTTTTCGAGATTTATGAATTATATATATTACTCACAAAACATTTTATTTAATTAACTTAAATTTTAATTGATTTTTTCAGAGGTCATTACAACCATTTCATTCTTATATAATCTACCCCAAATGTTATCCTTATTATCAATAAGTATATATTTTCCAATTGGTGAGTCAAATTTTAATAAGCCAGATACTATTGGATTATTAATTTTACAACTAGGACTTACCATGGTTTTACTAAAATATTCCATGTAATGTTTCTCATTACCATAACTTTCTGTAAAATTTAACATTTTTAATAAATTTTTATTTTCATCTTTATATGGGATAGTTGCTCCAACATATACTTTATTAATATTATACAGTAATGAATTCCAAATGTAATATCCAATCATAGTTAATGATACGGTTCTGTGCAAAGGTTTGGTAATAATTTTGGATTTATTTTTAAATAAATAAATTGATCCTAAAACCATATAACTTAATGGACTGTAAAGTGATTTAACTTTATAATATTTTTCATGAATATTTTTCAAACGTCTTCGATCTGCTTTAGTTAAAGGTTGATCTAATTGATTGAACTTTTTCTCTTGGTGTTTTGCAAAAATCAGTTCATTGGTATAGTAATTGAATAAACATTGTCTTAACTTATTTAGGATAAACATGTTATAAAAGTCGATTTGTTAGTGAATGTGTGTATATGGAATTAATAAGTTTGATAAGTAAACATTTTGCCTTTTATATATTGATTGCATAGAGGAGTTAGAAAGCGAATTCTTAAGATAATATGATAATATTATTGATTCTTTTAGTTTTTGTGGCATTAATTTGAAGAATCGGTGTGTTGTTTCATTCACTACATTAGCACATCATGTATTATTGTACACACATATCATTAACCCACAAAAATCAAATTATAACCTCTAACACATACAATCAATTATTATCAACGCGTATACATTAGACATTTACATCCATCCATATAAAATATACAGTGTATAAAAATTGCACTGACTGTAATAGTCTAGTTGATTAATTGATTTTTATTGTACCTTTACTAAAGATAATCTAATGTATGTAGTATGAAACTAACAACATACCCAATGTAAATTTTCTAAAAAATTTTTTTTTGAGGAATTGCACGGCTGTGCCATACGGCTCTATGAAAAGGCTGTTGTAAAAGGCCGTGGGGATTAATACGTTCTCACAATAGCCTGTAGTCTAAGCGTCGTAAAACTTGATTTTCAATAGTTTAGACTAATACTTATATTCAAACCGTTGAACTGTTTAGCTAGTTATACGCACTGTGGTTTGTTTGAAGACGCACCTTAATTTTCTGTTTGTGACCAGGGTGCAAAAAAAAAAAAAACCTAAGTAGACTAATTTTTAAAATTCGTACCAAAACTAAGACTTAAATAAGCTAGCTAATTGCATGCATGCATTGGTATATTTCACTCTATATATCATGATATACTACACCAGGTGGTGTATTTATTAACCAATTTCTAGACTAGGCTGTAGACTGATTATATAATTAAATTTCAATTGATCCAGATGTGGTTTATAGTGTATCCATATTTGTAGTATATATGCGGAAAATTGTATTGAATATTATCGTTCGTTTGGTTAGTTCAAAATTGGTACGTATACTAGTAGCTATTAATTGGCACAGTAGAATTCCGAATTGGGAAATATATAGATTTAGCTATGACTGCAGCCTCCGTAACTTGGTAATATTATCATTACATTGTAATGATCGATTGGCAAATCATCTTCAATTATTATCAAAGAGTGTTTAAATACCAGGTATATTAACAGAAAGTGACTATCCATGGCATAGGATGTATACAGTATATATATATCTATAGATGAATCGATCCATGCATGGCAAAGTGGTACATATAAGTAATACCAGCTGCCTGTAAATTAATAATTAATATCATCCAGGATTGTACTTTAAGTTTACAACTCATGGATATAACAATTAATAGTGACTACTTAATGTATTGCAACATAATTGAAGCTTCTTTTAAAAAATCTGGCTAATTATAAAGAACTAGATGTATGATTTACTAATAAGCAGTATTTACAATGCATGGATATTATATCCTTCAATTTCAGCTTTTTTCATTACATATATTATTTTTTTTTGATTTTGTGGATGGTAGAAAAATAAAATGTTTAAATGCTAGCCCTCTGCTTGCGCGCGCGTTTTTTTTTCAACCTCCAAAAATTTTTCAACATGAAAAACTCAAACACATCAAATCACCATACCAACATCAAAAACAATAATTTGAATTGAAAAAAAAAAGAATTGTATAGATTTTAGTCTATACTCAATTGGACATTACCGGATTCGAACCGATGACCTTTTGCTGGCTTGAGTTGCTATGTTGATATCATCGATTGTAGCTATAGAACAATATCTTATGCAAAGCAAACGTGATACCCCTACACCAAACGCCCATAATTGCTTTTTTTTAAAAAAAATTTTGATGATTCTTTTGTTAGAAGAATAGTGATTTTAAACAGTAAGAAAATGGCATTTTTTGAGGGTTTCTGGAAGATTTTGAGGTTTTTTTTTATCGCACAAAGGTCAATTGAACATTTAAAGAATTGGGGAACTTCTAGTACATGTACTAGAGTACAACATAACAAATTTAGAACCTGCCACTGTATATATACACTGTATCTAATGTATATATATCGATCTGCATACAAGATTGATGAGCTCACTTAAGCAATTGTCTAACATATTAATTATAACTATAGCCTTCAACATACTCTATATCATATATCTGATGCTAATCAACTCACAATAAACTTTGAATACAATTTAAAAATGATTTAAATTTAGACTGTTATTGTTGTTGTTGAAATATAGAAAAGTAAAATAATCTATTAATTGAAGACAGCCAGCTTAACAATGCTCATGCACTATTAAACCTTGTAATGTTGATATACTCGTAAATAACTCTTGACTGCCTCAAGGACTAAATACAAAAACTAGGAAATACTTCACTATTTATATAATAAAGTATATACATAACATAATTCATACATCATAGC
>JAJLUL010000026.1:5289-176648 GCA_030564325.1 Blastobotrys capitulatus
TTTTTAAAAAAAAAAAAAAAAAAAAAAAAAAAAAGTGGTTGCTTTTTAGGAAAGAAAAAACACCAACGCGGTGGGTAATTCCAGGCAACGATCGGCAAACTCAAAAAAATAAATAAAAAGTAAACATCGCGGTGGTGATTTTTACCGTATGCTAAGCTGCTTAAAATATAATCTGTAAAAGCTTAGAAATAGGCCGGCCCTAATGGATGAGATAACTTTTATTTGCGCTTAAAGAGTCAAAAGTAGAGATTACAAATATGGTCACCTGTTGAATATTTCGAATTGCATGATTACAAGGACATCAATGATAAAGCATAATTGGAATTATTAATTGGATTACAAGCTTAGCTACTGGTATTGTATTAATAATGACGGCTTTATTATACATGATTGCAAGAGCAAAAAAAGTTTAAAGCAAGTGCAATATTGTACAACTTAAGTATACATGCTGTCAAATTACTAAATTTGATTGGGGTAAGTTTTTGTTGACTAATTGAATATATACCATGACAAAATGTTGTAGTCTTTGATATCAATATATTAATTGAACGAATTTTAACCTCCTAATTTAAACCAATTAAATTGGAATGAGGGTCTAAGGCATTGATATTATATACATATATTATTTCAAGGTTATTCTGACAAAGTCCAGGTACTTTTGCACTGTACCAGGGTATATCGATCAATAACCACTTTATTTCAAGTATTACAGCTGGTAGATGTTGGTGAACAATTAGAATATATAGTTGCTTTATGCTATATTATAAACTTTTTAAACAGGTATTGTAATTTTTTTAAATATCCTTAGCAACCGATCGAGGCGCAAATACCACCACCTAAAACGTCAACCGGCTAAAAAAAAAAAAAATTATAATCATACTCAATTAGTGAGAGTTTCTTTCCATCTCACTTGAGACAAAATAGTGAACTTCTCCATTATATAGGTCTGCTCCTTTGCAAGTGTACTAAAAAGGTAATTTGCAATTCTCGGAAATAATGTTCAATCAACTGTCAGTAATCACCAATATATTATAATTATAGTTGATAAAAACCATGTTGTGCTCTTCAATGAAGATGCTTGATATACACATGTAGTAATCCTATGCTGAATAGTTAGAATATATAGTAACTGTAAACAGAATAATTTAAATCGGCTAATTAGTACAGATAGTTCCGGATTTATCTAACGGACAAGATCCAAACCTTAAATTTAGCTCCCAAGAAAATCTAGACATTGATATAACGCCACATGTTAAACTTTAATCATAATAAATATCATCAGAATTCAAACAGTTTGGATATATTAAATATATAACGTAAGTTGTACCAGAACGCTCTATTTTGTGTCACAGCTCAGAGACCATCTAAAACTAATGGATATCCGTGGATAATATTATTGAGATCAATTGTTTATTATCATTTGTATATGTAAGCTTATAATTGATATAATCTTATAATAGGCTTTTCAGCTAACGGAACATATATGTATGTAATATAATGTATATCCATGGATAGTAATTTATAACATCCATACCCGCCATTTTTTTGAATTAATGTTTCGATATGAGTTTACAAAGAACATACATGTGTACTCACTGTAATCTTTATTTGAGGACATAATTAACTGGGTTCGTCTTAGTATAAGGATGTATCACTATAGTATACAGCCCAATTCTCGGTTTAATCCTTACATTGAGTGTACTAACCAATTTACTATCACCTTGGAATTAATAATATTATTTCAATTGAAAAATTATAGTAGTTTCAGTTATGTCTGTTCGATTACCAGTGTCAGGTAGGTTTCATCAGAAGATGTGATAAAAGAATATTATTTACAAAATAGTGGTAATTCAGCTATCCCATGAAACAATTATACCCATTGAAGGCGAAAAGTTATTAAAAAAATTTTCCTCATTATTTTACAGGTCAATTTATAAATTTTGTATATGGGTTATCCCAACATGACATTGAAGATACTGTAATATGATTGGGATCAGGCTTTTGTAATGGACCAAAATTCTGGAACCTCTACTTAACTTTAAAAGTTATGCCCTCATTTCAAATTACAATGTACGCATGCATGAACTCTACCATTAATTTAGAGCCCTGGTGGGCTATGATTTAATCTATTCTTAAAATTAATGATACATTAATGTACCACCGTTTGGTACCAAGTAAATGGTATGAACCATTTTTATGGTATTTTAAGTCACATCGATATTCCTTGAACATTTGAAAAGTACCGTCTGTAACTACCTATTAAATGATTGATTGTTACGTATAGTGATCATTCAACAATTTGAGGTTGAAAAGTACCTAAAAAGTGTAACATTACTAAATATATCGGATTTCAAGATAAAAGAGCCTCATCTGATTATGTTCATGCTTAACTGGAATGAATCTATCACACTCTTTAAATTTTAGTTGGTTTAAATATCTGATTATAATATTTGAGTTCTACTATCATTATTCGAAATGTCATGTTGTTCTCGACATTTCAATTGATAAGATATGTATATTGCATTGATTAAGTTGCATATTTATAATCTACAATGAGCAGGATGATAGTCACTGATTGTTACTAATAAGTGTCTGTTTAGTGTAGGCTTCATTAACACTAATGCACTAAAGTGCATATACATTATAGTTTTCTGTGCACCGCACGGCTTTTACAATCAGAATAAGAATTCATATTATCAATTGCGGCGCAGCCCGAAGAAAAAAGAACATATGAATATCGTTTAAGCTTGTTTAAGGTAGAGCTCCGCCGCAATGTCTGAAATCTCATTAGATCCGAAATCATCATCTCCCTAGATCTAAACTAAAATGTGCTAGATTTATACTGGAAGATCTCAAGTTATCGCTAAAATTCTAAGAACTGATGGTTTTAAATTTTTAAATTTCTAGATATCAACTTTAGTCTTATCTTACCTACTACAGTAGCGCCACTGTTATGCTAAACACCATTAAAAATGTAAGAAAAATAAGAACAAGGTGTCAAACATTTGAAATAAGACGTGTTGTTGTACTTAATTAAAATAATCAAAAAAACTTCTTTTTGTATACAATGATGTGGCCAAAACCTACCCAAGGCTAAGTTTTTTTTTTTTTTTTTTGAGAAAGTAAGGTTTGTGAGTCTAAAGTAATTCATATATATCGACCATCCATGGATCCATATATATATTCTAATATTATATATCTAGCTGTTATTTTCACTTGAAATTAATTATACTTGGTACAAGTCATGTAGAATTTTTAAGACTCGAGCTCAGCATGCAATCCGGATTGTTGACTAAATCCGTCAAATCAATAAAGAAAAAATATCTTGAACAAATTTAAAGACATAACCGTTATAAAATTACTAATCTATATATATAATTATAAGTACAGTAAGCTTCAAATGCGCCTCTATCTTTTGTGTATTTTTATAAGAATCCGGTCATCCACATTGAATGTTATATATTACAATAGTCTTATATATACTATATACTATACACTATTAGTTTATAATTATACAAATGCAATCGAGGCATCTATCTATAGAAATATAATATATATTTGATTAATTATATCCGATATTGATTAGACTTTTGCAGCTTATATATTTCGTGGGATGGATTTGGAGGATGCAATTGCTTATACTGTATATATGATATTGTGCCATTGTATAACTCGTAAGCCACCGTTTAGGTTTCTAAAGCTGCCATTCATGTATATCCATTATAATATGTGTGGTGTATCTGCCTACTTTGTAGATGTGTGAGTTTGTAATATTATATCTACCTGGTACATGTATATGATATTATCGAATAATGAAAATCAGTTAGTGGGGATTTCTTTGTGGCGGGCTTCGAAATTACAGTATCACCAAAAAAAAAAAAAAAAAAAAAAAATGCAGGCAGCATGACTATCAGTTTGTGAATTTAACGGCTGGTTTAATAGCTAATACCGCTTTGAGAACAGTTCTACAATGTCTTCCAAAAAGAGTTGGTACCCACAATTGTGCTTTCTATAGTTACACGATAATGCATTCTAATCCTATGGATACACTGTACTATATATAATAACATGTATGTAGTGCTATTTTTTATATTGATTTAAATTTGGCATCTCATCTATCCAGTATTGTAAATAATAATAAAACTCCATTTTATCGTGGTATAATAGAAACAGCTTAGCAACTTTTTGATCAGCATCCCAAAATATTTATTTGAAAAAGCGAGATTCACTCCAGATATTAATGAGGCCAGGTCTCGATACTACTATAATTAATATTGATAGATACATAATATTAGAAAACACAATTTAAATTTTAAAGCACCTTACTCAAAGTTTGCAATTATAGCAGTTCTTGCTAATTCCAAAGTAACTATAGTTTACAAAAAGATTATCAATTTTTTTTTAGCAACCAATAGCCAATACCAGTAAATCTAGTTTAGATCTGTAAAATAATACATATGATAATATTGCCAATTAAAAATATGTATCCAGTACAGTATAAAAATAGATACGACTGAGTTATAACTACTATCAAGTTATGATCCTCCGATTTCATTACGTATATTCACACTTTAATATTATTTTAGCAAAGAGTGCAAACTTCGAACAAGTTCTTTATTATCTGATCTAGATCAGAAATAGGTACATATGACCTCAAAATTTTATTGAAAAAGGTTTTGCTACAGAGCTCTACAGTACTTGTAAGTTGTACTCAGTATAAGCACAAAAAAAAATCGTTCAGTTACCTTAAAGCTGCTTGAAGCCAAAAAAATATACATTGGTGGCTAAATCCTTGATTTGTAATTTTTTACCCCTGGATTAACACCATTATTTTTTTCTTGCGCCCAGCGGCACCACTACCTTTTATATACATACAGGCTTGAATATTAGACAAAAAAAATTTTTTTTTTCTTTCTTAAAAATAATAGAATGAATCCATTTGATTCTATAAAGAAAACGGTGATAAGAGATAGTCGTCATAGTAGCATCATCACAGGTGCTTTATAGAAATTTCTGTATCCATTGTGAAATCCTGGGAATATACTCATCGATAATCATCAATATTATAGATAAATCGATACTTCTGTCCTTATCATGATATAATGATTAAAATTAGAGTTAGATTTCAGAAATCAAATGACTATATATTGGAATAGAAAGAATCCACTCGAAAAATCTAAAAAGTTTACTATCAGGATAGTGTAGAGTTAAAAGGGATTTCCTTTAAATTTATTAAGATATTTTCAATAGACAGGAGGCAAAATAAAAATATCATATGTGGAATCATCATATTTAACCCCACAATATAGACTACTAGCGACTAACTAATACAGGCTACCAGTTTACTTTAGGTAATGCTTTCTGATTAAAAAATTGACTTTATCCACCACCACAATAGCTCTACTGAGCAAAGCTTGTGTTTGCTGAGGCTCAAGTTCAAAATTTTATATATATTATTCCATCCGACAGCTACCGGTCGTTATAGTTGTATCATGATAATATAGTTTTGAGTCAATGTGTGGATTGGAAAATAGATCTACTCGAGATTTTTCACGATTACATCTACAATCTACAATGTCTGATATTCATTAGCGGTATATCTCACATTAGTAACAAAGAACTTACTCGAAGTATATATAATGATTTATCTATAGCGCTTTATCGACCAAATTAATATTTTCATATAAATCATGGCCCATCAGATAGATACAAACCATAGATATACTGTAATTATATATACTAATTAATCCGATTGGGATGGTAGTTGTGGTAATAAATTACTATATATATGTCGTACCGGTACCTGACAAGGATATGTATGAAATTATAAGAAAATCATTTTCTACTGGTTGATCAGGTACTTAACAATATTATAGCTTCAATACTTAACAAACAGCCACCTAAGCAAGTATATCGAATTAATATAGCACAGCAAATTGCCTGATTAAAGTAGTGAGGATTATCTATGAATAGATCTCTAAGTTATGGTAAAAGACAAGACGTTCTAAGTATTTAATTAACAGTCAACATATGTATTTTTAACATAAATTAAGGCTAATATAAGTGGTTTTAAGTATACCACTACTTATTATCAATTGTATTTTAAGAACATACAATTTGTACGCACGCGTCTTATATAAAAATTAATCATACTAGCCTGGGTGATCCATAATTATATCACTGATTTGAATATATACAATTGTAGGTACTTTCTAGGTGTACCTATTCATTTAGGTACAATTGTTAACTGATCGATATCGTGACCAGTAAACAAGCGTCTGGCTATACTAGCTATACAACGAATTAAAAAGATGTGTATATATGATTGTCAAGTTTTGACTAATTATTATAAAGGCTTCAAAGAGATTCATAACACCAATGGATAGATTTAGTCTTCAATTGGAACCCGGATGCTTTTTAAATTGTTTCATGAATATATTTTTTCTGTAATATTTTTAGCTATACCATGCACTTACATGTATATATGGCCACTTAAAACATGAATATACTGTATATCTTACCATGGCACCAGTATTTTGAAACTTCATATTCTGTGATCATGAGTATCACAGTTACTGAAGATATTGCTTCTTACATTATAGCTTTACTGGTCCCAATATTATACCACTTGAATTGCAAATTACAATCACTATTATAATACTGCAGGTATCCAAAATCATTGCATCGATCAAATAATGCTGGATAAAACACTTTTGAAACCTATAGTTTCCGATTTAATGGTATTAATTAGCTCAAGAAATTTAAATGTTCAGCTCAGGCATGGATAGACCCAATTGGGTATCTTTAAATGAAGCATTGAGATCGTATCTACCTACAGTAAGCTTAAAAATTCATCTCCCATATGTCAGGTTAACAATTGGCTACCCAAATACTCACAATGGTCCAAGAAACTTGAAGTGATCAAGATGTTTTGAGGATTCAATTACTTAAGTCAATGTATTAAATCAGTACCTGTATTATAAATCGTAACCCCAGCATCTTGTTCTTACGTGGCAATAATGATGGGAAGTTTTTTTTTTTTTTTTTGACAGCATAACGTTAAAATGTTTTTGAGTGTTTGTTATCTATAATATTGCTTTATGATTAGAGGCACACTTACTTGTAAGTCAATATTATTATTGTCAAGCAATCATGAATCATCATATTAATATTATTGCGATTTGAACCGTATATATATGACAGCTCGCGATCGAGTTTCAAGATATGTAAGTGGTCATGTCATTTTAATTTTTACATTATCATTACAATGTATAATATTATTAAAGCATAAATATATTTAATGTGTGATAACTTTAAGTGCAAGTAAGAAATACATTGTATTGATAACGGATATGAGTAAGGCACAAGTAAGCGATCGAGAGACATACCGTATCACTTATTACAACTCACGATCGATCTAATCGTAGCTTGAGTAAGCATATACTCAGTAGGCACAGCTTAACATACACTAGCAATAAATTTAATTACTATAATAGGTATGAGAATTTAGTTGTTATCAAATTATATGTAACCCATAGTCATATTTAATCCAATTTACTATTTGGCAAAAATTTTACAACACGTTGTTTGCATTAGGTAATTTATCTTATCTAAAAATGATTTCAATCTGAAGTCACATTGGATTAATTTAATCGGTTATAATTTCATAAAAAAATAAATGATATTAGATCTATGTAAATGTGGACAAGGATTATGAGATTTTTTGTGATGCCTAGTGAAACATCTTCCCGTCCCAAACAATGATTTGATAACGACTGAAGAGACCAATTGTGTCAGCTTTTTCTACCGTTTAAGGCAATAATTAGTAGCTTAGAGAGTGTATCATAAAAGCTGATGATGAATGGTTTCAAGACGGGTTCCTTGTATAGCCGAACTTTATCGTGAGATCGCGAGATCGCTAAACAACCAATGTTTCTGATCTTAAATACCCCATATTATAGATTGAGATAGACATCAGTAAATCAGCTTGAGCTATAGTATCATTATGATACCAGTAGTATATAATGTACATAATTAATTGATTATGTTATTTTATAGGTGTGTCTGTTAGACTTAAGTAAATCGGGTCAGAGTTAGGTAGCTAAAGTTAAGCCAGGTCAAGTATGTTGTTTGTCAATACAAAGTGTATATACATGTATATATGTAAAATTTGAGAGAATTATTCACTACTCAAGCTATATTATAGTTAATCAATTCTATATAGTTAGCTCTGTATACCATGGTATATGAAAACACTTTCATTTCCTATAGATTTTTAAACAAATGCATGAATTCCCTAAAACTTGATTCATGGCTGCAGCTAGATTCTTCTCAAAATCCTCTGAGAAATGAAAAAATATTACATACCTCTTGCCATCCATAGGGGAGCTACACGAATTTACTCAAGAGTTAATCAAAAACCCATAGTTATTGGCTTGAATACAATCAAATTGATTATTGGCCAATCACTAGTCTAAAAAATTATTTATTTAAGTATGTATGCCCCAATTCTTTAAGAGAGATACAGCCAGCAACTACAGCCATCCAACCAACATTTTATTCTTACTCTTAGATAAACATCATAATTTGAATTCGTATCAGCAGACATTAATTAAATAATTTATTTTATTATAATGTATTCTCGATCGCATGCATCTCAGCTTGCTTATACTTTAATTAAACAAGAAAATATATATTATTTGTATACCAATTGCATCATTTGTAGACTTCTGTAAGCACTATAGACACATCAGGATATAATTGGTCTAATAACCATTGAGTAAATTTAATGATAATCACGTAGCACTTCATTATCAGCTGTAATGATACAAATTTAAATAGTTCATTAAAGACCCCTAGATCTTCAATTAAGTAGAGTGAACACTGAACATATATCACCCTTTAAACCATTTAGACTTTCATATTTTATTGTTAATGATAATAGTTATTCTAAGTATAATTGTACATATTATTGAAGTAAATTTATCGCCAATGATCTTACCCCACACTTTGTGTTTACTATATATGCATGTATGCACAACAACGGGCCGGCGCAGGCTTTTATCGGACTTCCAGCTTAAGCAATTGGAGATTTGTGCCGCTATTTTGATTACATCTATCTGCATGCAAGATATGGATAGTTTGTAGATCTCCAAACAAGCTTAAGCGTAAGCAAATAATTATTATTTATAAATTGGTTCAAGCTAGCCAGGTTAAGAGCTTGGATGAATCAATTATACTTACTTTAAAGAATTTAATCCGGATGTACAACCACAAATCAACACATCAACCTCCAAGAAGGTGGGGGTAATGGTCAATTAAGAATCAATTCAATTATTTTTTTAGTAATAGTCTTAGTGAATCTGGGGTAAAATATCTATTTTCTATATAATACCAGTACATCACTCATGGAGCCTGCAGCCAGGGCTACAGTAGTTACCAGGTAATCTATGAATTACTAAGTTTGTGTAATTAGTGTGTAATATTTTTAATTAATAAAAGAGATTGATGCCACTTGCAGCTCAAAAAATTGATAAAGATTACCATGGTAATTAGGATCTATAATTGCGACTAATGAGGTCGAAATGGGTAATCATGAGTACTATTCTAGAGATACCTTGCTCAAGCTATCACTAGTTTAAGTATCTCAATACCCCAATTTGGTATAATGAATTACCTAACAGTATTACTCTGGGATATCTTGTTGTTTTAAGCTTACTAGTCATACGTGCAGCACTTGTAGTCTATAACCAGAACTAATTAATTATGAAGCTATACCATATAATTACCTTCAACCAATAATGTGTACCTAGAACTCAAATACTGCAATTCTTTATATTATACCAGCTGTATATACAGTATACTATGGGTAGTCTAATTATAATTACGCGCTAGCTAGGCATCCAGTCATATCACAAAACTAAGATTTATACTGTGATAACAACAAGTTGCGACATGTACCTACACTAAATCTAGTACTAGCTAAGATCACTAAAATATTAAGATATACCATGACAGGCAGTGGTTTTTCATTGATCATGAACTTAAATCTTCTATATATATATATCCGGATAGAGACATGTAGTTCAAGGTGCACATCCAAAGTATCAATCTCAAAATTGGCTGCAGCATCCAAGTAAAAATCTGAAGTAGCACATACAATGGTATGTACAGATTGTACATTCGTACGTATACGTAAAGTACGCACAGTATGCAGACATCATAGATGTCTCTACCCCAACAAATATATATGTATCCAAACGTGTGTACACCATACCAATATTTTAGAAAGTGCTGCTAATAAGCAATTTAAATTATTTGATCTGAAGTGCTTACTTACATAGAGTATAAGGTGCACATGTATCAGACCGGTACTAGATATATTCGTTCGCGATATATCGCATGTGCACCCAAAGCAAAACGCGTCAAATCTATAAATGTTAGAATTTCAAATTTAGGATTTATATATGTACAGTATGTTTGATTTTTTTGGCTCTGGACCGATCTCTCTATTAGATAGTTTCTATATTATATTAATTGAGGTCAACCAGAACTCTTATGGGATATGACTGTTCGTCGATAGTCATACACAGTGTACAATTGCACGATACAGCACATACACAGATATGAAGATGTCATGCATAGTCCCTTAAGTATTTACTATGAACTGATTTGATTCAGGTAGAATAGTAGCACTAGTAGCACTAGTATAGTTTGAACTATAAACTCGTTGTAATTGATCACATTAAGTCAAATGGTAATTTTAAACGGCACTTTTATTCTCAGTCAGCTCGAAGTAGCCCTGTCTACAAAATAATATATAAGATCTAACTACGATATACCACACTTAAAAACTTACAGTGATCAAATAGACTTTTGCTCAATCAATATCATCCCTCGATGAAACATTCAACTATCGCAATTGATATAGCCCCTAAACTATCTTTGTAGTCAGTGATGCCTCACCACAGTTTAATATATAATATTATGCAACAATCGCGTTTTTAAACAACTAAAATCAAAAGAATTTAATTTGATCGTAATTGGTATTATAAAACAGTTACAAATTAAACTTGATATCAACATTTAATCGAGTAATATTTCAATATATTATTTCTGGTAATAAACTAACCCAGATGTATACATGGCTCTCTTAGTAGCATTAATAAATGGTGAAAAAAAGCGCCTAAACATAATTAATTGTCTATAATAAAATTATCTTATGTTTTCTTATCAATCGATTTCAAAAGGCATCAAGCTATTGATTGATTTTTCCACGATTTAAGTGTTTCTATGGCGATTTTGTGATTTGGTTTCAATTTATGAACGGAATTTAATTTACTTTAACCAAGTTAGCTTACAAATAAATATTTTTTTAAAAAGTTTTGGTCTTGTATAAATCGCCGATATATGTTTACGATTTGTGTATAGAACCGTTTCATCACGATCAAACTTTTGTACGATAACATCAGGCTTCATCTATAACATCAATTAACCCGATGTTAGATGTGGTATCAAGATAGTAATACGCTTGTGATGGTCTCTAACCACTTAAATTATTTTAAATTTGCAATTGTTAACTGAGTTGATGCATGTTTAAATACCACAACTGTACTCTCAGCTAATCCCTCATTATGCACACACGTAATCCAACGTAAATAATGATTCATATTCTTATCTACAATACAATGCCTAGCTCTGAGTTCATTAACTTAGTACCTCCACCTATAAAGGGGGATCACCACTGTCAGTCATCAATTATTTTAAAAGCATAGCGCTTAAATTGGTCATTTGAACAATTATATTTTAAATTTGAAGATCTAAATTTGGTGTAGCTCTTAAAAAGGCCAATAAACCTACAAATCAAGTAATTTGACGGACGATTTTATGATTTCCTAAGCTTAGATCGATCGATCTAATTTCAATTATTTTTTGGAGTGGCTTAAAGCAAGAAAGCCGTTAGATTACATATAAATTATCGATCGATCAGATTTCATCAATTTAAAAATTATCGTGATCCGAATATAAAGTCTACATATACTGTATGTATTTCACCTTACAATGTAATTACAATAGTAATAGTAATATACATTCGAATATACAGTATGTACAAGTACTTACTTACTTTTGTAGCTAAAAGCTCTGTCAGAATATATTATACCAGGTAATCTATTCAGCCTGTAGAAAACCGCAAAAATCATACTGATACAGTGTCTATCCGCTATCCATTTAGGTCTAGACATTACCATTATGAAATTTTGTCACTTATGTGATAGCTCAGCACAGTAAGCACATACTATATATATATATATTATAGGTACTCTAGTTTTTTTCAATACCCAATGGATTGCAACGTGTACAGGCGAAAGGAGAGAAAACAATGACCAAATCTCTTTCTTTTGTCATATATAACCAACGTAATATATGGCAGCTATTGGTGTGAATTTGAAGCCATAACTATCTATTGCTGGAAACCACGATTGCCACCAGCAAGAAATATTAATAAACTTATTAAATTATAAAGAGCCAAAAAATTCCAAGTAAAGAGAAAAGAACGGTTAACTGGATCCCTAGGAAAAGTTATAACCATTTTGTTCAAAATATATTGATATACAAACTTGGTATAACAGAGTAATATTTTTTTATTATTCTAATCATTCAAAGACACATCTGATCAACAAGTGATAAGGTAGTAATTATAAGACTTTGATATATATATATAGTGCGGCTTAAAACAACAACAGTGCAAACATGTACTTGTACGAACGACTTTTAGGTATCTCATACTTGTAGTTGCATTTATAAAAAGTTAGACCAATAAGAGATTGATAATAAAACTGAGTAAATTTTATGCCTATCATTAATAAGTCACAATATTTCCTGTATATTGTAGTGTATTTGAACAAAAATATGGACAAAATACAAACATTGTACAATTGCACGTGTTGTCACTATAATCTTTACGTTGTATATTTAATTGGAAAGTTATCTCAAATTTGTATTAAGTTAGTATCAATTAGTCTATTACTAAAAAGTTATAAAAAATAAATAAATAAATAAATTTAAAAAGGTAATTTGTGTTTTTATGATTCTAAGTACTAACCATAAATAATCCAGCATTTTGCAAACCATTGCTACCACTATTATTCATATTACACATAATTAAACTTTTTGGAGTAGTTTCTTCAACTCTATCCATCAAATAAGCACTGTTTAATGTTAAATCAGAAATTTTAACTTTATATTTTGTTAATAATTCACCAAAACTATCTCTTCTTGGTTTATCTTTAGTCTTTTGTAATCTCATTTTATAACTACATTCTTTTTTATCAATAACCATTTCATGATCTTCTATACTTGAATCCCATGCTTTATGAACTCGTTGTACTAGTTTGAATAACGTACATCTATAAGATTGACAATGTTGATAAGCTAATTGTAAAAATATTTGAATAAAATCATCACTTTCACTAATTTCAACTGGTACACCACCATCTTCATCATCTTCATTAATATCATAATGAGTTTTTGAAGAATATTCATCTTCATCTTCAATAGCACTACTATATTCATATTCTGTATTTAACCATGTTGCTTCTGAACTATCTTTATTAACTGGATAAACTCCTAATAATAATTTATTTTTAATTGATTGTTTTTTTAATTGCCATGATAATGATTTTTTAACTAATGTGTTGGTTTCCTTTGAGACTAATGTTAATTGTGCTAATGTTTTGGCGTTACATTGTTCTAAAATCAAATATTTGATTTCTGGTGGTAATGAATGAAATGTCATTATTACTATTAATTCTTATCTATTAATTTTTGATGAGTTGATAGGAATATGAAGAGTTGATTTTATTCACCTGGAAAGCCTAGGGAAGATTTTTTTTTTTCTCTAAAAAACCAGAGATTTTTCAATATTTATATATTTAGATTATAATATGTTTTTTTTTTTTTTTTGATAAATGTTTATCTTTAAAATTTTTTTTTTTATCCAAATAAATATTGTGTGATTTTTTGATAAGATTCAAAAATTAATTTAGGGGAGTATTTTTTTTTTTTCTTTTACAAAGACTGAGACATTTGTGCAGAAAAAATAATGCAGCACTCTTTTTTTATCTGTTAGAACAGCTTAAAGATAGGTTTCATTAGCCACAATAATCTAAACTTGGTATATATTACTGTGCACATCGGATAAACTTTGATTCATACCCGTTTAAATGTTTTTTTAACAACTGCTTGAAATAGAATTGAAAAAATTTCGGAGGACTAATAGTCATAATAATGAACGATCTGTTATATATTTTTGTTGTAATATTTTCCGAATATTGACATTTTGATAATATCATATACTACTGTAAATTCGGATGGTTGTCGGAATAAATGCATGATATATTACGACATCATCAGTGTGTTGTGTACATTCTGTATATAAGATTGATATCCCAGTTTTATGGACCCTTGAAAAATGTCAAATCATTACGACAGCTTGAAGAGTCACCACCAAAATTTTGGTTAAGATATGTAATAAACATTAATCAAGCAGTTTGGAAACATAGTGTTGTAAATTAAATTATTTTTTCGTAAATACACATTAAATTTAAAGGAATCTTCTTAAGCACAGATACAGATGAATGGTAAGATGAAAAGTTTTTTATGAATCAGACATGGTTGAACCCTTTTTTTTTAGTTTTTTTTTTATCACTTCCGTTTTAAGCGGATTTGTCGGAAAATTCAGGGACGGAAACCTAATTTTGATGTTTAGCAAATCAATCTACAATGTATTATATTTAGGGGTAAACTAGCACCAAATCAACTTAAAATTAGATGCTGAATATATTGTTTGGATACTATAGCTGATCTCCATCGATTAAGATCTACATATATATACTTATGTTATAACTAAGTTGTTTACACCTTTTATATCATGATTGCAAGGGCTATAGTATACAATAATTAAAAAGCTTACTAGTAGTGGTAATAATTAGCCAGATTGATCTCTATACAGTCAATTTTGTAATATTGGGAGTTAGTTTAGAGCATTAATTAATGGAAGGTCTAGAGCTCCTAATATAGCTCCATCATATTGTATATTATAATGTTAAGTATAGAAGACTAGTAAGCTTATGATTGAGTTAGTAATCATTGCAAGGTATTATAAATTTAACATGGCATGGATACCATGGCATGCATATACTGTATAATATCAAGAAATACTCTTGAACACATGTATCAGAAGTCGATCGCGACATAATTATAAATTTACAGTATATCTATGTACTACGAATTAATATATGATAATAAACTATGTGCACATATACAGTATACATTATAACAGGTTAATATTATAACAAGTGCAATATAAAGTGCTTAATTATCAATCGATCCGTATATACATATGCATATACTACATAGATAGAATTTCTGTATATATATATACCACTACATGTATAAATAATGCCATTGCAACTTAATATTGTATACCCTAGCTATAGCTTGGTAGCTTGCTAATATAAATTTACGTGAATCATATGTTATAATACATGTATTACCGTTCAGGGGTTTTGTACGATACTTACTAGAGTATACTGTTAGTAGCTATAAAAAGCAACACAAAACTGTATTGTGAACTATATATATCTTTCAAAGTTTTACTAGATATCCTAGGCAATAATATAAACTAACAATTACTTTAAATTTAAAAATAAATGCGGCTCAAATGCGATGACTAGTGCGGCTTGAGATCTCAAAATTCGAGTCATGATCATCAAAATAAAAGAAGAAATTGAGATAAATATACCGAAAATTTATAAAGAAATTTGATGAAATTAAATTAAATGTATTAGTAATTATAAAAAAAAATAAAATAAATTAGTTTGTCTTTTTCGCACTGGTATCAATACCTTCTCTTTTTCTAACAGTAGCAGTACATTCAGTACCCAAACAATAATCCCACCATCTAAAACTTGAAGCATAATTACCAATAAAATATTTATGATGATCATCATGATGTTCAGCACCAGACCAGAATGGTAAAATATGTCTTAAAGAGAATGGGAAATCATAACCAGAATGACTATCAACTGCTTGTAATAATCTTAAAGTAATCCAAGTTAAAACAGTAACTAAATGAACATTACCACATAAATAAGCAATTAAAATTGGTGAACCAACAGTACCAAGACCAGTAAATGCAACTTCAAATGGATGAGCATATTCAGCGGTTAATCCAAATGGACTAGCATATTTATGATGCATTTTATGAACTCTTTTGTATAATAATTTTGTATGTAAAATTCGATGACCCCAATAATGCCAAGTATCTTCCATGAAAAAAAATAATGCTAATTGCCATGAAAATGTAAATAAATCTGGGAATGGAACTTGAATTGAAATATTAAATAATTGACAAATTGGATGGAAACCAAAAATTGGTACTGATTCAATAAAAATATGTGAAATTAAAACTTCTTTTAAACATTGCCAATATTCAGAATTTGTTGGAATTTTATTATCTTGAATTTTCCATTTTCTAAAATATGGAATCATATCAACAAAATACCATGGTAATGATCTTGCAAAATAAACAAATTCATGGAAAAATAATAACATTAATCCTGTTGCTAACATATCATTATTAATATATTGATACCATTGAGCCCATGGCTTTTCAATAAAATTTAATTGTGATAAATCTGCATTTGCTAATTGACTAACTTTATCCATTCGAAATGCATCAATTAATGCATTAATTGAATATTCTGTTGGAATTGTTGTATTATTCATCTCTATTATTATTAGGTTTATTACAGAAAGATAAGGAAGAAGAAAAGTTTTTTTTTTTTTTTTTTTTTGGAGAGGGCTAGTATTTATATATAATACATTTTTTATATTTTTAACATATATTTCTTTATTCGTACTATTCGTTTACAAGAAAATCTAGGGGTTGGATTATTGTAAAGGCTTGATTATTGTAAAAATTTGTCCTTCTTCGTTAACATCGTGTTTTGAACTAGGAAAAAAAAAAAAATTGTTTATGCGTTGATAAAATCAGACCATATTTTTAAGTTTCTCACACAATTTTTTTTTTTTCATTTAGGCTGTGCTTAAGAAAAATCGCCAGCTTATAAAATTATTGCTCGCTTACGTCGTATTATCCTATCAGAACAGAATAATTTAAAGTTTTCACAATTTGCTGATATTATAGTAAAGAGTGGAGAATAGCAGTATTAGTGTAATTTGCATGATCATACATATGTTTACTTAGGTTGTACGCGATCTATATCGTACGTTGATCTTGTAATAGTAGGATGTTTTTTTATATGGGGTATAGACAGAAATGTGTTATATTAATTATTAAACGAACTAGACCAAATCTAATTTGATCTATTTTAGACCCATGATGACTAACTATTGTATACTAAAATCAACTAGTTTCTGGACCCTTGATATAGTGCATATATTCGCTTAAAAATAAAGTGTCATTGAATTTTTTTTTTTTTTTTTTGATGCCAATTGATTATCTACCGAGTATACAGTACCTAATAGATCTATGCCATTAATCAGATATTGAATCATAATATTATTCGAAACTGATATCAAGTGCGGCGCATTGTGTAAATTCCATACTGTAGTATACCAAAAATAAACGTGATTTGTAGAATTCACGTGCGCCTGTAGTGGTGATGTCCTTTTTTGTATTAATATATACAAAATATTATATCCTTCTTCATCATTAGAAATTTAATTAATGAAATAAAAAAGTACAAGTTCATACAAATCTATCTTTTTAAAAAAAATGAAGAAAAAAAAATAATGCAAATTGTAATTATAATATAAATAATAATGATAATAAATTAACGAAATTCAAATATATCCATTTTTGGATATTTTTCGATATAACTTAGATTTAATTGTTGATATTTATCCCAATTTTTATGATAATAAAATCCATTTATACAACCATTTAATTGATCAAAACAAATATAATAAAATCCAGCATAACTAGCTCCACTAACACCTTCAACACTTGCATCAGGTACTAAAAAACATTCTTTCCATCTCATGAAAATATATTGTTGTTGATCAAAATTTCTATGAATATAATTTGATGATTTTACTTGATCACCCAACTTTTTCCAAGGTAAAAATTTTGACCAATGATTCATATCAACTTCATAGCAAGTTTCCCATTTCTCTGCTGGTGTAACAAAGTTACATGTTTCATTAACCATTTCACCTTCAAAAAATGTTATTAATTCTGGATTTGCATCTGTTAATCCTTCAATTTTTAAATAACCTTTTAAATGACCTGAACTCATATCAACATCTTTTAAAGTAACTTGAACATTATAAGTTGATGAACCCGATTGTTGAGTACCAAAAAATTCTGCTCCAGGTCGTAAATAAGGGCTTGTATATATCGGTTTGTGTCGTTCATGAAAGAAATCATCAAATCTATTTAAAGGTGTTGTTATTATTGTTGAATTTGTTGGTACATTAACAGGTAATGGTAATAAATTCTCTTCTTCTATACTATCATTTTGAAGTGATGGAACTTTCACAGTTGTATTTGATTTATGCTTTATTTTGTTGTTGTTATTAGAGTTTTCGATATTTACCAACACGTTGCTTTCACTAGGACTTGGTGGCATAATTTTAATAATACGTTTTTATAAATAATATAATATATAACAATAAAATAAAAATACAATGTGGTTTGGTTGAACTTTTTTTTTTTTTTCAGTTTACTTGCTAAACAAAAAAGGCTGTTTCATTAGTGTATTACAATAAGATTTTGAGTCTATATCTTGTTAAATGTTTTGATTGATTGATTGTGTTTGAGTAAGTGGGTCAAATTTTTTTTATAAAGTTGTGATTGTGGAGGCTTTTTTTTCTCTTTATCTATGCTAGCTAGTAAAAGATCTATCAAATAATACTGCACTTAAAATTTGGCCCTGATTCTTCTGCGCATTGACCGGCCCGCGCCGTACAAGCTTTAGTAGTGCAGTAAGTAACTGTGGTAAAACTCAGTTGGGAGATTAAAAAAAAAAAAAAAGTGTATTATGTAAATTCACGTGAGTTCTTATGTAATACAAAATTACCCCCCACAGGGCGAGGCTGAACAAGATCTGTTAGATCTACCTTAAGCTGTATTAAGTAAGTAGAAGCGGAAACAACTTCCAACGTCGCGTTTTTATATATATATATCTATAGCAAAAAAATAACCATTTGATCGCTCAAAAGCGCTAAAATTTTTCGTATACATAGTGCACCAGCGCACCCCGGGTCTTACTCAGTGACTCTAGAGGATAGCATTTTTTTTGAAAAATTAAGCATAAATTTTTTTTTTTTGAAAGATTTTTCAATACACTTACCTCATAGAAGATCAAAAAAAATCCTAATCCTTAGTATTTTAGTCTATTTACTAATAAACGAAATTTTCGTGGCTCGGGTATCTCAGAATTCAATTTATATAAATTTTTCTTTTCTCACTCTCATTTGATCTTTTATAAACCCCTCTATCTCCACCTTTTTTTTTGAAAAAAAAAAAAACTAGTAAGTATATTTAAAGAAAAAACAAAAATGGCTGACTTTAAACAGAATAAAATGAGTGAATTAGATAGTCATTTAATTGATAGTGCTCAAGTTGAAAAACCAAGTGAAGCATATAAAGATGTTTTAGCTGGTACTTGTGGTGGTATTGCACAAGTTTTATCAGGTCAACCATTTGATACAACAAAAGTTAGATTACAAAGTGCACCAGAAGGTACATATAATGGTGCTATGGATGTTGTTGGTAAATTATTAAAAAATGAAGGGTTTTTAGGTTTTTATAAAGGTACTTTAACTCCATTGATTGGTGTTGGTGCATGTGTTTCTATTCAATTTGGTATGAATGAATTTATGAAACGATTTTTCACTGATAAAAATCAACATGCTGGATTTAAATCACCAGATCAATTAACAAATGGACAATTTTTCATTAGTGGTGCAGCAGCAGGGGTTGCAAATGGTTTCTTAGCTTCACCAATTGAACATATTCGTATTAGATTACAAACACAAACTTCAAATCCTTTATTATATAAAGGACCAATTGACTGCATTAAACAATTATATCAAGGTTCTGGTTTCAGTGGTATTTTTAGAGCTTTAACTCCAACTTTAGTAAGAGAAGGTCTTGGTATGGGGTTATATTTCTTAACTTTTGAAGCATTAGTTAGTTATGATAGACAAAAGAATAATATTGATAGAAGTGAAATTCCAGGTTGGAGATTATGTTTATATGGTGCTGGTGCTGGTTATTCAATGTGGGGTACTGTTTATCCAATTGATGTTGTTAAATCAAGATTACAAACTGATAAATTAAATCCAAGAGAACAACAATATAAAGGTGCAATTGATTGTACCAAACAAATTTTAAAACAATCTGGTATTAAAGGTTTCTATAGAGGTTTCTTACCAACCATTTTAAGAGCTGCACCAGTTAATGCATGTACATTCTATTCATTCGAATTAGCAAGACGTGCATTGGGTTAATTTGAAAAAAATAAAGAATTAAAATTAAAAAAAATTAAAAAAAAATTTTAAATATATTTATAATCTATTGTTCTTCTAATCGTCGTAATAAATAATCAACTTCAACTACTTTAGTTAAAGGAATAACACAATCTTTATAAAATTGCATAACAGTTTCTTTAGTAACTTTACCTTGAACTTTTTGAGACCATTTCAATGAAGGAGCACTATAATCTTCTGTCTTTTGACCAATTCTTTCCAAAACTTTTAATTCAACTTGTGGTTTTGTAATAGCATCTTCAATACCTTTAACATCTTGATTCTGAATTAATTTTGTAAATAATTCTTTTTCACTTTGAAATTTGGATTCAGCAACAAATTTACCAAAATGAATTCTTCTACTAATAGCTTGTAAACATTCAATATCACACATAGCACATGAACCAAAATTTTCTGCTTGTTCACCTTCACTTGCTGCAACTTTTGGTACTAAATTTTCAATATAATATTGTTTAATTTTATCATTAACATTAATTTCTTTATGATAAGATGCCAAAACTTTTGGATAATTTATTGATGGTAAAATAGAATCTTTTAAATCTTCTGGATAAAATGGTACCTCATCAGGTGCTTCATATCTTCTAATTTGACTTTGAATTTTTTCACTTTCTTTTAAAAACCAATCTAAAAATGATCCATCAAAATTTGGAATACTCAATTTTTTAGGATCATAAATTGATTCACTTTTATAAAATTGTGCTCTTTCGATTAAGTTGAAGACAATAGTATCTTCCATTCGAATTAATGATTCTCGAATGTTGTCTAAGTTTAATACTGTTTGTGGGTTGGTAAAGTCCATGATTCTAGCTAATGTTATTGATTGTGATTGTGTCATAATGGAATTTCAAAAAAAGAAGGAAAAAAAAAAACTTTAAAGTTTTTTGAAATTTTTATAGGGTAATTGATTGAAAAATTTATAAGCGCCCCCGCGATCGGTGGACCGAATGGGAAATTTAACCTAGACTTAAGTTTGGTGTGTAAAAATAATTGATTCAAGCCGTTGAGTGTGTGAGATCAGGATACCACACTCTTGGGAATATGGTTTGGCTGGTAAACATATGATTATATATTGAGGGTGCTTTGGATATCTAAAACCTATTTATAAGATATTCTAAGTCCATAGACATCTTCTAGTGCAGAAGTATAACTTGTTTTAAATTTATAGTCGTTTGGTCTGCACCAAAGCTGTATATAATATCCTTGCAGCAGAATTTTGATATAGGTCCACCATCGATCGATCCTCTTCCGCTATATACTGTACATAGGATAATTGATATATATACTGGTTGATGATAATTACATGAATGCAAGCGATAAATTGTCATATATAGCCGCATATGGTGCGGCGGAGTTACAGATTTCATTGAGAGTAATTAGGTAATATTTCCCAGGTGCTCATGAATCCATCTAGTTTTAATAAAATAGTACATATATAGTTGATTTAAAAAGCTAGTAGATTTTCCGGTATATAATATATCCTACAAACATATGCTTTCTTCCTATGAAGGAAGTTAAACCATTGCAAAAAGTAAGACAAGAATTAAAGTTCAAAACTGAAAACAATAAAAGGTGGCTTGAATGCTAAAACTTTTTAATATATATGGTTATTGAATAGTTAATTATATATATCGCTCTCCAAATATAATATAAAATAAAAAGTACTTCTATGAATCAGCATTATTTCCAACAATTTTATTATAATATGATCCTGATTTTCTTGTTGCTAAAAATCTCGCAATTCTTTCATCTTGTAATGAACCTCTACCATAATTCATTTGTGCATTAATTTCATCTAATCTAGTTCTAAAACTTGCTTCATTCTCTAAATCAATTTGTTTTTGTGATACATAATAAATAGCTTTAAATTGAACATATGCAACAACTATTACTATACCACAAACAATAGCCATCATTTGATTTCTATTTTTCTGTAAATCTTGTTGAAATTTTGTATCTCTTCTTCTTCTTCTTGCTGCTTTTTCTTCTTCTGGATCACCACCCCACCATATATTTTCATCATCAAATGGATTTTTATAATATGCTTGACTATATTGATATCCAACAGGTCCATAATATTTAGTATGTGATGAGTTTCTAAAATCATACATTGTTTGACTTGTTAAATTATATTCTCTTCTTTTATAATCATCTTTTAAAATAGAATATGCTGCAACAATTTTTTTAAATCGATCAATTTTATCTTTTGCTGTTATATTATTATCAAATCTTGAATCTGGATGATAATATTTGGCCATTTTACGAAATATTCTTTTAACTTCCTCTTTATCAAATGTATGTTGAGTTGTACCGAAAATTTCATATGGAGTTGGATTAGGTCTTATAGGCCATTTTGGTAAATCATGATCTTGAGGATGCATATTATTTTTATTTCTGTGATGGTTGGTATTTGCTGAATAACATCTCTTACATCTCTTGGGTGAACAAGAAATTGTGAGGTACACAAATCTAGGTCGAAGTAGTTGATACATTTACATATATGCGAAATACTAATCTGTGATGAGTGTGGACTAATTAATTAAATGAGTATAATTTTTTTTAAATTTTTTGATATGTAGGGCAAGCTTTTTTTTTTTTTTTGGGAGGTTTCAGAATTTGTGGCGGTGGTGGAGAAAAAAAGGTTGGTGTGAGGGGTTTCAAGCGTGGCTAATACTATTTACCAATAAGAACTCGTTCACTATTTTAATGGAATACTCAGAGAATGATGATACTACACGTACAAGTATACAAACTATACTTGTTTGAAATAAGCTTTCTATTCTAAAAGCAATAATAACTTTTTATAATACTAATATTGCATGCAATAGTTCAAATTCGATTAGCTTATATATATTTTCTGTAGGATGCACACTATTTATATGTTAACGTACAATTGTATATATACTATGCGCGTTTAATTATAATACACTCCCAAAAAAAATAAATAAAATCAAAAAAGCTTTCAAATTAAAACTTATCACCATAACACTTGCTGAAATAAAACCAACAAAAGAACAAAATCTATCTATACCAACTACCTATACGCCATTATAAAAATACCCTTATAATCATTCAATAAAAATACTTAAAAAATAACAATACCATGTCAGAATTATCAAAAAGAAATATTTATGAATCATTACAATTTGCTATTGATAAAAAATATCATGCTACACAAGTTTTAGGTAAAGGAACATATGGTGTAGTATGTCAAGCAATAGAAATAGATCCAAATCATCAATATCATCATTCAAATAACCCACAACCTCATAACCCAAGACCTATTGCAATTAAAAAAGTTCAAAAAATTTTTAGTAATGAAGTATTAGTTAAACGAGCATTTCGTGAATTAAGATTAATGAGACAATTTAGAGGTCATAAAAATATTATTAGTTTATTTGATTTAGATATGATTAGTACTAAACCTTATGATGGTTTATATTGTTATCAAGAATTAATGGATCATGATTTATCAAAAGTTATTAGTGGACCAGTACAATTATCAGAATTACATGTTCAAAGTTTTATTTATCAATTATTATGTGGTGTTAAATATATTCATTCAGCAAATGTTATTCATAGAGATTTAAAACCTGGGAATTTATTAGTTAATAGTTTAGGTCAATTAAAAATTTGTGATTTTGGTTTAGCAAGAGGTGTTCAAACTAATGATTCTAATTCATCATCATCAGCTAATAGAGTTCGATATACTAAATATGTTGCTACTAGATGGTATAGAGCACCAGAATTAATTTTACAAATTCGAAATTATACAAAAGCAATTGATTTATGGAGTGTTGGATGTGTTTTATGTGAATTATTAGGTAGAAAAGCAGTTTTTAAAGGTGAAAATCAATTAGATCAAATTATTCAAATTGTTGGAGTTTTAGGTTTACCTAAAAAAAAAATTGTTGTTGAAATGAGTAGTGAAGATGTTTGGGGAACTTTTAAAGATTGTTATGAAAGATCTAAAAAAACAAATTTATATGAATTATATCCAAGAGCTTCAAAATCTGCAATTAATTTAATTCAAGGTTTATTAGATTATGATAGAAATCAAAGATTAACTGCTGTTCAAGCTTTAGAACATGAATATTTACAAAGTTTTCATAATCCAGAAGAAGAACCATCATGTGATCAATTTGTTGATTTTAGTTTTGAAAATCTAAAGCATAAAGATTTAGAACAAGCTTTATATGAAGAAATTAGATCATTTAGAAATGAAGTTCGAAATGTTAATACAAAAACTTTTAAAAGAAGAATTAATAATAATAGAGTTGGTAATAATAAGGAACGATTGTTAAAGAGTAATTTGACAACTGTTTATTAAAAAAAAAGAATAAAAATTATTTATTTTGTTGCTGAGATTTTATTTGCTAAAACTTCTGCAATTTCTGGTGTTAAATTATAATTAATAAAATCATTATAAGTTAAAAATTGTGTAGGTCCTGTTGTTTTTTTAATTGAAGTAGCTATAGTATCATTATTAAATCTTGATTCAATCCAATTATAAGCTGATAATAATCCTTGAATCATTTCAGTTACATGATTACCAATTGGATCAATAACTAATTCAACTTGTTTATTATCTTTTAAAAATAATTCATATAATTCTTCAGAACCTTTAGCAGATGTAATTATATCATCTTGATCATGATATAAATAAATTGGGCATTGACAATCAGTAATAGTTTTTAAACTATTATATTCTAGAATTTTGGTAACTAGTGGATCATCTAAAAAACTTCCTTCTAAATTAAAATCTTCATTCAAATCTTTATTTGCAAATCTAATATAATCACAATGTTGTTGATTATATGCATCAAACCAATATTTTTCAACTTCTTGATTTAATAAATTTTGTTTTAAAAAAATTTTCAAATCTTTATATTCTGATGCTAAACCTAATAACATACAAGGAATTAAAAATCCAACTGGACTGTTATTAATAAATTTCATAAATTTTTTTAAATCACTAATAACTCCACCAGCTGCAACACCAACTAAATTAATTTTTG
The DNA here is from genome assembly GCA_030564325.1 of Blastobotrys capitulatus. NCBI lineage: Eukaryota > Fungi > Ascomycota > Dipodascomycetes > Dipodascales > Trichomonascaceae > Blastobotrys > Blastobotrys capitulatus. The sequence continues at coordinate 30,885 of JAJLUL010000026.1, forward strand.
GATCATAACTAGGATGTAAATTAGCTGCCCACATTGAAGCCAATGCACCACCACTAAACCCATTTAATGCAACTTGAGCATTTGGAGAAATTCCTGTAATTTCATAACTATTCAAAGTAGCTCTAATTCCATCAAGAACACCATATCCACATGTTGGACCATTACCAAAAGAAGAATTTGGACCTTCATAATCACTTGTAATAACACACCATCCTTTTGATAATGCAACTTGTATTAAAACATTCTCAATTTTATTACCTTCAATTCCATTACTTTCAGATTGTAAAATATAACTTGGTGCACTATCAAAAAATGCAGAATCTTGAAAAGTTTGATAAGATAAAATTTTATTATAATCTGGGTTTTCTTTTGGGATAAAGATTGTAACAACTGTTGAAATTGGATTTTTAAAACTATCTATAGTTTTATAAAGTAATTGATAACTTTTTGTATTTTTGAATACAAAATTTTCATATCCTGGTGGTGATGGAGTTTCACGATGTTTGAGAATTGTACCTGATATGGAGTTCTTATAATTTTCAGGTGGTTGATAAAATGAATCTTCACTAGGTTTTAACAACATTTTTTTTCTTTAGTTTTTATTTGATTAATAGATTTGATAAGTGACATAGCTTATACTATTTATATGAAAAATTCATGATGTTTAAAGTCTTCAAAATCTCGAACGTTGAAAAAAAAAAAATCTGAGACAACCTCATCAGTCAAGTTGATATAGCGTGAGTCATCAAGCTAAGACAGTCCCTGAAATAATAAGACACATAAACAACCAAGCAGCTAATTATAATCTGGTTAGGAAAGTTACATAAGATTATATTCATATATAGTATATATATTAATACTAATTGTGAGTAATTAGTGAATATCTGCATATAATTCTTTATCAGCTTGCATTTTTTGTACAAAAATTTCAGCAATTTCAGTACTTATACCATAATTTTTAAAATCGTCAATTGTCAAAAACTTATCAGGACCTAAAGTTCTTGAAGATTGAGTGGTAATTTCCCCATTAAATTTCTTATCTATCCAATTTATCATACCCGGTAATGCTTGAATCATTTCAGTGAAATGATTACCAACTTGATCAACAACAAATTCAACAGTATTTTTACCATGATTTTTATATAAATCATATAATTCATCAGCATGATCAACATAACAAATATTATCTTTATTTGAATGATAAAAATACATTGGACAAGTATAATTATTAATATTTTCCAAACTATTTTTATTAAAAATTTCATTAACCTCTGATAAATCCCAAAATTTACTACCAATACTAAAATCATCATCTAAATTTCTTTTTGTAAATTTTTCAATATCAACACCTTTATTATAAGCAGCAAACCATAAATTTTTAACTTCTTCATTAATAAAATATTTTTCTAATAATTGTTTTAATTTTTTATATTCAACTGCAATCCCACATACTTCAGATGGTACTAAAAATGATACTGTTGTTTTATTAACAAATCTAAAAAATCTTTTTAAATTAGCTACTAACCCACCAGATGCAACACCAACAAAATTTAATTCTGGTGCATAAGTTGGTTGTATATTAGCTGCCCATAATGTTGCAAATGCACCACCACTATATCCAGTTACTGCAACTTTAGCATCTGGAGAAATTCCTGTAACTTCTTTACTATTTAATGTTGCTCTAATTCCATCAAGAACTCCATATGCTGATGTTAATCCATTACCAAAAGATGCTTCTGGTCCTTCATAATCACTTGTAACAATACACCAACCTTTTGATAATGGTACTTGCATCATAGCATTTTCAATTTGATTATAATCAGTTCCTTCACCACCAGATTGTAAAATATAACTTGGTGAACTATCAACAAATGCGGCATCTTGAAATGTTTGATATGATAATACTTTATTAAAATCAGGATTAATTTTAGGAACATAAACAGTAGCTACTGTTGCAATTGCATCATTTAAACTGTTATTTGTTCTATATAATAATTGATAACTATTTGTTGTTGATTCAAATGTTGTATTATTATATCCTGGTGGAGTTGGTGTTGTTCTTGATTTTAAGATTGTACCTGGTAAGAAATTTTCAAATCCAACTGGTGGTTTATAAAATGAATCTTCACTTGGTTTTAATAGCATTGTGATTTTTTTGGTTCAATTTTGCTATGATACTATGGTGTATTGGGTTTGTTTATATAGAATGAAACAAAATTTAAAATGTTGTTGATGTTAAGAAGGTTTATTTTGTGCCTGACATCAAAAGTTTATTTTTAAACAGCTGTAGCCGCAACAGCCTTACACGGCGGTAACGCGCTTAAGTCAAGTCAAGCGTTGCGTCACTTAATTATGGGAAATTTATTTGGTGCAGCTTAAATCAGTTTAAATACCCAACACCGAATTTAAATGCGCTTAAGGAGTGTGGTTTTTCAACCCTAGCGCTAACTAATGACGATCCTGAAGTGGCTATCTACAACCTCAGCCAAGATACTATAGGGTCAATTGATTCTATTGTTTTGACTACTGTAGTTTTGTTTAGCCCCCTTTATACACATACGAGTATAACATGTAACATATACTGTATATATATATACTAAGGCTGAAATACATGTATTGCAATTAATTAATTAACTCCCAGCTGGACTGGCCTTTATATATCAGATTGAACAAAGAATATTGATCTTATATATTTATAATCATTGCCAAAAATCATTAAGTTAACCCGGCGTCTTTATATATTTTAGAGTCATGGAGTACTGAGCAGCATTATCTATATATTACAATTAATACTATTGAAAAAGTCCAATATATATATATATACTGTATAAGCATACATTATATATACATGTATGTATATATATAGATAAATTTACTTTACAATTGATATCGATATATATATATAACTTTTCTCGGATGTATTCCGTTAACAATTGCATCATATACATATGTACTATATCATCAATTGATAATAGATCAACTACCAGTAGCGCTATAGCTAGCTAGGAGCAAACGCGTGCTTGTTGTACATGTAACTTAATCTCAGTTAATTAATTGTAGCTATATCTAAGAGATCTAGAGCTCGAACTATAATATTCGCTAGCATATATATGTATACTAGCTAATTAGTATACTAAGAATAGATTATTTGGTACCCGGAATTGACGTTCCTATTATACTAATATATACTGTATATATACATATGATAGCTAAAATTTTTTCATATCTGCAGCAACCTTAGATCAGATCTAACGGTTATGCAACATTTAATTAATTAATTACCTGAGGTAATTGGAGATAGCTACTATTAAATTTTTCCTAATTAATTAAGTCAATAGCCATCTGAGTGTACAATTAATGTTGTACTTGTACAATTGATCTACCCGCTATAAGCTTATTATTCGAGTATAGATATACTATCAGATCTGATATATATATGATTAATTAGATCTGCCTCGATATCAATTATAACTTAAATTAAGATATTATATATATCAACATATATATATAGTTGCCGTGGGGTTAATTAATTAATTATAAATTTAAAAGACTACGATTTTTATATTAATATTATATATATATCTATAGCTAGATAATAATCAAGTATTTATTATTGTATCAATTGAGGTATATCAATTTAAACGACGATAATATATTAATTATGTGTACACTTGTCGGCCATTAACTATATATGATCGATTAGTTATAATATATTATAATATAGTATACTGAATTCATTCAAGGTATAATGGATATACACTGTATAGATACCGTAAACCATGGTGCATGAATCCATCAAATTATAAGGATGATACCATTCATGGAAGTATTGATGTGAATACTAATTCTTGCCAAAATTCAGAGAACAGCAAGTGGTTGCATGTTTTTAACTTAATTAATTAATATCCGTTAAATTTTCATCTAAGATGGGATCTATATATTCAATTCATGTAATAAAAAGTCGTTATTTTAAGGTAGATTATGGAATGGTTGTTAAAATATATCAAGAAAATCACGAATTACAAGCTCAATTGTTTGCTATACTGTATATAGGCTATTATAGTTAATTAGAAGACTTTGTGACTTTATCTACGCTTAATAGTAGGATGTAATATTCTATGCATTAATTGTTAAAGTTTAAATTTTATGTATAACTTCAAGAATTTCAATTCGAGATGGTGCAATTTTGTTTTTGACAAGACATTTTGCATAATTTTTTGATGAGTAGGCGCTACCTGGTATACTAGCTATAGCTAGGCCTAGGTATACAGGTTGAATAACTTGCGATTATTATTGAGCATATTCTGACTCGAGATATTTCTATTGTAATGTTGGATATTGATTTGATGTTGATGATGTGCTTTCACTTGGTTATCATCCCAACCATTTAAGCTATATTAGATAAAACTCTTAAATTGCATGCATCTATGGATAGAGGAAATAAAAAGGTGGGGCAAATTTCATGCGCGCGTGCCACGACCCTGATCAATCAATATTTTAAGCTTAAATAAACTTTTAGCCGCACAATTTTAGTTAAAAAAAAAGCTTAAACAACGAAAATTTAAAAAAAAAAAAGAGTCAGAGACTCAAAGATAATAAAAATCATGGTTTAGTGTTTATTTTTATGCCAAATTGTTAACCAATATTTAACCTTTTCTTCCTAGTTCATAACGAACAATTATCTTAATAATTGATTTTATTCATCATGGTGGCAAAAAATAAACTATATTTATAAAAAAAAATTGGACATGATACGTGTCAATAGATAAAAAGGTTAGTATTATCTTATCGATTATCATCAGGCGATAATGAACCAGTTTTGGCTAATCTATGTGTCAAACTTATAACAACCCATGTTAATTCTTGTACTGTACAAGAACCTTTTTTTTTTCCAACGGCCGGTATTTACAAATTTAAGACATTTTTACTAAATTTGGTTGAAATTGGTTGAAAAATCAAAGAAAAATCTTACAGCCCTAAACAATTTTTTTTTTTATCGATTATCACAATGCAGGTATTTATCAATTTATCAATGAGGGGCATTTAATAATAATCAAATAAAAATTTTGAAAAATTGCGTGCTTTTTTTATATTATTATTTTGCTTTAAACTTTATGGATAAAGGTTCTCTCAAAGGTATCAATTTATATAAATATAAAAACAAATACTTCAATATTTTGATTCTAATATTTTCTTTCCATAATAGAAATTCCAAACAGAATCACAATGGATACAAAAGCAAAAGGTATTTGGAAATATATTCCACATCTTCGAAATGTTGAAGATCCTTCATTAACAACATCAGATGAAGATCAAAAAATTGTAGCACAAAAAGTTGAAGCTAAATTTGATTATGAATATAGAGATGAAGCAAATAGATCAAGGTGGAAAAAATTATTTGATGAATATGAATATAGACAAACAACAAAACAAACTAAATCACATAAATGGTTTAAATGGTTTGAAGAAACTGATACACCAGCAGAAAGAAAATTATTAATTAAATTAGATATTATTTTAGCATTTTATTCTTTTGTTGTTTATTGGGTTAAATATTTAGATCAAACCAATGTTAATAATGCATATGTTACAGGTATGAAAGAAGATTTAAATATGCAAGGAAATTCATTAGTTGTTACTCAATCTTTATATACAGTTGGTGCAGTTGTATTTCAAATTCCTTGTATGTATTTATTTGTTAAAGTACCAATTAATTATTCCTTACCATTATTAGATATTGGTTGGGGGATTTTTACATTATTAATTTATAGATCACAATCAGTTGGTGAATTACAAGGTTATAGATTTATGGTTGGTGTATTTGAAGGAGCATTTTATCCAGCAGTTCATTATTTATTAGGTAGTTGGTATAAACCAGCAGAATATGGTAGAAGAGGTGGTATATTTTATTTTGGACAATTTTTAGGAGTTTTAACTTCAGGATTATTACAAAGTGCAGCATTTGAAAATTTACATTTAGTTAATGGATTAGAAGGTTGGAGATGGGCATTTATTATTGATGCTATTATTACATTACCAATTGGTATTATTGGATTTTGGTTAATTCCAGGTACACCAGAAAAATGTTATTCAATTTTTTTAACTGATGAAGAAATTTTATTTGCAAGAAAACGAATGACAAATTATGAAGGTGAATCAACAACTTCAAAAGATTTAAAAGTACCAGAATTTTTTAATAAACAATTATGGAAAGATATTTTAAGTGATTGGAAAATTTGGATTTTAACAATTTGGTCAACAATTTTATGGAATAATAATAATGGTACATCAGGTAGTTATTTATTATGGATGAAAAGTTTAAAAAAATTTACTGAAGGTGAATTAAATAATATGGCAGCAATTACCCCTGCTTTAGGTATTTTATGGTTAATTATTGTATGTGGTAGTGCTGATATGTTTCAAAAAAGATGGGCTAGTATTATTGGATCTCAAATTATGAATTTTATTGGTAATGTTATTTTAGCAGTATGGTTTGTACCAGAAGGTGCTAAATGGTTTGCATTTATGATTCAATATTTTGGTTGGGCAATGGCACCTGTTTTATATGGATGGGTTAATGATATTTGTAGAACTGATCCAAGAAAAAGAAGTATTATTTTAGTTTTTAGTAATTTATTTGCTCAAGCAAGTACTGCATGGTTTGCAGTTATTTTTTGGCCAACTACTGAACAACCAAGATATTTAAAAGGGTTTACTTTTACTGCTGTTTGTGCATTTTTAATGTGTGTTTGGACAATTGTTGTTTTATGGTTTTATAAAAAAGATGAAAGACTTAATGCTAAAAAAAATGGTATTATTTTATATAATAGTGAAAAAGGTGAAGTTTCACCTGAACAAGAATTAAGACAAGATGAATTATTGCATTCAAATTCTAGTGGTAATAATAGTATTGATAATAGTAAAAATCAAAGTAATATTGGTATTTATGAAACTGAAAAATCTACATAGAATTTAGACTCTTATTATCCTTTTAATATATTTATTTTTTTTTGTTTATATAATTTTCATTATTGGAGTTCCGATTTGTACAAAAAAGTTGTTCCCCACTATCAACTATCACACGCTCGCTCACACACCCACATCCACACGTTAATCCTTAATCTAGTAAAAATCTATTTCTCCCATTAGACAAAAATATCATCACAACAAATATTTATTTATTAATAAAAAAAATGGGTGGACAGTTAAGTACCATCACCCCAACAGCATCGACGATTGCTGTTGAAGCGTACTTATCAGAATTAGGAGATATACAATATGAAAAAATTATAAGTAATGGAAGATTTTTAAAAACATTAAAAGGGATGCATCATGATGGATTAGTAGCTATTAAAGTTTTTATTAAACCAACTGCTGGAATTCAAATCAAAGAACAAGTTAAAGAATTAAAAAGTATGTATTACAAAAAAAGAAAGTAAAATCTAACAACTACTAGGAATAAAAAAATGTTTGACAAATGTTGGTAATGCAATAGGTTATCAAAGAGTTGTTGAAACTGAAAGAGCAGGTTATGGTGTAAGACAACATTTAAGATCAAATTTATATGATAGAATTAGTACAAGACCATTTTTAGAAAATATTGAAAAAAGATGGATAACTTATCAATTATTATTAGCATTAAAAGAATGTCATGAACAAGATGTTTATCATGGTGATATAAAAAGTGAAAATGTACTTGTAACTTCATGGAATTGGGTTTATATAACAGATTTTGCTCCTTTTAAACCAGTTTATATGCCAGAAGATGATCCATCTAATTTTTCATTTTATTTTGATACTTCACAAAGAAGATGTTGTTATATTGCACCAGAAAGATTTTTAACAAATGGTGAATCAAAAATTAATGGATTAAATTCAAAAATGGATATTTTTGCATTAGGTTGTGTTATTGGTGAATTATTTATGGAAGGTACACCAACTTTTACTTTAGCACAATTATTTAAATATAAAAAAAATGAATATAATCCATTATTAGAAATGATAGAAGATGATAATATACGAAATTTAGTTAAAAGTATGATTAGTTTAGATCCTAATGATAGGAAAGAAGCAAAAGATTATTTGGAAGAATTTAGAAATAAAGCTTTCCCAGATTATTTTTATAATTTTTTACATGAATATTTAATGAATATAACTCAACCAATGGATGGTACAAGTATTGGAATTTCAATAGAAAAAGCTAAACAATTAGAATCTGATAAAAGAATAGAAGCAATTTGGGATGATTTTCCTGTTATATGTAAAAATTTTGGATTTAAATATGATGAAGATAATAATAATAATACTAATAATATTAATGGAGTTAAATTAGATATACCAGGAGTTGGTCATTGGGTTCCAAAATTAAGAAAAATATCAACAAATAATAGTGATGATGAAGCATTAATGATTGTTGCAGTTGTTTGTACAGCAATTAGAAATACTTCAAGAGCAAGTTCAAGAATTAAAGGTTGTGAGTTATTATTAGCATTAGGTGAAAGAATTCATGATGAAGCGAAATTAGATCGTTGTTTACCTCATTTGGTATCATTATTAGATGATCCATCAGAAAATGTTCAAATTGCTGCATTAAGAAGTTTAACAAATTTATTAGAATTAGTTGGTGCAATTACACCAGTTAATGGTAATATTTTCCCAGAATATATTTTCCCAAGATTATATTTATTATTATCAAGAAATAGTGTTATTGTTAGAAGTTCATATGCATCATGTTTATCATCATTAAGTCAAACAGCATCAAGATTTTTAGATATGAATCAAGTATTAAAAACAACTGGTGTATTAGAAACTACTGATCCTGAAACTGAAAATGGTATTAGTACTGAAGTTACAACTTTTGATACTTTAAGACAAAATTTAAGTATGTTAGTTGAAGAACATGCTATTTCATTATTAACAGATTCTAATTCAGCAGTTAGAAGATCATTAATTAAAAATATTACACCATTATGCATTTTTTTTGGTAAAAATAAAACTAATGATATTATTTTAAGTCATTTAATTACTTATTTAAATGATAAAGATCCATTTTTAAGAGCAGATTTTTTTGATTGTATGGTTGGGTTAGCACCATTTATTGGTGCAATTAGTTTAGAACAATATGTTTTACCATTAATGATTCAAGCATTAGCAGATCCTGTTGAATTTGTTGTTGAAAAAGTATTACAAAGTTTTAAGCATTTAAATGATTTGGGTTTAATTCGACATTCGAAAATTTGGGATTTATTAAAACAATGTGTTAAATTTACAATTCATCCAAATAGTTGGATTAGAAATGCATCAATAGCATTTTTTGTATCAACAACTAAATGGATGAGTCCTGCTCAAGTATATTGTTTACATTTACCTATATTAAGACAATTTTTAGAATGTGAAGTTTATGATTTTAGTGAAGCTAATTTATTAAAAAATTTACATCCACCATTAAGTAGACCAATTTATAATAGAATGTTACAATGGGCAACAAAAGCATCAAAATCAATTTTTTGGAGAATTGATAAAAAAAATTTAAAATCAAATTTAAATAATAAAAAATTTAGTAATGAAGATGAAACTTGGTTATTAAGATTAAAAGAAATTGGTTTAAGAAATGAAGATATGTGGATGTTATATGTTTATAAAGAATATATTTATAGAGTTGCAAGATTAAATCATCAATTACAAATTGATGAATCAATGAATTCAAATGTTGATGAATTGGGTGAAAGAGGTGTATTAAAAATGCAAGATATTAATGTATTACCGACAACAGTATTTTTTGATACTGAAACTATTAAACCAAAAAGAAAAAAAAATTCTGAACCAATTGATATACCAAATAATAATACCAATAGTACTAGTAATAATAATAACAATCAAAGTTTTTCACCAAGTACTCCAAGTACTCAATTATTAGGAATAGAAGATAATAGAGAACCAGGAACTCCAAGTTCAATTACATCAACAAGTCCACAATATTTAGCTCAACCTGTTACATCAACTGTTAATACTCAAGTATATGGTGAAGTTTTGGGTACTGCAATCAATACTACAAATAACAATAATAATAATGAAGATGAAAATGAAGTTCGTAAAACCACAAGTTATAATGGTGATGATCCATATATTTGGAAATTATTAGAATCAATGTATGTTGATGATGATTTTAATACTAATGATAATGCTATATTATCAAAATTTGGAAAATGTGAACCTTTTGTTCGACAATTACCTAATTCTACTAATAATAATTCAAATGCAAATACATTAATTGTTGGTAGTGGTACTAATAATAAACCAAATCCTGCTTTAAAAAGAAGAAGAGGAAAACCATTAGGAATTTTGGTTTCAAGTTTTAGTGAACATACAATGCCAATTAATTGTGTTGAAGTATGTCCAAATCATTTATTTTTTATTACTGGTGGTGATGATGGAATGATTAAAATTTGGGATTGTTATAGATTAGAAAAAAATGTTATAAATAAAAGTGTTTTAACATTAAATTTAGATTCTCCAATTAAATGTTTAACATTTTTAGGTAATACTTTTACTTTTGCATGTGGATTATCAAATGGGGAAATTAAATTAATTCGAGTAGAAATGTTAAAATCAACTAAATATACTGGACCAAGATATAAAGTATTAACTGATTTAGGACAAATTAAATTAGATACAAATGAAAAAGCTATCAAAATTCAATATTTAAAGAAAGAAAATAATTCAATACCTTATTTATATGTTGCAACTTCAAGTAATCGAATTGTTATTATAAATTTAAAGACAAAAGAAATTGTTGATAAATTAACCAATCCTGCAAATCATGGTGCTATTAGTACATTTATTATTGATAGAAAAAAAAATTGGTTATTAATTGGTACAATGGCAGGTATATTAGATTTATGGGATTTAAGATTTGGTATTTTAATTAAATCATGGGCTATTAAAACCAATTCACCAGCAAGTATTGATTCATTAGCGTTACATCCAAAAAATGATAAATTAGTTTGTATTAGTGGTGGTATTCAATCTTCTTCATCTTTAATAAGTGTTTGGGATGTTGAAACTGCTATTTGTAAAGAAGTTTATCGAGGAATGAATGAATCTACTACTAATAATAATACTGTTGATGAGATTTTAATTAGTTGTGAACCCCAACCAATGAATTTATTTAATACTTTAAGTTTATCAACTGAAATTAATTCAAAAGTTAATACAATTTTTACAGGTACTGATTTTGAATTAAGTACTGGTAATAATAATAATAATACATTACAAAATAAAAAAGGATTTATGATAACTGCAGGTAATGATAAAATGGTTAGATTTTGGGATTTAAATTTAGGAGAATCATCAAGTATAATATCTGGATTATCAAGTTTATCAATAATTGAATCACCAAATAATAAAGTTGGTTATACGACATTACATCCTGATCATAATACAAAAGTTGTTATTGAAAAAAGATTAAATCAAAATAATACTAGTAACAATAATCCTCAAAGTGTTTTGAAAAAGAAAGAACGATTACCAAGAACCACTGTTATTTCAAGTGATCAATTAGATTTAGGTAAAAATCATGGTGCTGCTATTTTAGATTGTACAATGTTATTAAGACCATTTGAAATGATTATTACTGTTGATAGGGCTGGTTGTATTAAAGTTTATTTATAAAAAATATTATTACTACAGTGATACTAATTATTTTTTTTTGTGTGGGTAATTTTGATACTGAGATGAGGGTAAATTTCGTCACTGAATTTTTTTCAAGTATAAAAAATTTTTCACTTGAAATTTTTTTAATTTTTTAATCATCACTTTTTTTTTTTTCACTAACGACATAAAAAAATATTTATTTATTTATTTCAAAGACCAATATAGAACAAATCAATTAATAAATTTGTTTTTCTATTTTCAAATTTCGGCAAGATTTCTCACACCAACCAATCAGCTAATATGTTTTCTTGATACCCATTGTTCATTAAAAAGATAAATGGATTATTTCTCATCGCGTCTATGATTTGATGCTGTATTGTTATTAATATGGTATATTGGATCTATTTATTATAAATAGTTTCATTCATTTCTAACGCGTATAAGAACGGTTTTCTCCACCCTTGCGGTATATCGGTCAATGATTCGTGAGGACTAAATCACTAACCTACATTTCATAGTTATTATATAATCTTTTATAGTTAAAAATGATATACAAGTTTTCAAGAAAAATTTCATTTCTTTTAAATTATTGATCCTTTAAATGATAGCATGATAGCATGATAGTACTATTAGTATACTTGATTAATATCAGATTCTAGTCCATTGATGTTGGGTTTTGTAGTTTAAATTTTTCATGTCCCAATCAAGCCAATCAGTCCGCGTAACATTTTGCTAGTATAAACTTAAGCATCGATAACCGGTTAAAAGCTGCAAAAGTGTACCGCGCAATAGTTACGGGCCCGGTAGGCCTGGTAGCAAGTCTTGCGCGCGACAACTTTTTTTTCCCTGAATTTCAAAAAAAGGAGGCGCAGGGCTTCCAGCGCGTATTTATGATTTATTTCACAAACATGACACTGATGAAAATTGGATAATTTTTCAAAAATTGTACCAGGATTAATCCACAAACAAAAGCATATGATAATGCATGCATGGTAGTGGACCAATATCAAGCAATATCAACGTATCAAAGCTGTGAAAAGTGTGCCACCAGGAATGGAGATTGATATCATTAGAAATATCATATCGTAGCAAAAAGGTAACATTACTTGATTTTATTTTAATATAATATCAATATATTATACTGTAAGAATATTGAAATTAATTACATGTTAATGTATAATCATTTGCTTCCACATACAGTATATCTCTGATAGACTATAGCTATGATTATAATATATATATTATAAATATTATATATGCCATCTAGAAGCTTTTTGCAATATTAATTAATTGAGCTATATAGCTGTATACATAGGTCGATATACATCTATACAGCAAAACCGGATAATTATATATATATCAATGGATAATTTACTTTGAATTGTGCTCTTAATCCAGCACAGATTCATATACTATTAATGTTACTCTAGTACTCAAATATTGAAATTTATAGGATATTCAATTGATTAGACCAGCACAAAACACTACAAAAAATGATCGACAGGTTGAATTAAATGATGATTATTGATCCTTTGATAGATTTTAAACTGTAAAAATTTAATAATTAAATGATCGATCAGATTGGATCAAGATCTCTCTATTTCCATTGATCGCGATCGCGATCTACCTTAATTAATCTGATTTCCAAATTAGTCCAATTTATATATTATTTACTCTAGGGGTTTGATATATCAAATTTTAGTCCCCTATTTACCTAATTCAGCACCGAATTTTTTCCTTTCCTTTGATTTAATACCATAAGAATTAATGAAATACAACTTAAGTACAGCGATCCATTATATATCAGATGGTAATAACAATTTAAATTGATTACACTGAATAACCATTTTAACAGGTAAAACTCGAATGTTAAAGAATAAAATTTATATGCATGGATTAAACAAATTTGTTTATGAATCAATGATGATGAAAAATTAAAAACCTAAAGAACTTATACCTGGTATTAAGCAGCAGTATAGCTGAGCTCAGCTATCAACAATCTAATAATGGATTGATGGTGTGGCTGTAACAAAAAAAATAAGGTACGTTTACATAAGCATGTTCTAAAAAAAGCTTGAGCCAGCGAATTTTTCATTTTCCAAACCCAATTCAAGCGTGTTTAAATCGCGCGAAACGGTTTGTTTTAAATTTTTTGCTTAAGCCTTACGTACTACGCCGCCCCTAGAAAAAAAAAAATAAAAAAGCGCCAGCCCCAAAAGAAAATATTTCAATTTAACAATTTAACCAGCGCATAAATAAGGTACACAAACATTTAACTACTATAATAAACATAAAACAGCCACGCTTTAAATTTATACATTTAACCAACCCCCGTTTTTTTTTTCTTAAAGAAAAATTCTCCCCTTTTTTTTTCTAAACTTCTTGACTTCTTCATTATCATTCTTTATTTGATAGAATTATAGAAAAAGAAAGAAATCAAATAATGAGTTACAATAATAATAATTATGGTTATAATAATGACCAATATGGATACAATAATGATCCATATGGTCAACAGCCACCACAATATAATAACCAATATGGTCAACAATATAATAATTCTTATGAAATGTCAACAAATCCTCAACAAAATAGTAATAGTGATGATATGATGAATTTTTTTAGAGAAATCGATGAAATTAAACGATCATTAGTTCAATATGATGATAATGTTGATAGAATTGAATCATTACATAAAAGGTCATTAAATGAAGTTGATAGTGAAAATCAACAATGGACACAAAAACAAATTGATAATTTAATGGAAGAAACTTCAAGTCTTTCACAACAATTAAAACAACAAATTAAAACTTTAGAATCAAAATCACAGCGTGATTCAACGAAAAAATTACAATGTAATAATGTTAAAAATCAATTTAAATCATCAATTCAAAAATATCAACAAGTTGAACAACAATTTAGACAAAGATATAGAGATGCTGCTGAACGACAATTTAGAATTGTTCGACCTGATGCAACAGATGCAGAAGTTAAAGAAGCTGTTGAAAATAATGATTCACAAGTTTTTGCTCAAGCATTAATGAATTCTAATAGAAGAGGTCAAGCTCAAACTGCATTAACAGAAGTTCAAAATCGTCATAAAGAAATTGAAAAGATTGAAAAGACAATGACTGAATTGGCACAATTATTCCATGATATGGAAGTTTTGGTTGCTGAACAAGATGCTCCTGTTCAAGCTATTGATGAAAGTGCTCAACAAGTTCAAACTGATATTGAACAAGGGGTTGGTCATACAAATAAAGCAGTTAAAAGTGCTAGAGCTGCCAGAAAGAAGAAATGGTGGTGTTTGGCTATTATTTTGGTCATTTTAATTATTGTTGGGGTTGTAGTTGGGGTTAAAGTTAGTGAAAATGTTAACAATGATAAAGATGATAAATAATTGGTTTAAATTATATTTTGAGGAAAGTGTTTTTTTTACATTTTCTTTTCCACACAGTTTTATTTATTTGTTTTATCTCAATGTTTTTTATTTTATTATTTGCATAGTTTTATTATTCAGTTTTTGATTTTTTAGAAGTTTTTTTTGGTATCGTTTTTTGAAAAAAAAGAGAGAAAAAATGGTACAACTAATTAAATTTTTTTATTTTTTTATAGATTATTAATATTTTTTTTTTATAACATAATGACTTTTTCAATACTTTTTTATTCTCTGGTAATTTTAATTGATAGATTTGATAATATCTCCAAGGTTACTATTTGTTGATTTTCATCAGATATAGATAGACGCGTACTGAAAATTATTAATATAATGATTAATCAATTTAAATTAGATTAAGAGATATCAGATATGGCTAGCTAGCTACCTCAATGTTAATTAATAATATATATTAAGATTAATATTATATTTAATTGTTGACCATTTAAAAATTTAACTTATGAGCCGCATAAATGTCTTAGAATTTGGCTGGGTTGTATCTGATATCTGATATCTGATATGCATACCTGGTAGTACTATCCATCCATGGATATACTATTATGTTCGAACATACCAGGTATCATGATCATATGATGTAAGGATTGATCAATAGCTATAGTATACACATGTACATGTAGATATATACAGTGTATATATTGATTATTACAACATATATCGACATCCATGGCAAGACAAGAACAAATTTAACAGCTCTAGATACCCAACCAAAATGCATGCCTTGGCACTCTGATAGTATCAATAGATTGATATATATGTACGCGTACGTTAAATTTATATATATTGATCACCGTGTACACTAGTGCAGCTGTATATATAGAATATACTCTATATATAATACATGTATGTATACATAGTCTAGCTATCTATAGCTAGATCTCGAGCTTATAAATATATATACTGGATATTGCAATTGTATGTATATAAGCTTAAGTATACTATAGTGTTTAAACGTGTACACGATATCAATATATTGCAGTATACAGTGTATATCACGGACCTCCGCTCAAGAGTTGCGGCTGCTCTTATCTTGGCTTAATTATTACTAGTGCATATGTGATTATTACTATCATGAATCATAGATACTGTCATTGTCAGTAGATATTATAGCTTGAAAATTCTATCCGCGGATAATTAATTAATATTTTAAATTATAAACGATATATACAGTATACTAGCTATCATCACCAGGTTATGAACTGGCAAATGAGTACCTGGTATTCATTAATGGACGAGTACTCTATGATGATCTCAATCTAAAATGAACACAAAAACATAAACACGTTACTGTTATATATAGATGCTATAGATGCTATAGATGCCATATGTATCTGTTAAAGCGGTATATTCTAAGACAAGAACTCTTGATTATTTATACTTTTAGCAACTACACTCTACCATATGCTAATATTTTAGATAGATCTGCTCAGAATGATGTGAATATGACCATTGTTGAAACCTGGAGAAATCAAAATAACATAATTATACGAGTCTATCAAATTTTTTTATCATAACTATTACTTCCCCTGCAGTGTAATTTGTAAATAATTTTTTTTGTTTTTGACAAATCGAATGTTACCTAATTTATATAAGATAAGCCAAAATCCAGTCTTTATGCCCTGTCGTATTCATCGTTTATAATAAATTCTCGCTTTCAAAATAAAACAAAAAAAAAAAATTTGTTCCGACCCGATTAACCCGCCATCTCTAACCCCGCTTAAATGATGTACATTGAAAATTTTTAAGGGGGCTAATTAACAATGCACGAATCAGTCCACAAAAAAATTCAATTACCACAGTGTGTGTTTTCAATTATTTAAATCTATGTACTTGTCTAAGGCTCTTTAAAAAAAATCTTTTTTTCCTCTATTTACAGAATTTTTTTCTTCTTCTTCACCTTTTCACACGCATTCTTTTTTTTTTTTTTTTTTTTTTTTCTTTTATTTTTTCAATTGAAAAAATTCATATATATCAAAAGAAGAACTATTCTATCAAATGAATAATACTACTTTTGAATCAAATATTAACAATTCAATTGTCCAAACGGGCATTGATTGGGTTAGAGAAAATTTTACAATCTGGTCAGGGTTATTCACATTATTAATTGCATCAATTGTTTATGATCAATTTGTTTATTTAAGAAAAAAAGGTAATATTGCAGGTCAACCTTTTAAAATCTGGCCATTTATTGGTCCATTTTTAGAATCAATGAATCCAAAATTTGAAGAATATAAAGCTAAATGGGATTCTGGTCCTTTAAGTTGTGTTTCTGTTTTTCATAAATTTGTTGTTATTGGTTCAACTAGAGATTTGGCAAGAAAAGCATTAAATAGTCCAGCTTATTTAAAACCATGTGTTGTTGATGTTGCTATTAAAATTTTAAGACCAACTAATTGGGTTTTTATGGATGGTAAAGATCATGTTGATTATAGACGTGGTTTAAATGGTTTATTTACAAGAAATGCATTATCAAGATATTTACCTCATCAAGAAGATGTTTATGATGAATATTTGGATAGATTTGTTCAAGAATCTAAAGAAGAAGGTCCAAAACCTTTTATGCCAAATTTTAGAGAAATTATGTGTGCAATTTCTTTAGAAAGTTTTATGGGTGAATATATTACAAAAGATCAAATTAAAATGATTAGTGATCATTATTATAAAGTTACTGAAGCATTAGAATTAGTTAATTTCCCAATTATTTTACCTTTTACAAAACCATGGTATGGTAAAAAATTAGCTGATGAAGCTATGGGTATTTTTGCTGATTGTGCAGGAAAAGCAAAAGAAAGAATGGCAAATGGTGGTACTGTTGAAAGTGTTTTGGATGCTTGGGTTAAATTAATGATTGATTCAAAAGCAGAACATGAAAAAGATCCATCAAAAAAATTACAAGTTCGAGAATTTACTAATAAAGAAATTAGTGAGACTTTATTTACTTTCTTATTTGCTTCTCAAGATGCTACTTCATCTGCTATTACTTGGTTATTTCAAATTATTGCTGATAGACCAGATGTTATGAAAAAAATTAGAGAAGAACAATTAAGAGTTCGAAATGGTGATATTAATCAAAAATTATCATTAGATTTAATTGATGAAATGACTTATACTAATATGGTTGTTAAAGAAGCTTTAAGATATAGACCACCAGTTACAATGGTTCCATATGTTGTTAAAAAAGATTTCCCAATTACTGAAGATTATACTGTTCCAAAAGGTTCAATGTTTATTCCAACTTTATATCCTGCATTACATGATCCAGAAGTTTATGATAATCCAGAAGAATTTATTCCAGAAAGATGGGAAGAAGGTTCAAAAGCTTCATTGGCTCATAAAAATTGGTTAGTTTTTGGTACTGGTCCTCATGTTTGTTTAGGTAAAACTTATGTTATGATGAATTTAACTGGTTTTATTGGTAAAGCTTGTATGTTATATGATTGGAAACATACTGTTACACCAAAATCTGAAGATATTCGAGTCTTTGCAACTATTTTCCCAGATGATGATTGTATTTTAGAATTTTCAAAACGTGAAAATCCAACTGAAGTTTAAAAAATACCATCAAAAAAAAAAAAAAAAAAAAAAAAAAAAAAAAAAAAAAAAAAAAAAAAAAAAAAAAAAAAAAAAAAAAAAAAAAAAAAAAAAAATAAACATACTATTTAATGTAATTTAATGATATACTTTTTTCTAATTTTTAATACAGGTTATTTATATATACTCTCATTATAACTTTTTTGATTAAGATAAGCTGATGAAAAAAAAAAAAAAAAAAAAAATTCTGCGTATCATTGTAGATCCTGCTTATCGCGAGGCTCAGTTTTTTTTTATAGATTGAAAAAAAAATTTGGCGAGATCTATAAAACATCATCATCAAACAAAGGACCCTAGTATTGAAATACGGAAAATGCTGCTACTACCCTAAGTATACCACCACCAGTATATAGTATTTGTTAAAAAAAAAAATTATCAGCTTTAAGAAAAAAAAAAAAATTCATTACTCTTCAATATCATTATAATATTGTTTGGAATGCGATGTATAATCTCAATAAATTATTCAATTTTCTATCTTTGAATAATTCAACTCCATGGCGTAATGCTGATATTACACCATTACCACCAAATAGAAGAACATGGGGTTGGCCTACTTATTTAGGGTTTTGGGGAATTAGTAATATTAATGTATCATGTTGGATGAGTGCATCAAGTTTAATTGATTTAGGCATGCCAATAGGTTATGTTTTTAGTGTGGTTGTTATTGGTAATTTTATGGTTGCAGCATTAGCTTTATTAATCAGTTATCAAGGTTCAAAATGGCATATTGGTTATACAGTCCAACAAAGAGTATCATTTGGTGTTTATGGATCTTATTTAAGTGTAGCTATTAGAACTGTTTTATCAATATGTTGGTATGGGACTCAAGCATATATTGGAGGTCAAGCAATAGCAGGTGTATTATCATCATGGAGTTATTCATATTTTACTTTAAAAGATACTATTCAAGGTAGTGAACATATTACATTAAGAGATATGATTGGATTTATTTTATTTCATGTAATTAGTTGGCCATTATTATTCTTAAAACCAGAAAAAATTAATAAACCAACAATTATTGCAAATTTTTTAGCATTTGTTGCATTTTTAACTATATGTATTTGGAGTTCAGTTAGAACTGATGTTACTTGGTTGAATTATAATAAAACTGATACCCGTCAATCATTATGGTGGAATTGGATTTATGGAGTTACAACATGGGTTGGTAGTTTAGCAACTAGTATAGTTTGTCAATCTGATTTTTCAAGATTTTCAAAAAATAATTATTCAAGTATACCTGGTACATTTATTGCATTTATGATTTTTGGTTTATTAGTACCATTTTTTGGTATTTTCACTGCTTTTGCCACTGCTAATTTATATGGTGGAGAATATATTTGGAATCCAACTGATTTATCTTTTAAATGGTTAGAAAGAGCTTATGATAGTCATTCAAGAGCTTGTGCATTTTTTTTATCAGCAGCAATTTTAATTAGTCAATTATGTATTAATGTTTTATCAAATGGTTTTAGTGGTGGGATGGATATTAGTGGAATGTTACCAAGATATTTTAATATTCGAAGAGGTGCATTATTAGTTTCAATATTATCATGGGCTTTTAGACCATGGCAATTTTTTGATACAAGTAATAAATTTTTAGCAGTTATGAGTGCTTTTGCAGTATTTTTATGTCCATTAATTGGTATAATGATTTGTGATTTTTATATGATTAGAAAAAAATTTACAAAATTAAGTGATTGTTTTACAAGTGATAAAAATGGTATTTATTATTATACTATTGGTTGTAATTTTAGAGCTATTACAAGTTGGATTATTGGTGCTGGATTAGCAATGCCTGGTATGATTAATAATGTTACTCCAACTATTTATATTCCAAATGGTTTGATAAAATTTTATCAAGGTCAATGTTGGTTTGGTATTGCATTAGGATTTTGTTTATATTATGTCATGTGTTTGATATTCCCAATTAAACATGCAAAAGATTTTGATAAATATGATTTGTATGGTACTTTTACTTTGAAGGAAGCTGAAAAAGCTGGTGTGTTACCTTATAATGAAATTGAAAATGAGAATAATCATAATAATGATGATGATAATGAACAAAATACCGATAATTTATCCGAAAAATCAAACTCATAAAAAAAAATAAAAAAAAAAGAAATTAATAATAATAAGTTATGTTAAACATTCCATCGTATCATAAAATCCATCATTCAGCCCTTGAATATAATCAATACTATTTTCTAATTTTGAATTTTTGGATTCAGTATCACCACTAGCAATTCTAACAACTTTACCCAAATTTCTAGATAAATTAAAAATATCTTCTTCTAAATCAGCATTTTTTTGCATTAATTCAATAAATTTACTTTGTTGATCTTCAATTTTATTAATATAATGTTCATGTACTTTTAATGTCTCCATTGTTTTATCACTGATATATTGTCGTAATTGTTGTAAAATCTTTTCGAATTGAAACATTGAATATTTTAAAAATTTACAATTTGCGTCAAATTTGAGTTTTTCTTGTTTAATTAGATTTAATAACATGTTATTTTCTTCTATCAATTGTTCATTACCATCAACTGTTTCATTATCACTATCATCGTGTATAATGTTATTGTTATTAATACTCTGTGGCTCTTCACCATCTTCTTCAACTCCTAATTTTAGTTTATCTGCCATAGCACATAGTTCATCTGTTGCTTGTCTATTTGTTTCTAATATACTTTCAAACTCATTTAAAAGCTTTGTTAGTACTTTTAAATCCTCATTTGATGAGAATGAAAGTAGTGTATCCTGGTTCATTTTTTTTTTTTTTTTGATGTATATGTTTTGTCGTGTTGATAAAAGTTACACGAAATTTTTTTTTCTCCCAATTTTTTGTCGCGGAGCTCTATCATGTTTGTTTATTTATTTATTTTTTTTTAAATCATCAAATTATCTCTTTTTCAATATCGCTCCATCTAATAATAATTATCTCTTTTTCAATATCACACCATCTAATAATTTTAGCTAAATACTAACAATAATTTGCAAAAATCTTTGCTAAATAAAATACCCCTAATTAATATTATTATAAAAAAGGTTGATTCCATTAAAATACTCTAATTAGATTGAATACCCCCCTACCCAATGTCACGAACTTCCAAAAAAAGAAAAACCCCAGAATCACCATCATCCGAGGAAGCAGAATCATCAGTAAAAAAACGAATGAAAAAGTCAACCTCCAGAAAAAATAACAAAAACGAGATACCAACCGAAGAAAAAACCAACAATGAAGCTAAACCTGAAACATCAAATCGAATAAAAGAAGAAGAAGAAGAGTTGAAGGTATATAAAGAAAAGATTAGCAATCAAAAAACAGCTGCTAAAAATAGACGTGATAATTTCGATAGAAATTGTCATCAATCACGGTTTGATTTCTGTAATGGTATTGCGCAGGAATTTACCAAGATTTATGAGCAGTCTACTTACAAAAGAGATGTGTTAGATCTAGGTAAAGCTGCTCAAGTTAAAATTTTAAACAATTTATTAGAAAGAATAGCACCTCTTCTCACTAGAATTGTAAGTATTAGTATAGACGATTACAACGATTTTTTAGCAGCTGAGGGTTGTATTTCTAAAAATGAATGCAATGAAGATATACCAAGTAAAAACCCATCAACAACGAGTAATGATAATAATAATAATAATAATAATGATGATGATGATGATATACCAGATAATAAGCAATCGTCAAATTGTAAACCAGCACCAAATGAAGATCTGTTAATAAACAAAACCTTACCAAAAAATAAAATACCATCAAAAAATGATACATCAATTGAAGATGATTCACCAGTTAATAAAGATATTGCAGATCCTAAAAAGATCCAAGAATTCAAGCATTCAATTATGAAATATTACTTTCATCTTCTTAATAGGATCAAAAGAGAAAGAGAGGGATATTTCGTCCAAGATTTGAGAGAAAGAACTATGCTTCGTTATGTAGAACTCTTGGCTTGTCTAGCAGGTATAACAACTTTTACTGGTGGGAGAATGGGTAAAGAAGAGTCACCAATAGCAACAAATAGTGTATACAATGATTTAGAGCAAATTCTAGAAACTAGAATTGCTGCTGGTAATGAAAGTTTAAGGTGTGATATTGATGGTAAAGTTCATCATAGCCGCACTGATTTGATTATTACAACGAATTATGTGGATCATTTGTTTGAATTCAAGGCAAAGAAATACAAGGATTTAAGAGCTAGTGAATTTAGACAATGCTTAGGTCAATTATTCTATTATGGCCTTTTAAAAGAAACCAAGCATTGCATCTTGGTATTACGCGATTTAACACTCGTAGTTGAATTGCCAGAAGCACCAGCCAAAAAATGTTTAGATGAAGAATTAGAAGAATATCTAGAAAGTATTACCGATATTCATTGTTTCAGTTCACTAAATAGCGCTGATTTCCTTATTTATTTGATTGGAATTAACTCAACTCCAGATTTGGATGATTTTAGTGTAAAAGATTTCTTTGATGGTTCTAATAATAATAATCAAGGTAATTCTGGTAAAGATGATGGAATCAAAAAGAAAAGAAATAAGGCAAGAATGGATGCTAAAAGTTTATCTGAAGCTATTAGAGAAATTGATGAAAAAAAGGAAAAAAGATACCTGAATTTGAAGGATTTGAAGCGTTTGAAGCGTTTGAAGCGTTTGAAGGGTTTGGAGGATTTGGAGGATTTGGAGGATTTGGAGGATTTGGAGGATTTGGAGGATTTGGAGGATTTGGAGGATTTGGAGGATTTGGAGGATTTGGAGGATTCGAAGATTTAGAGGGTTTGGAAGGTCCAACCTGGTGGTTTGAATACCAGTGGTAATTGTTGATCAGTTTTTAAATCAAGGTTTGGGTGATTCTATTTATAATAATATTACTGTTAGCTGTGAAATTATAATATATATAGTATAAAAAAATTTTCATCAATTTTTCATATCAATCAAGATATCTATATCTATATCTAGAGCTTTTCCAATCTTAATATCGATTATTTATAAAGGATCTGAAGACATATCCCAGGACAGTAATTGTACAATTTTACACACCCTTAAATATATTTAAAATTGCAATTGCATGCCTTAAGTAAGTAGAGTTTAGGAATAAGTTTACTCATAGCTTTGAATTATTGGATTCGAATTTACATGAACTCACAATTAATATTGAGCTGATGAATCAAATGTGTCACTTTATTAAACGATGCGGCGCTCGAGTCATGAAGCTGCAGTTTAAATAATCTGGATTAGGGTTAAGCCTCTTAATTATAATGAAGGAGAACGTTTCTATCCAGGATATAGCATCTGGAGGTATGAATGAATTTAAAACAACTCATGTATCAGCTCATATTAGAGTTTTTCTTAGTTTTATATGTATCGGATGGAAGAATTTTTATTCTTTTTTCCTTTTCACCAAATAAGTTAACTATTTTAATACTAATCATCAAGTGAATTACAATATTATAGTAACTAATTTATCCTGAATTTTTAACCAATCCAAGCTTAAACTCGATGAAAAGAGAACCTGATTGATGGATTTTCTTATTTAAATTTAATACGTGATACTATCTATACCTTATACCTTAATATATATAACGAACCGAATGTGATTAATTGATATTCTTATAATAATAATCTATCCAGTCACTTAATTATTTGTTCACAAAAACATATCACTAAATGATCGAACCCTTCGGGCTTTCTCAGACTTTGCGAATGTTGCTAGACTTTTGAAATAATAAATTTCTTTCAATTTTCTAAAAACTTGTTTAGATTTTTCACTTAATAATTTTTCATCAAGTTTCACATTCGATTTGATATAAATCACTCTTAAATTATCCATATTATCTAAAATATCTGGATCATAAGTACAACCAGAGTGGATAAAAAGATACAAAAATTCAACTTTTTTTGAAAAATAAATAAGAGATTTCTCCCAAAGTTTCATCTCATCATACGTATCGAAATAATAATGTCCAGCTAGTGGAAAATCAATGGAAATAGATTTAAATCCATGGTACTCAGCATCTAATACATATCCTTCACTTAACAAATATTTCACATTGTTTTCTACTTGATCATAGCCTTTCCTATATATATAATTAGTGTACTCTGAGAATGGAAAACGTAAATCTATAAACCCATTTCCATATGATGTATTCTTTGATAAAATTATTGATCCACTGCCATAATCAATAAAGGTTATATACTTCAAATTGCCAATTGGAGTATTTTCAAGAATATTTTTCAGTACTTGAAGCGAACACTGATTAATTAAAACTTTTTGAATCGATTTCATTTCTTTCATTACTTCTAGAATTTGATTTTCTAGGAAATTCTTGTTATAATGATTATAGTATGAAAAAAAAACTATATTTGATAAAACTGACTTAGTCTCGATATCAATTGTTATAAAATTCTCTCTTCGGTAAAAAGCTGTTGACAATACTAGGGTTGTTAAATTTGGAAAATATTTTAAATAATTAGCATTTACATCTGTTCTCTCCTTATTTTCAAGCTTCAGTGTTGTAATTGGGAATAATGGGTATAATTCGTTTGAAAGCCTATCAGCTGCAGAGAAATAAAACCCAAATGGATCGTAGCAACTTAAATTAAACTTCTCTGCATTAAAATATGAATGGTTCAAAATTTTCGAAATTTCATCGTATATCAATGCCAATGATTCTGTAGCCTCCTTTCGATTAATATAACTTGCTATATGAACTTTAAAAATATAATTGTGTAATCTATCGAAAATATTCGGTGATCTTTTTTTATTACCCATTGTTAATTTTAAATGATGCATACCAAGATTGATTATATGAGGATAATTAAGATTATGATCTATAATCAGCTTTCGTAATATTCTAATTACTTCAACATAGTACTCTACCCTATTTGAACCTATTTCAATACCAATAGTTTCAATTTTATTTAGATTTTTCACAATTCTTTCAAGTGTCTGTGTATCTATTACACAATCTAAAAACTGTAATTCATTTAGCTTATTGAATACTTTCCAAACTAATGGCTCATCTCTATCTTTTTCTAATAATTCCAATCTTGATTCCTTAAATGTCAATTTTCTCAAAGAAGTTAAAGTAACGAATAGTTGCTTGGATATCATAATCACAGGAATTAATGATGTAGATGTATAAGTTGATGATGAACATGTATAAGAAGTAATATTAGATCCAAAATCATAAATAAGAGATGAATAAGCTGAATCATACTTAAGAGATGAAGAAGCTGAACATGTAATTGGCTTATTAACATTTTTTAACAATAAATAACATATTATATTCTGCCATGTGAATACACATTTAAAATCAACATGTTTTAAATTATTAAATTCTATCCCAACACCCAACGCCCACTTCATGCTGTCATAGTACCCATTCAAGTTCTTAAAAGAACCTTGACAACGTGATGGATGATATTCACTCGTGAAATGTCTAAATTTACTGAAATAACAATTGTTTAATCGTTTAACCTCATCTGAAGATATTTTTCTGTTTGGAGTATTTTTATCATTATAATAAATATGTAGATTTCTTATTAGATTTAAATTATGTCTTTCATAACGATACTCAAAATTTAAAACTAGTTCATACCATGTTCGATTAACCAAGTTATAATATAAAGCAGTATTTTTATCATCTCTTGAATAATCTATTATTATTTGTATAAGCTCTACTGGTAAAGACATTTTATTTGTCGTAACATTCAGATTTTCTACGTGGTCAAAAGAAGTTTTTATAGAATCTAATTTTAAATTTTGAGAAAAACTATAGTCAACAAGGAACAAGGAACAAGGAACAAGGAACAAGGAACAAGGAACAAGGAACCCATAATCTGCACCATGGTATATATGAAATTTTATATCAACAATATATACTATTATTGATGAAGAACAAATGAGCTGTATGCCGATGGCAACAAATTTAAATTACTGCAATCTTTTCAAATGAGTATATTATTGCCATGGTTTTTTCGATAGCTTGATCTCGAGCCGCATATACTGGTAATTCTAAGCTTGAATATTCGATATAATATTAGACTTTCATAAACTCATGATAAATGTATTTTCTCCATGATTGCAAAAAACGACAAATAACTAATGTATTGACTTCATCAAAAGGGTTGGAAGTTGCGGTAAAACAATACTGGTAGCAGTTCTGTACATATTAAATACAGTATAGGTTGAACCTATCGTCAGAATAAGGCTTAAGCAATTGATAGTCTAGTTAATTAATTAAAGATTCTGGATTTTCCAAGTATGAAATGTTAGATTACAATGTAATTGATGCCCCAAAAAATTGTGGGGTAAACAGTGAACTTGATTTTTGTTACCATGGCAATACATAATATTTATTTATTGGGGTTAGTCTACCATAATTTTTTTTTTGGGGGTGAAAAAAAAAATTCGCGTTATCAAAACATCACCAATCCACATGTTGCAAAAAAAAAAAAAATCGATTCGATAGTCAAAACACAGTGTCACAAGGCAATGAGGATATAATCATTCAGATAAAATATTGAAGAAGTTGAATATGAATTAGTTATAGACCTTTTTGGTTTTTTTTGTCAAACTAGAGAGTATTAGGGACTTTCTGCTTAGCTGTATTACAAACTAAATGCGCTAAATTGGTTCATAAAAAATTTATACTAAGTTTATACCAGTTTTTAGATCATATACCTCAAATTACGAAACAAAAATTTTTCATATCTCTTTATCCTCAAATACTGTTGGTTTATTTAATCTATATATATACCAATTGGTATGTCTCACGACCAATCCCTTTTTTATTATTCAATTACAACGAGATTATATACCTTCACAAAAGAAAAATACCAGCATTATTTATTAATTGAACATTCAACAAATTCTTTCTTTCATTTGTTCATAACATTTTTTTTTTTTTTTTTTTAATTTTTTTTGAATTTATTCATTACATTCATTATTCCTTTAAAAAATGTTTAAAGATTTAACTGCCAAATTATTTAATGGTTTAAATCCATTAACATCACATATTTTGGATGGATTTTTATGTTTATTAACTGTTGGTATTGTTAATTATTCAAAAGAAGCTGCTGGATTTCTAGCAATATGTTATGTTGTTTATTGGATTCATAATTTAGGTTCAAATAGATTCATTTATGATTTTGATAAAACTGAGGCTGATAAAGCAGCTGAAAGATTTATTACTCATCAATTGAATAAAATGGCAGATGAAGATAATAATAAAAACAATAAAAAAAAAGGTTACAATCATGGTGGTCGAAAAAATCAATCTGATAGAGATGATGATGATAATGATGATAATAATGGCAATAATGGCAATAATGGTGGTAATTATGGTAATGGTAATAGTGGTGGTAATTATAGTAATATTAATTCAAAAGACAACATAAAAAGAGGAGGTGTTTATGCTGCTGAACAAGGTGTACCATCAAGTCATCAACATGGTGATGATAAATATGATTCCAAAAGCATTTTAAATGGAGTACCAATTATTGATGATAAGACATCGTACACTGGTGCATATCCTCCAGTTGCAGGAGTTTCACGAATGGAGAAAATGAAATATTTTTTTGATAATCCATATAAATATATTGAAGAATTCCCTCATGCAAAAGCTGAAATTTTAAGAAAAAAATTTGGTTCAAATTTTTTTAAACAATCTATTAAAGAGAAAAGAATTGAATATTTTGAGTTAATTATGAAGTTGACTTATAAGTTATTTAATGATCGGGATGCAGGTGGTGCAACAAAAATGTATTTGAACAAGATGATTAATGATAATGTTTATCAAGAATTTCCAGGATATAATTCCCGTGGAAATGCTATACAAGAAGAAATGTGGAATGATATTGCCAAATCTAATATTTTGGATGATTTTGTTATTATGGAAACTAATCAACTGATTAATGGTGTTATTAATACAAATAATGAAGCTAAATATGTCCCAAGAGTTGAACATCCACCAGATATTGATGATGAAATTGATCAACCAGAATCATCAGAAGACGCTCAAAGAAGAGGAGAAAATAAAACAAATAAACAAGAAGAATCATTATCAAAAGATAAACAAGAAAAAGGTGAAGAAGAAAAGATCAAGATAGTTTCTGAATATTGTTCTGAAATTGCTGATAATAGTGATGAAGTAAAACAAGATGATGATGATGAATTAACAAGTAGAGAAAGAAGAAGAAATTTAAAAGGTAAAGAAAAGAAAAAAACTACTGAATCAACTGAAGAAGGTAATGTTAAAAAAATTGCTGAAAGTTTTGGAGGCTAGATAATTCATATATATATATTTATTTATTTATTATTTAATAGTTTTTTTTAATTTTGGGTATAAATTGTATTAAGTTAGTAATTGCAGAGCAATTTTTATTATTCTTATACATATAATGCTTTAATTCTTTTAAACTTGATGAATTCAACTTAATCAGTAATGCTGAATTGAAGTTATATATATCTACATGGTATGTATATACTTTGCTACTTAATGTCTTTAATATGGTACAAATTGTTTCAGAGCTAGCAGAGAGCGCGTCTTAAAAGTTAATTAAGCGTGATTCAGGTTTTAAATTCTTCATCCACAAATAAATTTCAATCCAAATGGTAAAACGCGTTCTTTTTTTTTTTTTTTCATGGCTTACAATTGTTTTGTTTTTTTTTTTTACTCATTATTATAGAAAGCCCGAGCCAATTCCATATAGGTAACATTAGTACTATTGTAACAATGGGAGCATACATATACAGCTTGTAAGTGTATACGATATCGTATGGAGTTTCTCTATCCAATAGTTCTTGATTTATACAAGCCAAAATGATCGATACAATATTAATATTATATAGAGTACCACATCATTATTGAACTACATGTGCAGTAGGATGCTATTCATAGTTAAGAGTTAAAGCTACAACTACTAGTCTAGGTATACATATGTGTGAACGGCAGTTACTAAGTGCCAACTGGTACCGTAAGGTATACGCACCGTGATATAAGACCACTACCAGTACCTGGTATATAGATAAATATAGATATCATGAGTTTAGACATGTATGCATATATAACACAGTAAAAAGGTAGTGTCATCATTATCAGATTTAAATTGATTACCTAATAGGTTAACAACTACAACCGTCCCAGTTGTGTATGACTTACTTAGCTTGTTGTGTAACTATCCGAATAAAATTTTGTGCAAGTGATTCAATATCGGATCAGTGTCAGTGATTGACAGGTTTTTTTGTTTTTCGGGTACCCGTATCTGAATGAACTTCTATTTATTTTCTTTTTTGAAGTTTTAAAAATACTTAAATAATATTGCATGCATGCATAAAAAAGATCATACTTCTTCCAGGTGTAATGTAAACAATCGACTCAGGAAATTTTAGAAGTAAAATACCACACAGCACTGTCAGAGGTACAAAAACCCCAAATTTTTGAGAACTTGGACTTATTTTGGTTGATACATCCATCTATATCTTTTACAATAATCCAACAAACTCTACTAACAGTGGTTTGTCACTGTGGTTGAAGTTGTGGATTGTGCTATGCTACTGTTGAAGTCTGCATGCATTGATAAAAACTTCGCGTGCGCGTGCTAAATAATAATTTTTAGATCAATTGAATCATGATACTTGCACAATTGATTGTACCATGGTATACTGGTACCGTACTGTATACAACTTAGCCTAATTAAGCTTTGCTGTTGAATATACTAAAACTGTACCTTGAAATAGTTTGTAATTGAGGAATAGGACAGCAATTTGGATTTAATAGTATTTGTAATATATTATATGAAAATACACTTGTTTTACTAGTTAGCTGGCTAAATATGGTTATTTAGATACTTCACAAACAAACACTCATATATGTAATTATTTAATTTATGCTAGCTTAAGCTTGTATGAACCATAATCTAACCTTAAAACTAAAACTATCCACCTGATAACGAGTACTTCATTAAATAGTTACCTTGACTTGTTACATAATTTCCTATTTCTTATGTTTACCAATAAGTTCATGCATTATATATCCAATTGCGTATCTATCTAAGATAACCCTTTTTTTATTGTGGGTTTTCTTTTGTTGCTAACAGTGCTTGAATAAATTGATCCTCAAATCAAAAAAATGAGGGTTATAACCATCCATCGGTCCCCTCCAATCGGTATATTTATTTCTCTATAGACTTAAATAATAATTATGGATATAATATTGATCCAAATAATATTTTTATCATGCAAATGCAGTAAAATTTAATAAAACTGAGTCCCAAAACAGTCTGAGCTTGAATCTGGAACATTGAATCATTGATAGAACATCTAACATTTAAAGTCGTTAACTGAGCTCCTCAGGTTAAAAGTTCTTTTAAAATAATGTATCTGATGAGTTTATATAATTATAAATAATTATGAAACGTGTTAGAGTATTAATTTGTTATATAAATTGAATCGTATCCGCCCCTGAAGCTAGTTGATTTTTTTTTTTCTCTTTTTCTTTTACACTGACTATTTTAGTTTTATTTCTTTATAGACTATCCTGATTTGCAATTTATCAAACTTTATTAACTAGTTTACTGTTTTATTTTAAAGGGTACTAACTTTCATCTACTATTATTATTTATTATTGAATATGCCCAGAGGAGCTCCTTATGATAGAGATAGAGATGGAGCAAGATATCATGTACCATTTGATGGTCCAATAAGAGGTAGAGGAGATATAGATGATAGAAGAAATAGACATAGAGAACATGAAGATGGTAGACATATAGGGAGAAAATGGGATGGTAGTAAAGTAATCCCTTATAGAAAATACAATCAAAATGATCCAAGGAAACCAAATAGAAGTCCTTCATCAATTAGAGGACCTATACCACCACCACCACCAAGAAACAAAGCAGGATTAGATTTACCACCACTACCACCAAACATTGGCATGAAAAATAAACCCGAATCATTTTTGGGAATAATATACAACTCTTGCACACAGAATGTTTATGTTTGTATTTTTTTCGTTGTTGCGTTAGCAGGTATATCAGCAATTATTATATGGGGAATTGGAGCTTTGTGTTCAACAGTCTTTTGGTGTATTGTAAATATTTTTACGAATGGTAGATATGGAAATAACAATTATTATAATAATAATGGTGGTGCATATTATGGTAATTACAACAATGGAGGAGGATTTTTAGCAGGTAGTTTCCCATTACCACCAATGAGACTAACTTTTTAGTTAGCGTGTTTTAGATTATTTTTTATTTTTCACTAAAATGTATACTAAAATATTTTTTTTTTTAATTTATTTATTTATAAGACAAGGGTCCAAAAGGTACTCCACATGATAAAACAACTAAGCTTTTTAATTTATTTTTTTACGGTTATTTTGAACTAGTCTATTTCTACTTTTGGATTTAATTGATCTAGTTGACAAATAATTTTTTTTTAATATAAATATCTTGATATTTTTCATAATTTTTCTTGTAATTCAATCAAACAAATCATTTTAATCACTAGCAATCAATCACATATCTCAAATTATCTCACAAACTTCTTAAAACCCGACATCAACAAAAGAAAAAAAGAACAAAAATGAAAGAATATAACTTTAGAAATGCAAAATTACACTTTGATGACAAAAATAACACTGCAACTTATGAAAGAGCATCAATGAATGTAGTTTTCTATGATTCTCCAAAAAATGGTGATCCACAAACAATTGGTGAAAATGAAGTATCAATTTTTAAAGGTTTAATTTCTCAACAACCTCATGGTGGTGGTAGTAGTAGTAGTACAAGATCAAATAGAGCTATTGAAGCACCATCATCGAAATCTAGAACTCCATCTAGAGCCACTTCTAATGCCCATGGAACTTCACAATATCCATCCAGTTATAAATCTTCAAGAGCACCATCCAATCATTATGAATCTTCAAGAACTCCATCCAATCATTATGAATCTTCTAAAACTCCTTCAAGAACACCATCAAGAACACCATCTAATCATTATGAATCATCAAAAACTCCTTCTCGAACACCTTCTCGAACACCATCTAACCATTATGAATCTTCAAGAACTCCTTCTCGATCAGCTTCAAATTATCAAGGAGCAGCAGCAAGTACTGGATTAGATAAATATGGTAGACCAACTACTAAAGATGGCTATAGTAGAATAAGAGATCATACCGGTGCTGGTAAATCTCATGCTAGCTCAAGACACTCAAGTGCACAAGGTGGTAGTAAAATTGGTGATTATGTCCCATCTGAAGATAAATATGCTAAAGATTCTAGACATAATTATTATGCTAGTTCTAGAAGATAAATTCTATAGTTTTATTTCATTTTTTTTTATTAAAAATGATTTATTAAGTTTAGTATTTTTGTATGCATTTTATTATAATGCATTAAATGTTATTGTAATTTGTTATTAGGTTTTAAATTTAAATATATATAATTAAAATTAATTGTTAAAAAAAATGTTTTTTTATAAGACTTTATCCCCATTGTAGTTTAATTTAAAACAGTATTATAAAATTTAATTATCATATTATTTTTGAAGTAGCTTGAAGTGAATAAGTGTTAATGCTATAAGAAATAGTATATCTATATATCAGGACTATAATTTAATTATACCATTTTTTATGAACAGTATTTAAATATATATATTCAATTGTGAAAAACAAACTGGTCACAGTTTTTAACGTCTTGTATATTCTGATTACAATGGATTTTAAATGTTAAAATAACTAGTTCAAAGCAGATTATGTACCATTAGTATAAATATTTATCATTGCTTTCTGATATACATACTTGACCATAGTAGCTAGCTTGTGTTAAATTATCAATTTTTAAATCAGTTGGTGCGGCTTTGGGGTTCAGTTGTGTTTAAAGTGCATATAGCAGAAGTATGTATATAAATGCATGAACTTAATTAGGAATTTTCCTAAAAAATTAGTTTACACAATAATAAAAGTGAGGAATCTTAGAAGCTCAGTTCAATCGATTATGCAACTAATTATTTTAGTATGTTTTGTATACCTTTACTGTATACAGTGTATATAGACGGTAAGTACTGTATCAATAGAATCTCTATTATCGATATATGAGCCCCATGAGTAATTAGAATATCTACAATATGGATACTAAACATCTAAAAAATAGTGTAAGTAGTCTATACAAGAACATTGTATATTAACTGACTATAGTCATCCAGTTAATACAGATATAAATACAATTCAAAATTCCTACCTTTTTTCTGTCTTTTATCTAAATATTATCCATATAATTACATCCATCAACACATACACACACAAAATGAGAACAGAAATTTATGGTCAAAAAGATAAGACTACAATTGATTATAAAAACCAAGTTTTAACTCATGAATCAACCAAATTTATTATGGTGAAAACTGACAAATCGAGCAAAAGTGGTGGTAGTACTAGATATATTGAAGCTCCAAAAAAAGTTTCAAAACTTAAAGGTAGTTCATCAACAGCATCATCACCACCATCATCATACTACCCATCAAGATCTAGTTCCTATTCATCTTCAAATTCAGGATCTAGTTTATTTGGAAAATCAAGCTATGACTATTCACCACCTTCATCACCTCCAAGACCTAATGGCGGAAAAACAAGTAGATTTAGTATTAATGCTTTATTTGGTAGAAAATAGTGTAATTTATTAATATTCTTTTTTTGACTCTTGTACTTATATAATATGTTTTTATATTGAGGTTGACATAAGTTGTAATTCTGTTCTTGTAATTGTAGCTTAACTTCAATTGGTCAATAATTAACGAGTAAACGCATATATGCTTGACCAGTTATGATACTACGTACCATCCATACATATTGCAAGATTATTGAGCCATATATATGCTCAACATTGTACAATTATCTCAAAAATAAATTTAAATTTATGATCCATGCTGAAATTTAAATTTAAGCCCCACCAGCGATAGCTAAAACGCGCTTAAAAATTTTGAGGGTTGTACACAACATTACAAGCTTAGAATCAAAAAAATTGTCGTATCCGGATTCAAAAAGCACAACACCTTTTTTTTTTTATTTTTGGTTTTCAACACACTAGTCTGTATTTAGTTAGTTAGCCATTTACACTAACATGGTAAAAATATCTAAGTAAAAGTGTTAACCTAATCAGACCCAGCTGGCCTAGGTTATTTGTATTAAATCATGAGGCGTTTATATGATAAACAAAACCTTTTAGGTCATTTTTTCGACAACTAGACAAAAGTTATTGAAAAAAGTTCACTAGTAAACCTATTTGGGTAAAAGAAAAAGAACCTAGTAAGGATTGTGACAATTTAAAAAACATGGATGTTTTATAATATGTTTATGGCTAATTTTTTTAACACAACATACAATTCTTATATATATCTTCAAAAAGAACTTTAAAAAAAAAAAAAAAAAAGGATGAATTAATAAATATATTTGAAATATTACTAAACAGGGTTATTTATAAAAAATGCCATCATCATCATACTCATCATCAGGATCTATTCCAACCGAATTTAAACGAGAATTTTCAAGAGTTCAAGAAATTAAAAAGGTTTGGTTTGATAGTAGAGGAAAAAAACATACAGATATAAAACCATTTAATTATAATTTTGTTTATGATAATAGAAAATATGCTGTTGGATTAAATGTTGAAACTAATGAATGTAAATTAATCCCAGTAAAAGATCAAGAAAAATGGTTAGAAACTGGTAATGAATTATTAACTGGTGTATATGCTAAAGATAAACCAAAAAATTATTCATGGAATGGTAAATTTTTAGGATTTGTTGCAGATAAAGTTGGAGAATCTCATGGTTCTGGTGAAGAATATTATAAAGCAAGAAGAGGTGGTTATGATGGTTCTGATCAAAAATACGCTGACTGGGTACGATCTTCAGGTCGTTCAAAGAGGAGCCATGATAGATGTCATGGTAGCTCATCATCAAAAGATGGTTATATAAATGGTGATTATGGAGAATCAACATCACATGTTATAAATGGAAGTAGATCATCATCATCAAGAATTGGTAATGAACACTCATCAAGCTCTAGAAGAGAAAGTAAAAGCCATTCTTATTCTAGATCAAGCTCTAGAAAGTATTATTAAAGATAGTTAATAATAAAGTTAGTTATTTATATATATATATTTAGTTTAATTGCAATTATAATTTTTTAAAATTGTGGCATGCAATGGTATATATGTATAGGAACTTTACATGGTTTCCTGTAAGTTGATATTTTTATTCAATATACAGCATATATTATAAAATCTTTTTGATATACAGTATATGTATTTACAATATATATGTATACCCAGATAGCTACTATAGCATATAATATATATAATTTAAATTCTAAAACACACACTTTCATTACCTACAGCCTAAGCTTGATATATATCTATAATTCATAATTAGCTTAAGTACCATTATACAGTATTTGCAATATTGGATTACAATATTATAAATTACTATATATATAGTTCTATCGCAATTGCAACGATTTACTGCAAATATACTGTAGATATATGGTTATCTTAATTAATTTGATTTAAATTTGCAATGAAATGACCATTGGAATCACTGAAAATTAGAACCATGATATATTTATAATTACTTCTATAAAGTTTATCAATTTAAACACCTACTGTATTATTGTAGCCAATAATCTGGTGAGTTGGTTGTCACAGTATGAGTTTACTACAACCCAGGTATATCACGTATACATTCAACATGTGTAATAGATTT
Organism: Blastobotrys capitulatus; assembly: GCA_030564325.1. NCBI lineage: Eukaryota > Fungi > Ascomycota > Dipodascomycetes > Dipodascales > Trichomonascaceae > Blastobotrys > Blastobotrys capitulatus. Next base: position 67,361 of record JAJLUL010000026.1, read on the forward strand.
ATAGCTATATAGCTAGCTGGTACCTGGTACACACACTGTAATAGATTTATCGGATACCAGGTAGCTTATAAGATCGACACGTCAATTCAAAATTTGTGGGTAAGTGTAAAGGTAAAACCGCCTGCACTATTTCAGCTGGCATTTCTTTAAGCTTCAATAAGATTTAGACAGATCTGAAACATGAATCTTAACGACGTTTTTTAAACTCAAGCTTGGTTAAAGCGGGCCGATCAGGATACACACTCTCAGGAGAAATTTTAAAACCAACCTATCAAATTGAACGGCCGCGGCTGTGAAAAAAAAAAAAAAAAATTTTAGAACTAAGATGACAACAACAACCAGAAAAATATTATCAACAGTACTTTAAATGTGCATGATACAAGTTCGCCTAAAAAATCAATAATGCCTTTAAAAAAAACCAACAAAATAACGTACGCTACCTAATAGCTGTAGCCAAAAATCAACTTTGGAAATTCTATGATAGTCTATAAAATTCGTGAGATTCTATGTTATGGAGGGACTAATTAACATCAGGTTGCTTATTCACTCAAAAAAACTATCATGATCATGTTAATAAATCTAGCAGTGGTAATACTAGGATCGATTATGGAAATGGGTCATTGTAATTAAAAGATAGATACACATGGTGATAAATGTTTCGGATATTGAGACCAAAGCTTTACATCATGATATCTTTCCTATGGCACCAGGACGTCAATTAATGGATACATCTGATGAAATACAAAAATCAAATAAAAAGATATCAGAATATCATTGGTAAGCAGCTGAACAAGATGCATTCATCGGAATGAAAAAAAAGATCAAAAAAAAGATCAAAAAAAACTTTAAAAAGGGGTACCATAAAAAACAAGGCTTATTTCACGAATTCGTACTTGTGCAGCTGAACAGAAATAATAATTAAAAAAAAAAAAAAATCACCTTTTTAAATAATAAAAAATTAATTAATTAACATAACCTGTTTTTTTTAGAAAAAATTCTCTGGCTTCTTTAAAAAAAAAAATTATATCCATAATATATATATATAGTACAAAAAAGCCAGATTAGGTTAAAAACTCAAAAAACAACCATCAACAATACAACTATTTATAAATGATTTAACATACAAAGTACAATAAAAAAAAAACAAAGATGATTGACATTTTTTTGGGTTTAAGCACAGCATTTACAATTTTTTTAGCAATCTATTTTCATAGGGAAAAACTGAAGTTAGTAAAAAACCGACAAGTAAAAAAAAATTCAAAAGAAAATGAACAACAACCAGAAGAAAAACCAACTAGTAAAACCAGTAAAACTAGTAAAACTAGTAAAATTAATGATGAGAAAGAAATAAGGTTAGAAGATGATCAATCAAGAATACCAACACCAACACCAACAGTATATACAAGTCGGCCAAGAAGTATAAATTCTACAAGTAATTATGAGCTTTATAATCGATATGTTAATAATTATGATAGACATTCACAACAAGTTTTACCTCCTCCGCCATCAGTATCAAATTTTTCAAGAAATAATTCAAAATCTTCAAGACCACAATCGTATACTTCAAGACCAGCTTCAGAAGCAAATTATAGTAACGTTTCACATCGAATTGTTAGACCTGAATCTAGTATATCGCAACGACCGATTTCAAATGTTTATATACCTGATCCGCCACCTGAAAATCCATATCCTAATGAACTCTCATCAAGATATTCACATCATTCTCATTCATCACATACTCATCAATCAAAATCAATAGCATTACAAGAACAAGGACAACAAGAGAAACAACAGAGAACAAATAACTCATCACGAAGATCATCATCGTCATCCTCATCAAAAAATAATAATAATCATTCCCATCATTCTGGGTCAGGGGGTAATCAATATATTACAAAAGGTAATAGTAAAGTATCAAGTAAAAATGATAAAGCTATTACTAGTAAATCCCCTGAACTAACTCATTCAAAGCATTCATCTCATCATTCTAATAGTAAAGCATTGTCACAAACTTCTAAACCAATAACTGAGCAACCATCATCACCACTTAATTCTCATCAACAACACAGTGGAGAGATAAAATTGACATCCAATCATTCTCGATCTAGATCTCATTCTCAATCTCCTCAAGCTCAATCTCATCATTCAAATCATTCAAATCATTCAAACCACTCTAGTCAATCACATCATTCACATCTATCACAGCATTTACATCAATCACACCATTCAAATCAATCATATCATTCACATCAATCCCAAACAATACCGGCAGTTAGCTCAAAACAGTCTCAAGCTCCTACTGCTACTTCAAATCATAATTCAAAAGAATTGCACCACTCACACCACAATTCACATCAATCACATCAATCACATCAATCACGTCAATCACATCAGTCACATCAATCACGTCATACTCAAGCAGCATCATCTCCACTAACATCAAATCATCAACATACATCTCATCATTCAACGAGTCAGCACAATTCACATGCAAGGATTCCAACACCTGTTCAATCTATCCATTCATCTCATCAACATGACATAGAAGAAGAACAACGAATACCAACACCAGCTCAATCTATTCATTCATCTCACCAACATAGTCAAATAAATGAACAAAGAATACCCACCCCACCACCTGAAAATTATACACTAGAGTCTCCACAACCTATTGATATTAAACATTCTATTCCATTACAACAAAGTAAACCAAGAAGTCCAAGTGCAGGATCAAATAGTTTAAGATCATCAATTTTTGATAAAATTTTTGATAATTCAAGAGAACCTAGTAATTATTCAATAAATAAAATTATTGAAAGGTATCATAGAATTAAAAGAGAAAATGAATTAAGAGCAATGGGTCAGTGAGTTAACTTATTATGGTTTTGTTGTGAAATTATTATTACTACTGCTGGATTATTATAATTATTATTGTTAGTTTTTATTATTATTATTTTATTGGCTTAGTTTGAAATTTTCATATCAAAATATATTTATTTATTTATTTTTCAAAATCGAAACGCGTGCTCGTAGAATATTAGGCACTTTATTCATCACTAATTAAATATAGAAAAAATTCTGCATGCTCAAAAAACCTTACCCTCAAAACTTTTTAAAAATAAACAAATAAATATGTTGTTAGATGTATACTAATATATATAAAGAGCCAAATCAAATATATACCAATTCCAACATGCGACATAAACATCACTTCCTTCTTATAAACATAACTATCCTTTTAGAAGTTTTATACAGCATAAAAAGCTACATACTGTATATTGAGCTATAATTTAAAAATTAATGATCTTATGGTACATATTTATAGGTTGTATAGTATACTACCTAGTAATGAAACAAATAGATGAAATATTTGGTTTAGGAATAATAACGCCATCATCTTCAATAGCATATCAAGATCCCAAAACAAATTATTACGAGTATCAAAAAAATTTAAAACAAGTTGATAAAGCAATTAAAGATGCAAGAGAAAGTTTAAGAAAAATTGATTTAATTTTAAAAGAAGCTGAAAATGCTATTTGTGAGGCTCAGTCATTGCAAATACTATAATTGTTACTATAAAAAATATATATACATTAAATAGATTTGATTTATAAAAATTTATCAGTAGTATATTGAAAGATGATTTCCTCTTTTTTTTCAGATTTTTAGACTTAAAATGGTTATACCTATACTCTTGATATATACATCATATTTAAAATTAATATACTATATATATACATATATATTTAAAATATACTATATACTGTATGTATCCATGGCAGATACTACGCTACTACTGTACCAGGCAGTTGTCATGTAACTTAATAATTTAGCTAAATACTGTAATTACCAAAGGGATATCCGAATAATATGATGTATAATAATCAGTTATTAGGTATAGGATAGTGTCTGTGCTCAGACCGGTACCAGCTAAGATTTTCTTAGCTAAAATTTTGATGTATGATGATTACCAGGTAAGAGTCTTCTGGCTCAGGTAAAAGTGCAAACATTGTAGTTTGTTTGTTTATTTATTTACTTTTTCACCGAAAAAAAAAAAAAAAAAAGACTTGACTCGAGCTCCTAGCTAGCTAGCTAACTATAGCAGACCTGGTGGTAGCCTAGGCTCACCGTCTGCTATTACACTTTAAGCAGAGCACTACATAGTTCTGGCCAGCACAGCTGGGCCTGTCAGAATTACATAATACTGTGTATACTGTCCCCAATCCTATCCTTCTTTTACCAATCTTGAACCAATCTAAATATATAATGTACTAATGAACAATAATAAGAAATGAATGTGAAAGTATTCTAGAATGTGGAGAATTGTATAATAGTACAAAATACAATCTCTTTCGAATGATAGTGAGAAAGAGATGTATATTTACAAATTTATCTAAATAATAATATATATTCCCAATGATCGCGGAACTCCGATATGAAGCTCGCGTAGTGATGATCTCACAAATACCAGCTGTATTGAGCCGCATAATATCTACAAATTATTTATAGAACAATTTTAAAAGCGAAGCGAATCATATATACATGTATGTACATCAGTAACATCAAACATCAACAAGTCTAGGATTCTATAATTAGTAATTGATCTTCATCAATTGTTTTTTTTTTATTAAATCCCATCCACAATCTTTTTTTAATTTTTTCTTATCAAATAATATGGGCTTTAAATCATGATGACTAAACAATCTTAAGACTGCCCCTTAAATAAAAACTATAGATAGTAGTATCGAAGTCCAGTAATCATCATTGATCATGCTTCCATACACCACCCTATAAAGATAAACAATATATAGACTTGTTTTTTTGATACAAGATGACACATCTTACATCTATATTAAGTTTCTTGATAAGGGTCATCTTACAGAATAATCTTGACTTCCATGGTTCAAAGTTAAAGTGGCAAATATGCCAATGGAATATAATTACTCATAAAATATTTTTGACATCAGGACATCAATTATTTCTACAATCAATACAGTATAGCCTTTCCGATGGTGATATTAAAAATAAATCATTATCATTTGTTGTGGTCCCCACTGTATAAACAATCATTTAACCTAAGCTATTAACCTTCTGTTAACATGTTTTACCCTGTACCTATTACCATTGGTAAACCGATATCATCATCAAAACTTAAATTTTTTGCCCCTCGAGATCGCGTGTTTCACTCAAGTTTCTTCTTTGTGTTTACAATTTTATAGACCCGCATGACTCGGCTATAATCATTATATATAAAGTATAATTTTTAATTTAAAAATAAGTCGCGAAACTAATGCGAGACTAGCTTATAAGTACACCACTTGCAAAAAATAAATTACAAAATTAGTATATATATCTGAAAAAAATCCACAAATCAGTATAGAATTTTTTTTTTTTTTTTTTTTGCTAAAAAATAATTATTATAGACTAAAAAAAATCTTTCCCCTATCCTTTTCAATTTAAGTTAACAAGTGAAGCTAGTTCACTTATAATCCTAATAAATAAACAATTAAGAAACACACTAAAACTTTAGATTGTAATGAATCAACGAGTTAAAATAAAAAACTTTACAATTTATAAACTAGCATCAACTGATAGGAAAGATTATAATAACAGTTTTCATATAATATAAAAAGGATGACGGATCTCTTAATTTTTGTTGGTTGGGTAATTGGTATTGCAGTTGCTATTTATTTAATTAATAAATCAAATCATAGACAACAATCCAAATATCATTACTATAATACTAACGACCAGTATTCACAATTTTTAGATCCTGTATTAACAAATAATATGAATTATTCAAATAATTATCAAGATCAAAATCAAACTCAGGTATCAAGAGAAGATTTACCTCCTCCACCTCCAGTACAACAAGTACCAGTACAACCTTCTATTAATGATCCAAATTTTGATAGAAATAATTTTGTACCAATTCCGAGACCACCACAACCAACTGCTGGCTCTGTAGCATCAACAACAGATTCTTTTGCAACTGCTCATCAAGGTTCAAGAGTTTCTTCCTCAATGCAACAACAAGAACAATTTCATCATCATTCTCATTCTCAACACTCAAGAATTCCTTCACCAATGCAGCAACAACAAGGACACAATCATCATCAACATTCAAGAATTCCTTCACCACAATCAATTCACCAAGATCATCATAGTAATCATCATAGAACAGGAAATTATCATTCTAGTAGACAAAATGTTCAATCATCCAATATGCATTTAAAACCAAACAATTCTAATTCTACATTAACTTCTAGTAGTAAGAACACTTCTTCTTCTTCTCATCATCATCATCATCATCATCACCACCACCACAATCATGGTCAAGAACAATCAAGAACTCATTATAGTTCTCATTCAACTAGACAACCATCAGCAGAAAATCAATCTAAACAAGTTCGATTTACACCATCTACTAGAGGTGGAAGTCCAATTGTTCCACCTACTTCACGTCATCCTAATAAATATACCCCATCAAAAGAATCTTCTCATCGATCTCATTATGATGAAAAGTTAACTTCTAGACCTTCTCATCGTTCTGAAAATCCATCATCATCTAGTCACCATTATTCTTCTAGAGCTTCTAGATCAGCTCATCCAACTTCAAGTACAACTAACACAAGCTCAAGTAATAAATATGAACGGCCAACTAGAGATAATAGATATAAACCTACTGATGAAAGAGTAAGAACTGAAGATAGGGTTAGAGCTGAAGATAAATCAAGATCATCAAGACATCACCAACAGCACCAACAGCACCATCAACACCAACATCATCATCGTCATCATCAACATGATTTCAATGATTCTTTCTCATCCTCGTCTTCTTCTCCTTCTTCTTCTCCTGAACGACAAGTTTCTCGAGCTCCAAGAAGAAGTGGTTTTGATCAGATGAGAAATGATTTAGAAAAAATGAGACGAGAAAAAAATAACGTATCTCAATATTTTGGTTCATCAAATAATAATAGCCCATCAGCTGTTTCATTTGAACAACAAGAAGTTTCAATTAATGATGGTGAAAATTCTTCAGTTTATAGAAAAGAAGGTTTAGGATATTTAGATAAAGATGGTAAAATTCATACAAAATCAAGAGATACAAGATTATCAGGTCAACAAGCAAGAGATCATATAAATTCTAAATCACCATCAATGTTAGATGCTGCTGGTCAATTCTTTAGAAATAATGATGATAAATATATTACTTCTAATAATGGTAGATAAGTTGTTTAATGATATAGAAGTATATTTAGTAATTTTATTTTAAATGGTAGTTTTTATTTTTCTTTTTTATTTTATGTGTTTTTTTTTTACCCAGGCTTTTTGTTTGTAGTATGAGATTATCACGATCGGTCCACACATGACCCCCTTTTACCATTCCAATGGTAAGTATGTCTAGAATTTTATTAGTTTACATGTATAGTCGCTTATATTATTATAATTGGGTTGCATGGTGTAACAGATTATAATATAACAGTTATCAATTGTATACTGTATTATTGTTGGGTATAGTAGATAGTATAAATAAATAGCTGTCATGGTATATTTTTTTTTGGATCTATTCAGACGTATGATCAAGCTCATAGATATAAAATGTGGATTTGAGGAGATAGTCTTAGCATAATCGTAATTATAATTTTACGTCTAAATTTAAAAGACACTTTAAAATTGCAATCATGAATTGACTCGTGTTTATAATCAATTGCGGCCATGCATGGATTCCAATAGATTATCAAAGATATAACCTTTTGCAATCACTCTCAACGTATGCACGGAGACCTCAGTCGACACGCTATTTATTCATTTATAAGTATACGAGGCCTACAGTATATCTATAGCTATCTAGATTAAACGTTTAATTCTAATCTCTGGTATATACGTAAATTGATAATCTATCTACTAATTTACTGTCCATGGAGAACATCTAGAGCTGCCAGTAGTAAACACGTAGACCCGTATAAAGCAATTACATTGTACTAGCAATTAATTGTTAACTTATAGTTAACTTCAAAGGTCCCGGGTTATTTATGTAAAGCTACTCAAAATTATATCGCTCATGTCGTTTGACTAGCTAATAGAAGGATTATAGTCAAATCTTTGTGTAGTATATATTGTCTATATATTATAAAGAGCTAGCTTATACCGCTGCTTTTTATACTACTGCAGTAGAATTATTAGTTGAATACTACGAAGCTCACTTCCCAACTATTTATATTAATATATAATTGAAATTTGTTTGGTAACGTTATAATTAATTTAAATTGCAATTGATGTTGACTGAAACAAATCACAGGTCATTGAAGCAATCATCCATTTTTGTAATTATACATGTGCTGTATATTATAACTAAGAATCATGAAGCCAGTATTCCTATTACACTGTACTGTACAATTTAAATTACAGTGTATACAGAATTTTAATTAATAACTGGTCATTCTACTTAGCTAAGCTTAGGCAATGTATGAGGATGCATGAGGTTTGTATAAACTTACTTACTTAAAGTTATCATTACATTGCTTCAATCTATAGACGGGCTCTATGGTACCGGTATCATAAGCACATGCTATACCTGGTATACGTGTAATGAATCATTATGGCGAAAATATTATCATTTTAATTTTATCATTTTTATCATTATTATAAACTCCCTGGTTACAAATTATATTTTATTTACATGTAACAGAGAATGTTATTATTAATAATTGATACCCATAATTTTCCAAAATAGGTTAGACTATATTTTTATAATACACAACAAGTATTATTTGTTTTATTATTTTGTGGGCTTGCATTGGACATAGGATGCTGCTTAAAAACCAGTATACATATTATGAAATAGATATCAAGGCCTAAATCATATGATATTATTGATACTGATGTACTTATAATCTGATTGATTTATAAGTATATATATATGTATACTCAGATAGAAGCTTATTGATATATATCTTGATGTAAGTGTTGTCACAAAAATACAGTACTATAGTAAGGGTATTTTAAAATCTAAAAATTAATGTCAAATACTGGTAAAATTAAAAATTAAACTCGAAAATACATCAATTGAATCATTGTTAGTTGAGATAAAACAAGATTTACTTTTAATAAAACTAGTATCAATTTTAACAAATTAAATTAAATCACGATGCATCATTAAAGCTATAGTACCTTTTGTACCATGGTTACAGTAAGCTAAAAAAAAATATTGATCGACGCTTTTTTAATTTCGCCGCTTGCCCGATAATATTTACCCACAAAAACATCATATCAACAAATAAAAAATAAAAACTGCCTCCTTAAAATTGATGTGTACAAGTACAATGTTCAAACTAATATATACTAATACTGATGCATCAATATTGGACTCGAAATAAAGCAGAAACTCTAAATATTTTAAGAAAGAGAGAAAGTTAGTTTCCAGAGTTTAATCAAAATAACAATAACTGGGTTCAATTAGATGCTTCATTGGTAATTTATTATGACTGTGTACCACTCAATTTAAATTTGACTGCAGACTGGTAATCAGTTACATGTCTTCCATTGGCATGCCTTTCAAGTTTCTTTTGTGTGCATATATTTTGATATGTATAATTCTGTTTTGGGAATAGATCAATAGATCACGTTCTATTATAGGAATGGAACCAAAAAACTATTTGTCATTCCAATATATAACAATTCTATGACAAGCATTAGAAGAAAAAAAGTATTTTATTTAATGGTACTCATAAATAATTAGGATATTATTTGATTGATACAAGATGTTTGTATAATTATAATGAGTTCAATAAATTGATTCTCCTAATAATTATAAATTATCATTGCAATAATCTAATGATAGCAAATTTTGAGATCCGTAATCATAATCGAGCAATCCGAATAATTCCATCAAATGATATACATCTAATAACATCAAAACACGAAGCACATAATATTTACTTATAATAGTTTGTTTTCAAAAAATTTTGTTGGCTTTATAGGATAGGCTATGGACGATAATAAATCGCAATTTTGATATGCATTTAAACAATCATCCCTTGAACAAATTGTAGCCTCTTTTTTTTTTAATACATGTATATAGCTAGCGCATCTTTCATAGAATCAGTAACACGAGCTGAAGATATATACTTAGATTTTGGGCTTAAATCGATCATATATTGTATGAATACAAGTATACTGTATATTTGTACTTGTACAACTCTTCTTATATTCGGTTGACCAATCACTTCTTACTCAATTTTGGTGTATAAACTAGTTTTTAGAGACATCTCTTTGAATAATTATAATCTCGAAACTTCGAGTACTTAATAATAGCAAGGTTAACCAGCATTTAGGTTATCTATAAACTAAAGAGCAATTTTTAGGTTAAGTTTCTATAGTATATCTAAGCTTCTAAATGTTTAGTTCTATTTGATTTAGACTAAACTAAATAACAGCTGGAGCTAATATATCATAGCTTGGTTATAGTACTATTTAGTATGATGAATTATTGTTCCGACTGTTTTTAGTATCGATGGAAAATGGTTTTAGTTCAATAATAAAAACTTAAGGCGTTACTCATGTGGTTATTTTTTTAGTCTAATTAATGAAGCTTTTACTGTAGTGTGATTCTGTAATAAATATTATATTATGATCGATATGTTTACACGGGGCCAATTTAGTACAAAAATACTTGCATTAGTTCAAAAAAAATTATTTAGCAAACAGACACGGCCGATTATACAAAAAAGCTAGGGGTTTTTAGTTCGGTATTAAGGTAGGAATCATTGGCGATTTACCTTATTTAAAGCATTCAATTAATACATAATGTAATATTAAGTTATGAGTATTTTGGAATTGAGAACGGATGCTTATATTTCATAATTGGTTAACTGATTATTATTTCGGTTATGGGTGAATACTGATGGTGACTTTAACCAGTCAAATATACATGTATATAAATTGTAATAAAAGTAAATAGAAGTAAAATAATTCAACTCCTTATTTTTAGAAACAAACTACTTTTAATATATTATATATATATATATTGCGGAAATGAAATTTAATAACAACCGGTTTTTTTTAGTCAACTTAAATTGGCCTAAAAAAAAAAATAATAATAATTATACTGGTATAAATATGTTTTACTTTTTTTAATAAAACTAAGATCTACATATTATACCAGTACCAATATTACACGCGTTTAATAATTGACGGTAATTAAATTTTTAATTTCGGTCTTTGAAAAAAGTAAAACTAATCATCAGAGCTTAGTATACTTAGTAACTGTATACAAATATACCTTAGAATAATAAAATTGTATCAAGAAATCAATTCACCACTGTAAAAGACATATTATTAATAACTATTACCAACAAAATAAAAGCAATTAATACCATTACTCCACTTTTCCATTTTAAGAATTGTACATAACTCAAGTTGTCAAATCATTTCTCATCAAAAAAAAATGCAATTGCACCAATCTAGAAAGTCTATAAATATCTGTACAAATCTCAGCAAAAAAACTTCTTTTAATTAATTAAAATTTTAACAAACAGTTTCTCTACAAAACTATTATAACTTTTAAAAGACAGTTTCTCTACAAAACTATTATTCATTACTACTAATTATTTTTACTACTATTATAACTTAAAAAACAATGGGTTGGTTATTTCCTTCTAGAGTTCCAGATCATAAACCTGGACGAATGCCAGGAGGATTTAATGATTATGATGAAAAACGAGCAATTAGACATCAAGATACTCCAATTTATAACAAATTAATTGCAGAAGCAGAAAAAAAACATGGTCATAAATATCGTAATACTTATGATAATGATGCATATGTTAATTTTTTAAGAGATAGAGATAGAGAACTAAGAAAAAGAGAAGCTGCAGATGCTAAAGAAAAAGAAAGAGCATGGAGAAAAGAAAGAGAAAAAAATCATGAAAGAGAAAAAGAAAGAGAACGAGCTAAAGAAAGAGATAGACAAAGAAGAAAAGGAGGTAGTCCAGGTCATCATCATCACCATAATCATCACAATCATCATCATCATCGAAACCATCACCATCACCATCATAATGATACTGAAAGTGAATTAGAAAGAAGAATTCGTTTAGAACATCAATATAAACAAGTTAAAGATGATTGGAAACAAAAACATCCAGAACATCATAGAAGAGCTGCACCAAAAGATCAAAAACAAGTTGAAAGAGATGCTTTAGAAAGAATTTTTGGTAGAAAAACTCATTATGATGATAAACGACATCATCATCATCATGGTGGTCCATTCGTTAAAGATGGTCCAACTTATGAATATATGCTAAGATTTAGACATTAATTATTTATTATTTTTTTTTATATATGGGTATATTGAAAAAAAAAAAAAAAAATTAAAAAAAACAAAAAAAAAAAAAAAAAAAAAAACATATTTGTTTTATATAGTTTTAATTTAAAGTAAATTTATTTTTTTTCAAAAACAAAAACTGTATTAATTAGTTGTAACTGATTAAGGTTCTGATGGATTATTTGTAGAATATTGATCTAAACATCTATATGTACTTTTATTGCAAAATTTACTATGGAGTAAAGTTTTAAAACCATATCTTATTCTGTCTACCAAGTGCCTATTTAACTTTTAGCTTATACTTATCAAGAGCATTTTTATAACTACTGTGTCAGTCGAATCTCGATTAGGATCTCGCTAGATCTGAAACATTTTACTTTAACGAGATGCGGCTATTTAAAACAATGGTACTAGAAACGCGTCTGGTCTGGATCAATTGAGCATGTATCATTCAAATTTAAGCAACATATACACTACCAGTACTGGTAATTAGTTAAAGGGAATATAGGGGTCTATTTAAGGTCTTTTTATAGAACACTACTAAAGTTTCAGCTAGAATATTTTATGATTAATTTCCAACTTTTAATTTTTTTTTTTTTTTTTTTCGACTAATTAATAGTAAGAAAATTGTGAGCAGCTATTTACAGATTATTACCATTAGTATAATTATTATAGAAATTAAATACGAGTCAAATAATATCTAATAAACAAGTATAACTATCAAATAAAGTAATTGGTGGTTAAAGTGAACTGTTACTGTAAAAGTCGTTAACTCTATAGTTATTTCAGTCTCATTTTCCGCACGGGTTTTGGTTATATGAATAGTAGGCGTTTAATTATACTTAAGAAACACCTAGCTGTTCAGAGAAAACTTGTTTCGAGCTTTCGTAGCTACTTACAGCTGGTTTAACGACATATAAATATATATATTCAAATTTCCATTGCTTGAGTCACTAATATTCAGCCTATAGAATATTTATAGAAAAACTAGGCCAGTATGATATATGCGTGACCCCCATTAATTAAACGCAGATTGATCAATGAATTCATCAGGAATAATTCACAGCTATAGTATAATATATATTAGTTACAGCGATAGCTAACTTAATTTTTTTTTGTCGTTCCTATTGTATAAGCGCTACATGTAAGGCTACATACATGCATTTATCTAGCTAGAACTGACTCATAAACATTGCAAAAAAATATTAAAGATATATATATATTTAAGATTATATTTCATGGCAAAATGTATGCTTACATAGTACTCAGCAGTACACACTGGCATACCATTTCTAGCAATCGTACGAGTATAGGAAATTACGAACAAGACATATACTGTAGATAGTTGTATGGCTTGTACTTGTAAGTACCAGCCGGAGCTTATGCACAGCCAGCCAATTCTACTCAGTATATATCAGGACAAGGACGCGGGCCTATATCATGATCATCTTGCAACCCTCAGGGGAAACCCCGGCCGTCTTTCCATCTGATTCACCTTAGGTTATTAGAATATATATAGACCTACAGTAGGTGTGAAACATCTACTTTGTTACTGTAAGTTGTCATTCTGATATACCAGCTTATAAATAACCTGAATCATAGACTAGTCATACTGTACTTACCTGTACAGTATAGGGTAGCTATAGAGTCACACAGACTAATAGGACGTCTAAAAAAAAAAAAAATACACTGTTTATGACGCGTTTTTTAATCAAACGATAGTTTTGTTGTCTTGTTGTTGAAGAGTCTTATAATATATATATATATAGACATAAAAATACCGGCCGTAATTAGCAAAGCTGTGTTTGGTTTAATTAATTAACTAAACAAAATAAAAAAAAATTCTATCATAGCAATCCATGTTGTCAGTAACTATGTATTACATTATTACAACACTTGTATAGAATCGATAGAAATTACATATGGCTGCTCTTTAAATTTTCTAGATGATTTTTATTGTACATTGTACACCCATTGAATTATATATATATGACAGCCACTCAGTGATTTAGTGCATGCACATAGCTTAGTTTAGATTTCTGTAAATCCATGATCCTCCAGCACTGTTACCATAGTATGGGAACTTGAATCTAAATAATAAAAAACACTCACATGTATAATAAATAATTTTTTTATTTGCAAATAATATTATTACACAGTAAGTATTATTCCAGGTAATGATGATTCACGAAAGGATAATCCCGTTATCCATATACTGATACCTTCTATAGAATATTTTTCTAACTATTCTATAATAGTAAAATGTTTAAGCTTTTCATAGCTCTAAGCCTATGTTTATATAAATAGTTTACTATATCCTGTCAAAGTTAGACACCATTTTTTTTTTTTTTTTTTTCCATGGACAACGCGAAATTTTTTTTAACCAATATTAAGCATTCTTTTTTCAAGATAGAGGTATCATAGTATTGAACAAACTCGATGGCCAAAGTTTTAGTTTTTTATAATTCAAGCTCGATCGAACATTTACCGAAAAACTTTAAACTGGAATCAAGTCTTAGACTTTAGAGAGAAAAAAAAAAAAATATCCTTCAAACTTTAAAAATCTTTATTTATTTATTTATTTTTCTTTTCACCCAATAATTTTTTTTTATCCTTTTAAATTCACTCATAAAAAAAAAATAACTACACCAACGAAAGAAAATTTTAATGATAAAACACGAAAAAATATCATAGTATTAACAAGAAAAGGAAGCAAGAAATAAAGATGATAGAACTGATATTTATTCTTATATTAATATTTGCTGGGTTCTCATTATTTCAAGTTCATGATGAACAGATGAAACAACCTAGCAGCAGTGAAAAACATTATTATGCTGCCGCACAACAACAACAACAGAGACCATCACCACCGCCTCATCAACATAGTTCACACCAACATCATAGTTCACATCAACATCATCAACCTCCAGTACCACCACCACATCATTCTTCTTCATTTTCACACCATCATCCTCATCATCCGGAATATTATCAAAGTTATGGAAATCGATATGATCCACGATACTTCCAAAAAAGAAGTAGTAGTTCAACTAGTATGAGCAGTATATCTGTTGCTAGAGGAGGTTATCCAGAATTAGTTGGATATAATTCACCAAGTTATAAATATACTCCTTATCCTCCACAACCTAGCACAACAGAAATTTTAAGAGATGGTATACCAAGAAGAAGTCATGGTAGAAATATTGGAGCACGATTAAATCGATTTCAAAGATGATTTATTACTCTTATTGTATACTCATTATAAATTGTTATGAATTTTTTTATTAATCATTTTGTTAAATACACTGGTTTGTACTTTAACAAATATGATAGATATATTTTGCATTATTTTTATTATTATTTATTATTTCATCACTTTATTTATTATCATAAATTATTTATAATGGGTTCTTAGGATTTGGAAAATTTATCATCATTCTACAAGGAGAGAAAGATATAAAAGTTATTTTTCATCAAAGTTTCAAATCATATATATTTATTAAACCTAAAAATAAACTATATCAAATAGTTTTATAGTTTTATTGCATTCAAAAAGAAAAAAAAAAAAAACAGAAAGATATTACCCAATAGATTAATTTTTTTATATAATTTTCATTCATTAATATTATTCGTGTACTTTTTTAATATGAGCATCTCTTAAACGACCTGTAGGATATACATTACCACATTGAGGACAACTTGCTGGCATTATTATAATAGTTGAAATACTAAAAATTTGGATATTGCTTAAAATAAAAATTAAGGAAAATGTCCAATAATTTTTTAATACAAAAAATGCAGGAATTTTATAAGATTTTATACACATAACTGTGCTGGGGTGCATATTATTTTTAGAGCGCTTATACCTGGTAGTTTAAAAGCATATACATGTAATATGGAAACTAGACTATCATATTCTCCACTTTTGGATATACCCATACCTGATTTTATTTATTTATTATGTTTTAGGGGTCAGTTTAAAAAGCCACCCAAGCCGTGTGTTATTTGGTGGGGAACCTTTTCTACATATATAAGGACCGGATATCTAACATTTAACCAATTGGTCAATATCAATTAATTGAGGGGCTCTATCGATCTATATACAGCTTTATATCTGCACTAGCTATATATTTTAGGTAGGGGGTTAACTAGTTCAAAGCCCCATGATCAAGACGATTATAGGAATTAGAAGCAGGTAAATATCCATAAACATGTATGTATATATAGTTTATGTCACATGTATATGTATATATTTATAAAGCTGTATCAACGTTGTACTAACTGATCTATATTGAATAGAGTATATTGCATACAAAACTAGTAGCTATATACATAGAAACAAAATCTTTAGCAAACAGTTTTTTAATTAGTCTATATAGAATAAATAGCAGGAAAAAGCATAGTTTAATTAAGCATTATTAGAATCATCAATTATTTAGCAGGAACTTTATCTTTCAACACATCAATTTTATCATACAATAAATATTCATCAAATTTATCTTCTAAAAATTTTGTTAATTTAATTAAAGATTTATCATAAACTTGATCAGAAATTCTTTGTAAAATATCATTATTATCATCATCTTCAACACCTAACAAAGTTTTCAATTTATCTTTTGAAATTGATTCGATAGTTTTAACAAGTTTATCAGGAACCTCATCATTTACTAACCCATTCAATTTTTCATTTATTTTGTCTAAACAATAAGAATCCAATACATTATCAACTTTTTTTTCTAAAATTTCTTCAAATTTATCATTACAAGCTGTTGTATCTAAAAAAGCTGAAATTTGCTCTTCCAAAACATCATCAACTTTTTCTTCTAAAATATTATCAACTTTTTCTTCTAAAATATTATCAACTTTTTCTTCTAAAATATTATCAACTTTTTCTTCTAAAATATTATCAACTTTTTCTTCTAAAACATTATCAACTTTTTCTTTCAAGACACAGTTTACTTTTAGATCTAAGGTTATCTTATCATGATATTCATAAAAGATTTCATGAGTTCTTGATTCTACAATCTTAGTTAATTTCAATTTTAAATGATCTTCCATTTTTGATTGTAACGCATCGAAATGCTTATTCATGTAATTTTCAACTTCATCTTTAATTAATTTATCAACTTGAATATTCATATTAATATTTATAGGTTGTTTTTCTTTAATATCAGTATCATTTAATTGAGATTGGTCATTGTCAGAATTACCGCCAATATCTTCATTATCATCACCATCATTATCAAAAAAGTTTTTTAATTCTTTTCTAAAAATCTTCTTAATCTTCTTTTTAAAATATTTACTATTGACTTGGTTTATAGTTTCATTGGTACTATTATCACTTTTTTCACCAAACCTGGATGAATTAGAATTTGCAAACCATAATAAAAACAATAATATAGGTATAAAAAAAATAAAATAAAAAAGAATCAAATAAATGAAAAACTCATACCCTAATACCTTTTCACCTTGAAACTGGTAATTACTTAGAATTTGATTCTTTGCACTAATTGGACACATTAGTTTTTTATTTTAAATAAAAAAGTGAATGTTTTGATAGTTAATTAACTTGTTTATTTTTTTTTTTTGACAATAAACGCTGTTGAATTTATTCTCCCAAATGATTCTGAAACATTATAAGAGGTCTTATAAATTTTTGACTGATAACTATTATTCACAATATATATATTGTTTTAATCATTTAATACAACTCTCAAAATTCTACAATATAATCAACTAATACTACACCATCATATAATAATAGAAAATATAAAATATCATATTTATAATTACTAAATATTACCATTTGTTAATACTCTCAACTTATCATCAATAATTTTTTCAATATTTTTACCAAATACTTCATGATTTAAAATTCGTGTTGCACTAGAGTTTAAAATGCTTTCAACCATTTCATTTAAAAATTCAACAACTTTTTTATTCAAAACTTCATTCATTCTTTTATTTAAGAATTCACTAATTCGATTATCTACAAATTTCCCAGATTTATTAAATAAATCATCATCAATTCTAGATTTCAAAACAGAACCAACTCTTTCATATACAATATCATCAAGTTTT
Source organism: Blastobotrys capitulatus (assembly GCA_030564325.1). Lineage (NCBI taxonomy): Eukaryota > Fungi > Ascomycota > Dipodascomycetes > Dipodascales > Trichomonascaceae > Blastobotrys > Blastobotrys capitulatus. The sequence goes on from JAJLUL010000026.1 coordinate 85,770, forward strand.
TCATCAATATTTTCAGTTACTATATCGTCAATTTTACCAATTACTTCTGAACTCAAAGCATCTCCAGAATCAAATTGATATAATAACTCAGATGAAATAAAACCTTCTAAAGATTCTTTCATATCAGATGTAAAATCATCACTATTCAAATATTTAAATTGATCATTAAACAATTTTTGAAATTGATTTTTCAAAACTTCATTAACTTGTATATCTAATAAACTAACAAGATCTGTAAAATTAGATTTCATTGGATTAATTTGATAATGTGAAGATTCAATAGTTTTAATAGCAGATTCTGTATGTTTATTTATTAATTTTTTAACAAAACCTTCTAAAGTTAATTTTAATCCTTTATCTAAAAATTTCCCAATTTTTGGTTTCATATCATCAGTTAACCATTCATCAACTTCTTGTTCAAATTCACCATTTGTAATTTTATATGATAAATCTTCAAAAACATCATATAAATTTTCATCTAAAATTTGATGTACTGTATCTTGCATCCAATCTTTAACAATCATATTTTCTTGAAATTCTGCTTCAATTTTATCCAAAATATAATCATCTAAAATTCTTTTTAATCTAAAATCATCATTTTCTATCATATCTAATTTTTCAAATTGTTCAATAAATAATGCTTGAAATTCTTTTTCTAAATGTCCTTCAACTTTTGAATTAACAGCTTTTTTAATTTTATAATCAATAGATAAATCATTTATATCATTATTGAATTTGGAAGAATCCAATTTAACTTGTGATTTATAGAATTCAATTTTTCTATCTATTAATTCATTAACATGAGGATCAAAATTTTCTCTTAATTGTTCTTCTAAAACATATCGAACTTTTCTATCTATATTATTTTCCAAATGATTATTGTATTCACGTAATCTTGATTCAATTTTAGTTTCAATAGATTGTTCGGTAAAATTGTTATTATTATTAGCAGCATCTTCTTTTGCTTTTGAATTTGAAGATTCTATTTTAGAATCAACTAAATCATTAACTTGATTATTTAAAAAAACTTTTAATTTATCATCTAAACCTTCTTCTAAAGCTTTATCCAATGAATCAACCAATTTTGTATGATAATCACCTAATTGTTTTTTCAATTCAATATCAACAGCTCTATTAACTCTATAATCAACTTTATTGTTATTGTTATTATTACTATTGGTATTATTAGTTGCTTTAGCTTTTGATTCTGATGATGTGATTTTTCTATCAACCAATTCACTAACTCTATAATTTAAAAAATCTGTTAATTTATAATCTAAACAATTTTCAATTTTTGTATCTATTAAACTATCCAATTTATTATCAAATTCTGTTAATTTTTTCTTAATTTTATCATCTAAATTCTCATTAATTTCTTTTGAATCTTTTGAATGTTTTTCAATTATATTATCAATTTTATTATTTAAATCTTTTAATTTATATTTTATAATATCATCAATTTTATCATCTGTTTCTTTCATATTTTTATCATATTTTTCAATATAATTTTTTAATTTTTCATCATCAAATAATGATTTTTCTTGTTTTGATTTATTATTAGTTAATGTTTGTAATAATCTTTCCAAGTATAAACAAATTGATACTATTGCAACAACAAAGACAAATAGTTCAAAAGTAATTCTTTGAGGTTGATATATTATTTCAGCATCACCCATCGTTAGTTGAATTGGGTATTAGGGGTATCCTATCGATTATAATTATAAATGGTGGTGGTAGATGGGGGGATGATGAATTGATAAATCTGAATGTATGATTGATACTACAACAACTGCTTAATTTTTTATTTTTTTTTTTTAACTTCCTTTTTTTTTTCACGATGCTCTCCTCCCTGAGTTAGTACTGCAACGTTGGTTGGTTGGGAATAGATTTTTTTTCATGCGCACAACGATTTGATATTTCAGGTTTAAGACATTTATAAGACATACGATTCTTCGCTAGGGCTCGTTACCTCGCTACGCCTACAGAGGGTTGGAGGTGTAACCGCTTAAGATTTGGGGGATGGGCTTCAAGCCCATTTCAACTTGTACAATTGTTACGTAAGATTCCGGTAATCAGAAACTTGTTATACGATTCTTCGCTAGGGCTCGTTACCTCGCTACGCCTACAGAGGGTTGGAGGTGTAACCGCTTTGTAGTTTGTAGTTTGTAGTTTGATCGGGGGGATCGGGGCCAAATTTTTTTAATCTATTTGAACGATTGTTACGTAAGTTTCCGGTAATCAAAAAGTTGTTATAAATTTTTCCAAGATATCTCGCGTTGGTTAAGGTTGTCGGTTACACCTCCAACCATAAATTTATCCAGGATATCTCGCGTTGGTTAAGGTTGTCGGTTACACCTCCAACCATAGATTTGAGTCCTTATAACATCAGATGAACGATAGATGACCAAAATCACCAGCGATATATGTAATAATATCAGGTATGTACTATATAAGTTGGTGTAAAATTCTATCAGTATATATAAGTAGATTACCACTAAATATTATCATCACCATTGCAATGGCGACATAATGGCTAGGAAATCATTTTGCAACATGTATAACTTATATACTAGATATGTCGAGCTCAAACTAGTTATACATACTATATATAGATCTTTTTGGCAATTCAATAAACTTTTCATATATTTAAAATATAATATATATCTATATAAATTAATGTTTATAACAATTGCGTTAACTTAAGATAATAATATACATGTTTCACACTAATAGGCTTTTATCGATCGATATATTTTGATCATCGAGTTCTACCAACAAAACAACGTTCATATCTAAACAGCTGGTATACATGTTATATTAGTATACCGTACATTCTAAAGTACCAATAACCTAGTTAACTTAACAATTCATTCATAGGATATCCAACCTATAACCTGATTTAACATTTAAATAACCATGGATCTCATTTTTTCTTCCTACTCTCTTCTTCACATTTAAAAGCATGTTTTGATAATGCAGTTCGATCACTAAATTTTTTCTTGCAAATTGGGCAAGTAGTATGAATATCATCAGTCATTATTTATAAATATATTATTCTTTTTTGTTATTTGATATTTGGTATTATATTGTAAAAGATATTGAAATCTGTTAATTGATAATCGAAATAATTCTTGATTCAATAATAAACTTGATCACTAGTTTCCTTAATGTTTGCCTGGGGGTAATTGTTGAGTTATATTTTTAATTAAAGATAGTGAGTTTTATTTATACTTTTTCCCTCCTTGTCCTTGAGGATTGACACACTATTTCAAAATACCCTAGGTACTATGAATCTAGGATGGGGATTACAAACAGCAATTAATCCTTATTACGTACGTATACCTCAGAATATCAGGGAATATATATCATTATGCAATGAAAATTACTGCTGCATATATACCATTTTAAAGTGACATGGGTTTAAATACATGTAAGCTCAATTGCTTATGCTTTGTAAGTATAGGCAATGATCTAAATTAGGCTATAAAATATATACTCTAACGTAGTACTATAGTTGACACTAATTAAACAAGAGGTTCTAGAGCTGTGACGTCCGGATCCTATATATCCATGCATATTTGATCTGGATAGTATCATATTTGGTTTGAAATTGAAGGTAGATTAAAGGTGTATAGAATTAAGCATTAGAATTATTTAACTCATTTAATTTGATCATCATGAGGAGTTAAATCCAGTTCCAATATTAAGGACTATCCCGGATAAATAATTAATATTATATACATGTTATGTGGGTAGTATAGAAGCTTAAGTACTACTAGTGTAGGTCAATTGAGATCATCTACATAAAATTGATCTAAATTATACTGGATGTAGTACTACGTTTTTCACTAAATATTTAGCTATATCAGCCTATAGACGAAACCAAAGAATATTACAATATCAGACCTCAAATCTCAAACCATACTAACTTACGTTGTACATTATTAAACTACTAGACCCATGGCAAGTTCGAGGGATATCGAAAAATAATTCGATATCAACATGTATGAATGGTTTCTAATGCCTGTAAAAAATTGATACGTTAACTAATTAAACCAATGTATAGTTAAACGTTCTTGAATCCAATCATAGTGGCTGATTATACTAATTTAGCAGTTTGTATCTCAGAGAGATAGTTCAGTGGCTACCATATCATGCAAACGTCTTATTATGATAAATATTCTAAGATCATAGCAAATTGTAACCTTGAATTGAAATAAATTACTGATGAGGTCAATTACTGTCTTAATCATTGACAGGGCTTAGACAGGATAAAAGAAAGTATACCCAAGCATAAGCTAGCGCTATGCATGTATAGTACTACTTAAATTAAGAAACATGATCGCATGCATGTCGACCACTAACCTAAAAAATCTAATAGCATAATGTGATTTGAACCAAATAACGCCCGATAAATCAAGATAATATCGTTCTTATAAACAAAAACTAGTTTGAGTGATATCAACATACAAATTTTAGCTATCTATGGACTATAGTATGATACTAAAACTATCAAGATGGTTCGTTAATATCGCCAATTCGTATATATACGGTGGTATACCAAAAGGAAGAAACAAAAAATAACTTAAGTTGAATTATCAATACTCTATTAGATTTTACACAATAAATAATTAAATAAATAAATTAATTGAGGGTATAAATCCACCCCAACAACAACAATAATAATAAAATATAATATATCAGAATTGCTTGATAACTTCCCAATCAACACTAACTCTTGCAAAAGTTTTATAACCTCTTTTATGTAAACCATAAAATCCATCCATATCTTCCCAAAACATTGTTATTTTATTTTCATTATTATTATTTTTTAAAGATTCCCAATAACTATTAAACCAGAAATAAGCAGTTGAATCTTTAATATTTGATAATCGATTTGTTATAGTATTACCACCACCTAAGAAATTTAATCGATTTGGATTTATAAACATATGATTAATTGAAATACAAACATCAGGATTCATAATTAAAGTAGTTTTTGGTTTTAAAACCATTGTATTATTTGTTTTTGATACTAAATCATTAACCAAATCAAATTTATAAACATCTTTTAAAGATTCATTATCATTTGAATATTCAGAAATTATAATTTCAATATCTTTCATAAAACAATTTGTAATTGTTATTGTATTTATAATAATTTGTTGATTTGGATTATAATTATAACCTGATTTAATATATTGTTCAACATAATCTAAATATCTTAATTGACTAAAAATTGATACTCCTTTACTTGCAAAACCTCTCATTCTTTTTTCAGTAAATAATTCAATTGCTTGTTGTTTTGTATAATTTTTTTTTAACATTAAATAACAACATGTCATTGTACCTGATCGACCTTGACCTGCTTTACAATGTAAAACAGCAATATTATTTGAATCTAATGATAAATATTTATCTAAAGAATCAACAAAAATTGGTATTAAAAAAAATTGTGGTGGCATATGATCTAAAAATGGGAAATGAGTAACTTGACCAAAAAATTCATCATCTGTATAACCTTTATCTGATTCTGTTGATGGTCTAAAATTAAATAATCTCCAATTATAATCATGATTATTTATTAAGAATTGTCGTAATAATTTGGATGGCATTCTAAAAAATGATACAATATAATCACTAGTTGGCATAGCACATACTATAAGATTGGGAAGAATATACGCCAAATCTAAAGTATCATTACCATTTGTGAATTGTTTTCTTGGAGCTGATACTATACTTCTAATCAGTCGTGACATATTTCTTTATAAAAATATATATATAGTAATTATAACGAGTGTAAATTCAGTTGGGGTTTCTTTATATTAGTTAACGCTGATGATTTCCAAAAAAAAAAAAAAAAATATGCTAAAATGAAAGTTTCAAAAAAGTTGATGTCAAAAAAGATAAAATTGCTACAGCCGTTTGTCGTTATTAAAAAATAAAAAAAAATTAGGTACAAAATATCGTTAGATCTATTTCCATAAATAATCTATATCTATTACCTAATATCTATTTTTCTTTTTTATCAGTGATTGGATGTTTAATAGTTAAACACCAAATGTCCAAATAATCAGTAATTTCACAAACAATTTCAGCAATAAATGAACCATAAATACCAATACTACAACCCAAACCAGTATAAATAATAGCAATACCAGTCATTTCTTCATCCCAACCTAAGTAATTACCTAAAAATTTAGCCATAATACCAACAGTTGGTAAAAACATTAAAGGATTTTTTGATGGGAATGATTGTTTTGTAACATGAGCTAAAATCATTCTACCAACAGTAAAAGCAGAAATAGTACCAGTAGTAATAACTAATGGTAATAAATGATTATGTAAAATAATTGGTTCCAAATAAATCCAAACAAATACAGTTGTAAAAAAATAAAAGAAAGGTAATGTTTGAACTAATGCTGGTAATAAACTTTTATTAGCCGCTGTTCGTGCGGCCAAAACATTTGATGATGATTGTAAAATATTAAAAAATAACCCAATACCTGCAAAAACAATATAAACATCATTTAAAGTTAAATCTGTGATCCAATTCAATTCAGAAGGTAATTTTTGTTGTAAAACATTTAAATTAAAAAATTCCACTAATTTGGAATGCCAAAAATTTGGTCCTGTATAAGCAGTGATTGCATAAAATCCAATAACAATTAAAATCCCTTCAACTGGACCACTAAAAACAGATAAAAATAAAACACCAGTATGATATTCTTCCCATGTTGTTAAATAAAAGTTGAATAATGTAGCAAATTGTGCAATAATAACTGGCCATCCATAACCTAAATTTGTAACTGATGCAAAAATAATAACTTCTAAAGTTGTATTACATGCATCAACACAGTGATCAAATAATTCACCTAATGGACCACTTTGACCAGTTCGTCGTCTATATATTTTTGTTGTTAGCAATTTTTCTTCTCTTAGAAACTTTTACTTACGCTTGTTGACCATCACAGGCATCAAATGTTTGATATAAAAATAAACCAACTGCATAGGAAATATAACACCATCTTGGACATTCTTGGTCGAAAGTTGGATTATAATATAAAACAGTTAACAAATTGATAACAACAAAACTGAATCCTAATAATGTGACCTAATTATTAATATGTTAGTATTATTGATTGAATTTTTTTTTTTTTTCATTCAAACTATAATAATATATTCAATTGAGCTAATCGGAAAATAATCAGATCAATTTTGTTTAAATACAGTTAAAATCAAATTCCTAGTGGGTCCCCACCACATCAATGACATGAATCATTAATTAGGGGGGATCGGGAGGAGGGGCTTATAAAAAAGTAATCATACCAAATTAGGCCTAAAAGTAATTGTTAATAAATGTTGTTGAAATTGTTTAAACCCCTGCATTATTCAAAAAAGAAGATTTAAAGTTATCAAAATGGTATAGTTATATTGATAAAGATATCTTGATTAATATATTATGAACCAGTTTACCATCAATTTAATATAATATCAAATTGATTGATACCCGAAATGACATATATTTTCTTTCTCTGATAATGCAAAAAGTTTAATTTAGAATTGATGATAATACTTACGCTAACCATTTCGGAAATAGTTTAACAAATTGTGTATAAAATGGTTTCAACACATATTTTGAGACCAAAGAATTATCTTGTCCCGCGTATCTGGTTTTATTTTGTTAGTTTGATTCTTTTATTAATAATTAATATAAATAGCATCGAATATCCACTTACTTGTATTGTTTTAACCCAGGTAATGCTGATTGTGGTAAAAATACACCCATGCTAATTGACTATAAATAATAATGCTAATAAGTTTGTTTTTTTTTTCTTTAATTTTTCTCGATATGAACTATACAATTCAATAAAATAAATAAATTATGGTATTATTTGTCACAAAACTGAATAGATAGACACGAATAATAATGATCTGTGATTGATCTATTTTTCGATATATTCTAAATGATGTTTAGTTGGTCTATAGTTAATTTTTTGTTGATCGTGAAATTTTAGTTAGATGAGGTGGGAGGTTGGGTTTTATATACACGTTAAAAAACTTTAATACGATAATTAAGGTTCAAGTGCATAGAAGGTTCAAGCACTTTTTTTTCACTCAAACTGTTGTAAAGTTAAGCGCGCAATTTTCGTTGTGCCGTATAAATAGTTTTAAGCTTTCTTAAGTTTTACTGTTATAAAATCGGTCCCCCGACCTCCGATCGGATCGGTGACCAGAAACCATCTCTCCGATCTTCTTGCCGCTTAAACCATTAAAACCAGCTTAAGATTCCTCCCCGAGATGAAAATATTCCTCTATTTTTTTCATCTTTGTTTTCTTTTTTTAATCAAAAAATCTACCCACAATCACAAACATCAAATAAAAACTAATCTCCAATCCTATGGACATTAAATAAACCACCACCACAAAATTTCAACTAATATTTATTTTTACTGACTATTAACCCTATTTATTGTTCTAATAACCAATCGATTGGGAAATTTAAATTGAATCAAATTTATTCAAGTCAAAGATAGATCAAATTTATACCTTCAAACTGAGACTATAAAAGAACCACAATATATCGGCAATTTTTTTTTATTTTATTTTTTATACTTTCGAAATAAACTGCACAAATTTCAAAATTGAACGTCGTTATATCAACCAGATTTAGATAGACTGCATATTATACATCCTAACGTCAAATATAATCCTATTTGAATTCAAATCTTAGTAAACGTACGGCAGGTTAATTTTTTTTATTTATCAAATTGTTTCAGTTGATTATTTATAGCCTCTCGTCCTTAAAGATTTATCTATTTCAGCACGTGGGCTTCAAACATTTTTTCATATATAACTAAAACGAACCACCCAATTTTTTTTTTTAATATTTTATTCCTCGAACTAACCAAACCTAAATAAAAAAGGATGAAATTTGGTGAACAATTAAAAAGTTCTTTAATTAAAGACTATTATTATTATTATGTTGCATATGATGATTTAAAAAATACTCTTAAAAAAGAATTAGCAAGTACATCAACATGGACAGATCAACAAGAAATCAATTTTGTTAGATTATTAGAAACTGAATTGGATAAAGTTTATACATTTCAAAAAGTTAAAAATAGTGAAATTAATAGAAGATTAAAAGGAGCAGAAAAAGATGTTAATCAATTAATGAGAATCATTGAATCAAGACAACCATTTGATGAACAACATTTTGAAGATTTAGAAGAAGAATTATCAGATATTATTGCAGATGTTCATGATTTGGCAAAATTTAGTAGATTAAATTATACAGCATTTCAAAAAATTGTTAAAAAACATGATAAACAAACTGGATGGAATTTAAAACCGATTTTTGGAGCAAGATTACAAGCTAAACCTTTTTATAAAGATAATTATGATGAATTGGTTGTTAAATTAAGTAAATTATATGATTTGGTTAGAACAAGAGGTAATCCAATTAAAGGCGATTCAGCAGCTGGTGGTGCACAACAAAATTTTGTTAGACAAACAACAAAATATTGGGTTCATCAAGATAATATTACTGAATTAAAATTAATTATTTTAAAACATTTACCAGTTTTAGTATTTAATCCAAATAAAGAATTTGCTGCAGAAGATTCTGCAATTACAAGTATTTATTATGATAATTCATCATTAGACTTATATAAAGGTCGATTAGAAAAAAATGAAGGTGCTGAAGCAATTCGATTAAGATGGTATGGTGGTATGGATAGTGATCAAATTTTTGTTGAAAGAAAAACTCATCGAGAAGATTGGACTGGTGAAAAATCTGTTAAAGCAAGATTTGCTTTAAAAGAAAAACATGTTAATGATTTTTTAAAAGGTACTTATTCAGTTGAACAAGCATTTGATAAAGCAAGGAGAGAAGGGAAAAAATCTTTAAAAGAAATTGAAAGTCAAGAAGCTTTAGCAAGAGAAGTTCAATATACTGTTTTAAAACAAAGATTAAGACCAGTTGTTAGAAGTTTTTATAATAGAACAGCATTTCAATTACCTGGTGATGCAAGAGTTAGAATTAGTTTAGATACTGAATTAACAATGGTTAGAGAAGATAATTTTGATGGATTAGATCGATGTAATAAAAATTGGAGAAGAATGGATATTGGAGTTGATTGGCCATTTAATCAATTACCACCAGGTGATGTTGAAAGATTTCCTTATGCAGTTTTGGAAGTTAAATTACAAACACAATTAGGTCAAGAACCTCCACAATGGGTTAAAGATTTAGTTTCATCACATTTAGTTGAAGCAGTTCCAAAATTTTCAAAATTTATTCATGGTACTGCTACTTTATTACCAGATAAAGTTTCATTGATTCCATTTTGGTTACCACAAATGGGTGTTGATATTAAAAAACCAGTTGTACAAGATTATGGTATTGAACATCCAAATCAATCATCAAATGATGATGATGATGATGAAGATGATTTTTATTATGATGATGAAGAAGGTGTTGGTAGTAGTAGACAAGTTCGATTTGATAATCAAGCAACTAATAATATTAATTCAAATGAAAATACTTCATTATTAGGAAATCAACAAACTTTTAGAGTTTATGAAAGAAATTTTATTAGTAAAATTTATCATTCTTTTATTAATAAAATTTCATCAACTTTTGCATATGATACTAATGTTTCAACTGTTCCTGATGGTACAATTTATATATCTGATATTCCAGTACCAGAAGGTAAAAGAATTTGTGTACCAGTTCGAGTTGAACCAAAAGTTTATTTTGCAAATGAAAGAACATTTTTAGCATGGATTGAAATTTCAATTTTATTAGGTGCAATTGCTGGTGGTTTATTAAATTTTGGTGGGAATATGGCATTACAAGCAGCTATTGGATTTTATTTAACTGCAGCATTATCAATTATTTATTCAATTTGTTTATATATTTGGAGAGTGATTCAAATCCGAAACAAGCGAGCTGTTCGATATGATGATCAAATTGGTCCTATAGTTATTTGTTTTGCATTAGCTGCATCAACTGGATTAAATTTTTTCTTACATGCTACTGGTGGAAGCTTAGTAGAACCAGAGTTACCACATTAGTTATATATATTTTATGTAAATTTTTTATTAATTATTTTTAATGAGTCTTTTGTCTTCGAGAATTTTTATAATTTGCCCAACAACCCCCAACTAATGTACCAATAGCAGTACCATAATAAGCACCAGATAAAATTGTAATTGGCCATTGTTGCCATGGTCTATCCCAATCTAAAGGAATTGGAATTGCACCCAACCAAGCACCTAACCAAGTTCCAACTGCTGCACCATAAACAGTATTTAATGGTAATTTAACACTAATAATATCTCTCCAAATCATTGAATCTAAATTATAAACATAAACTAATGGTAAAACACTTAATAATGAAATATGAACTGAACAAAAAAATGTTTCTGATAATAATGAAGTAATTGGAGCACCAAATAAAATTAATAATCCAAATACTAAACAACTTAAAATAAGACTTAAAATTGTTGATAATACAACACTTGATAATTGATTTTTTAATAAATCTTCTTTATTATTGTTTTTTTTTTTAATTGAAATTTTTGCAAATATACAATAACTTGCTTGAACTAATATAAGTAATGGAATAGTTTCAACCATTGATTTAACTGGTGAACTAATCAAATTTCTTTGAATTAAAAATACATTAAAAAATACCACTAGACCTAGTGAATATAAACTTGCTGGTCCTAATTTATTACTAACAGCATTCACTGTCGCGCTATTATTATTATTATTTGAATTAGTGGTTTTTGGCATCCTTGATGGTGACCGGTTGGTAGGTGTTGTTGGAGTGCTATAACTTGTCGGTACTTTTTTCATTTGTTGACAAGAAGTTAGGAAAGAAATTTTAAAGGTTTTGAAAAATTTCGACAAAAAAAAAAAAATTCTACGTGGTATAAAAAAATAATAAGAAAAAAAAAAAAAATTTGGGACAAAAACTCGGAGAAATATTATTCCGCTCTCCTCTCTAGAGCTCTCTCCACAAGCTTATTTATTTATTATGGCTATTATTAGTCTAAAAATATGATAATTTGGATTCTAAATCTTTTAAAACTCTCCATGCATCATCTTGACCAGTTTTACCAGCTTTTCTTGAAAATTGATACTTCTTTTCAACATTTAAAGTAGGAAATTGTCTTATAATATTATAATCTAACATTGTTCTTTGCATTAATTCACCACTTGCTTTAAAATCTCGATGCATTCTTGGATTTAATCCACATAAATGTTCATCTTTATCAATAATTTGTTGTTGAATAACTGATAAAGTTCTCATTGCAGATTCTTTAATTGGAATAACTGTTGTTAAACAACCATCATCAGATCCCATTAATGGTAATAAATCTTTATCATTTTCATCCTCCTCATTATTATCATCATTTTCTGGAATCATAATCATTGTTTGCATAATTTTACCAGTATAAAAATCACTTTTTGGTAATAATCTTTGACCTGCTAAAGAAATTGGTGATTCTGGTTCATATTGTAAAATATGTAATACACCATCCATATCAGCCATTGCAATAAATAATTTACCATTGGTTACAATTAATTCTAATGATGATACAGTAATTTTTCTTAAATCTTTACCCATAACATCCATTCTATAAGGTTCTTGTCCAAAACCTGCTAACCAACAACTTGTTAATGCATCTCCAATAACAACAAAATTTTTGATACTCTTTGTTTCTAAAATATACATATTCATATCTAAAAATGCAACAGGAATAATACTATTATCTTCTTGTAAATTTCTAACAACAACTTTTTGACCTTGTGCTACTAATAAATGACCATTAATTTCACAAATTGATGTAACTGCTCCTTTAACACATTCATTTGCTAATTCTTTTAATTTTCTATCAGTTTCTGGTTTACCAGGTTCTGGAACAATATCAACAGCATCAAATAAATAAAAATTACCTTTTGATTGTAAATCTTCACCTCTTAAAACTGATGTACCAATTGCAAAAACTTCTTTGGTTCTATCATTTTTCTCACTTAATGATAATACAACACTTCTTAATGACATGATAACTTCATTATCTTCAAATTCTTTTGAATCAATAACTGTCCATGTTAATGGTGATACTAATTTTAATGTACTTTTAAATGATTCACCTTTTGTTGTACCTTCAATTAATCCTTCAATTGGTTCATTATCTTCATCAACATAATTATATGGTATTGATTCATTAGTACTTATTGCAATAACTTGACCTTTTTCATGATAACATAATTGATTAATTGATGATCCAATTCGTACTTGTTTACCAATCCATGAACATTCTGTATAATCCCAACCTTCATCAACTAATGTACAAATTCTAACAATATCTCTTTCATCAATTGTTATAAATCCTTTATAAACATTATCAGTATTAAATGTTGTAATACCTATAATTCCATTTGAACTAAATTTATGGAATTTTGGTGATGATTTATGACCTTTCATAATTAAATGTGGATTACTACCTGTAATACAAATAGTTTTATATGATCCAATTTCCAATGGAATTAATGTTACCATATATTCATCCTTAATTTTAATTGGTATTTCATTTGTTTGTTTAATAAATTTCAATTTATTATTTGAAATAAAACTTTTATACATATAAATTTGGAAATCGTTTGTTAAAATAAATAAATATTCTTCTTGATGAATTGAATCACCAATTTTTTCTAATAAAATTTGTTTAATGTTAATTTTGGTACAGTTTGATGAAAATTCTTCATTATATTCTGTATCCAAGATAGTTGGTAATGTATCTATATTTGGAAATACAAATTTTTGTTCCATATCAGTAACTTTATAAACCTATAATTTTTTTGTTAGTTTAATTCTTTTTTTCTTCAAAAAAAACTTACCTCTAATGATCCTTCATCCGTTATAAAAGAAGCAATAACACTTTTATCTTCTACAATATTTTCTTCTTTATCATTTCTTTTTCTTTTTCTTGTTGGTGTATTTATAATATTATTAAAAAGTTTAGATGTTGATAATGTTGAACATAAAACTTTTTTATCCAAATTATTAACAACTTGTAAACTTGGATCACCAGATTCTCCATCTTTTATACTATGTAACATAACACTTGATCCATTATCTAAAGTAACCAAAATATATGAATGTTTAAATGAAACCCCAATTGCCATTTCTTCAAATTCAATTTTATTTCCTAATTTTTTAAAAGAATTATCATAAATAATAGCATAATCTGGTGTAATTTGAACAACTGCAGTACCTTTTGATACAGTATCAATCCCGATAGTTGGTGAATTATCAAAAACTTTTTTAACTGGTTCTAATTTTCTATCATTTAAAAAATATAATTGACTTCCTTCAGTATCACTTGTTACAACATAATTATCATACATAACATCATAAGCCATTTCATCTCTTGTACTTAAAGACCAAATTAATTCAGAATTTTTCAATTTTAATTCACTTGTAACATTTGGTCTTAAATGTTGTTGAAAAATTGATAATGAACCTTGTTTACCAACACCAGTAGCACATACAATATCATAACCATTTGCTCTTGGATTACCGTGTTTAAATTTTTTAATTGGAACTCTTGGTTTACTTGCAACCATTGAAACAATTGGTCCATAATTTTTTAGTTTATCATCAATTTTAATTTCTAATAAATCACCATGTTCTTTATCATCATCATTATCATCTCCATATAAATCATCTAATTCATCTTGTTCTTCAACAATTGCCAATTTATCACTATTAGTTTTTTCACCTTGTCTTTTCCATGTTAACAATTGTGCACTACCACCTCTACTACCAACAAAAATATTTCTAGAATTTGTTATTTTACTGATACTTGAAGGTCTAGGCATCCATTCATTTTCATTATTATTTAAACATCGAATTTTAAATCCATGAATTCTTCTACCTTCAATTTTAAATTTAATATTACATAATTGTCCATTAGTTAAAATTAATAATAAATCACCATCTGATTTATCAATTTGAACCACTTGACAACCTTCTAATTTTAAATCCAAATCACTTTGATCAATTAATGATAAATCAGTTGTTAATTTTGCCAAATTATTAACACCAACTGGTGTAACTTTTCCTGATGAATCGATATGAATTAAAATATTTGGACTTATTAATAATGAACCATTTAATGGTGATTCTAATGGTAAGATTTTAAAAATATCATGTGGTAAATTAGGAACATTAATAATAGCTGTTGAAGATTTTTGTTGTAAATCTAATGATAATACCATATATTTTGTTGTATCTTTTTTTAATGGTAATAATCCAGTCCATGTTAATTCTGGTTGATATATAATTGCCATTGTAGATTCTCTATATTCAAATAAAAATGTAAAATCGATAATATTAGTTAATGTATCATCTAATTTTGTTGAATTTAATAAAATTGATGGTAAATATAATTTTTCATCTTCTGAAATACTATTTGGATCTTCAAAATCAGTTTCTTTTAAAAATGGTAAAAATGCAAATTGATCTTTTTGATACATCATACATGCACAACTATTTTGATAATCAACTTTTAAATATGATTCAAAACTTTGATCATTAAAATGTAAATCTAATAAATCTTTTTCATAATAATGTAAACTAATTGTTTGTAATTTTTGATTTGAAAAATCCCATTTAATTAAACTCATTTTTGAATGTTTAAAACTAATTAATAAACAATCTAATCCATCTTTTATACTTGTTAATGTTTTGACTGCTTTTAAATCTGTTATATAACCATCCAATTGCCATGAATTTTGAAATATTAATTTAGTACATTTAGTTTCTTTTGATGTTTCTAAAGTCATTTCACCTCCAATAAAAGAATCATTGTTATTATTTGATTGTTCGGTTAAAATTGCTTCTTCAACTGTTGCATTATTATTATCTTCTTCTTCTTGATTCGAATCAACTATTTCTACTTTTGTTTCTATTGTTGTATAAATTTCTAATAATGAATTACCTCGAACTAAGATTAAACAATCTTCATCTTTATCAATGAATTTACATGATATTGAGTGTGTGACTGTTGTTGGTTGTGTTAGTTCTTTGTAAACGTGCATTGTTCAAATCACACGAATTGATGGTAATTTTTTTTTTTTATTATGTCGATTGATATTGATTGATTTTGTGGTGAAAAAAAATTTAATGCGTGATTAGGAGTTGATTTTTTTTTGTTGGTGCGCGTTTGATATTTTTTTGGGAGATTTAAAAGTTTGAAATTTTTTGATGTTTTTTTTTTTAAAATACTACTAGAAGTTTAGATAGTGTACTTGTGAGCTCATTTTGATAGAAGGAATGTCTAATATAAATAGTTTTATATTATTCAATGTTAGATAGTATATGATTTAGTGGCTTTTTTGTGGTTTCAAGCTTCGAAGATTTTGGAGGATAATTGCTAATACAAAGCAAATTTAGTAAATTTACAGTTTTGAATTCGCATCTTTTTTCACAGAAACGTATAAATAAATCCAACCATTATATAAATTTAAATATTCCTAGAGGTAAATCTGACATGCTTAAGCCATGTAATTGATTGATGAACTTTAAATTCATAATCATATTATATAAAATTTTCAGTACATGTATTAACTAGCTAAATAACTTATGTATAATACCGATCATCAAATTAATTTTAACCTAATTAAATTATACATATAATACGATTCTTCGCTAGGGCTCGTTACCTCGCTACGCCTACAGAGGGTTGGAGGTGTAACCGCTTTGTAGTTTGTAGTTTGTAGTTTGATCAGGGGGATCGGGGCCAAATTTTTTTAATCTATTTGAACGATTGTTACGTAAGTTTCCGGTAATCAAAAAGTTGTTATAAATTTTTCCAAGATATCTCGCGTTGGTTAAGGTTGTCGGTTACACCTCCAACCATTGACTAGGTCATCATTCATCGTCATGTATCAATTCATTTCAACGATCAGATCCTTTTATACATATTAATGATGACTATTGATATGGATAAGACACTACTAATCCAGGCCTAATTACCCCAGTAGTAATTGTGGTTGAAGTTGAAGCTCTAGAAATACCGTCACGGAAAATTTCCATGCATGTAGAGCCTGGGAAATATTCCATGCATATATATACATGTATTTGATATCCTGATGGGCTGACAACTGTTTATCATGATAGCCTAGATAACTATCTATTAAAAAATTTCATTATTAGGAATAGCTATATGTGTAAATTATGAAATTCTGACATAAATTTGATAACCCTGATACTGAATTCGATCCCCTTCGGTTGTAATTGACTTTCAAAACTTTATTTCGAATAAGCCTCGAAATAGCTAGTCTAAAATTGTCTGAGAATATGACTATAGATATATATTATAAATAATGTTGACGCCATAGTTGATATCGATCAATTAATTAATGGACTTTCACTATATATCTATAGCTATCCATGGCACCTTCCAGAATATATATAGGGACTATATATACATCAGATGTATATATAATTGCCATAGGCATTTAATGAGATATATCAGTATGACTAAATTTAAACAACGTCTGTATACACTTATACTTGTAATTGCAATGTAGTCTATAGCTAGATACAATTGTACAATTGCAAATTTATTAATGTATACGATCGATCATATATAGCTAAAACTATACCATCTGTGCATAAATATTCGCGTATATGTATGTACACCGTATATATATACGTGATTGAAGTACGTACCCGTATATACTGTGAGTATATGTATAAAGCTGGACATCTAGATATATACAGTAGTGATCAATTTATAAAAAATCAATTGCAACGTTATAATGTACAATTTGTACAATTTGTACGTACAACTAGCTAGCTCTTAGCTTTGTAAGCTTAGCTAAATTAATATTGAGATCGAACCAATAACCATTCGTGTATAGCCGCTTATTGGCGGGTTGTACTTTCGATGATCTATTGACGTGTTTTTTTTGCATCATATTGGAACAGAACCAATTATTATGGGTTTTATAAGTACCGAAATCTTTCAATTAAATTCATTCTGTAACGCTTAACACTACTCCAAGCTTAAATCTACCCCACACTTTTGTATAATCTCGCTCAATTCTCGGTCAGGAAATTTTTACAACATCACAATTGGATTAATTTATCATACTGATATAGATCTACCATCAATTGAACAATATATCATCAACGTTCATGAATTGATAATCTTTATCCATCAAAAATTAAAACATCTGATAAATCATCGCATGATAAATCAGTTTTTTTTTTTCATTTAATCATCTCATCTTTCATTGAAAAAAAAGAGTCAGAAAAATAGGGTATAAAGACACCGATAACGGAGAGCGATTTTCGGAACCAATACCGTTCAAGTAGTGATAACCACTTTAACAGGATCTTCGCCGATGCCGGAGTATTATTATAATCAAAACCGATATCTCAGGAAAAAAAAAAAAGATTAGTAAATACCCCTCCATCATTAGTTTGAGTAATAAAAAAAGTAGATCATTTAAATACCTAAAACTTCGCTACTTTTTTTTTTTGTTTTAATTTTTTTTTCTTTAGAAAATTTTCATTATCATTTATTTATTATTGCATACTAATTTTGCATTTACTATCCATTTTAATACCCTAATAATCATAATAATAACAAAATGAGTACGAATAATAATAACGTGAAAGATCCAATTGCAATTCAAAAGAAACAAATCAGTACTTTTGGAGGTTTTATAGCTGGTGGGATTGCAGCATGTGGTGCAGTTACAGTAACAAATCCAGCAGAATTAATTAAAACAAGAATGCAATTACAAGGGGAATTAGCAGCAAAAGGTCAAGTTAAAAAAGTTTATCATGGATTATTTCAAGGTTTGGCAACAATTTTTAAACATGAAGGTATTAGAGGTTGTCAAAGAGGGTTATTTCCTGCATATATTTATCAAATTGGTTTAAATGGTTGTAGATTAGGATTTTATGAACCAGTTAGACAAGGATTATATTCAATATTTAATTTTGATTCACATGGTAAACAACAATTTAGTTTGAATATTGTTGCTGGTGCAGTATCAGGTATTATGGGAGCAATTACTGGTTCACCATTTTATTTAGTTAAAACAAGAATGCAAGCATATTCACCAGTATTTAAAATTGGTGCACAAACTCATTATAAAAGTATTTTACATGGATTATCAACTATTTGGAAAACTGAAGGTTTTAAAGGTTTATATAGAGGTGTTGATGCTGCAATTTTAAGAACTGGTGCTGGTTCTTCAGTTCAATTACCAATTTATAATTGGGCAAAACATTTAATTGAAAGATATGATTTAGTTAAACAAGGTCCTCTTCAACATTTATTAGCTAGTGCAGCAAGTGGTATGGGGGTTTGTATTGTAATGAATCCATGGGATGTTTTAATGACAAGAATGTATAATCAAAAAGGTAATTTATATAAAAGTCCAATTGATTGTTTGGTTAAAACAGTATCAATTGAAGGTCCATTAGCATTATATAAAGGTTTTGTTCCTCATTTGTTTAGAATTGGTCCTCATACTATTTTAACTTTAATGTTTATGGAACAAACAATGAAATGGGTTAAAAAATTTGAAGGTGTACCTTTGTAAAAAAAAAAAAATAGAAATTCTAGAGAACAAAAAATGTACAATTTTATTTATTTATAGAACCATATTATTATTAATGATTTATTTTTTCATTTGTTTTAAATATTCTTCATATCCAATTTCTTCTAAATTATTAGTTTTATCTAAAACTGTATCTTCCATTTCATTTAAATAATCTTCCATTTTTCTTTGAATTGTTGGATTACTTGTACCAGCAATTCGAGTTGCTAATAAAGCAGCATTAGTACTATTATTAATAGCTACTGTAGCGACAGGAATCCCTCTAGGCATTTGAACAATTGAATATAATGAATCAACACCATCTAATGAACTACCTTTAACTGGAACACCAATAACAGGTAAACTAGTCATTGCAGCTACCATACCAGGTAAATGTGCTGCACCTCCTGCACCTGCAATAATAGCTTTTAAACCTCTACTTGCAGCTTCTCTAGCATATTTATTCATTCTATCAACAGTTCGATGTGCTGAAACAATTTTAACTTCAAATGGAATATTAAATTTTTTTAAAATATCACATCCTAAACTCATAACTGGTAAATCACTATCACTACCCATAATAACACCAATAATTGGAGTTTCTTTTTTAGATTCTTCTTCTTCACTAGTTGTATCAGATTCTCCCATAACATAGGCTAATTTTTTTTCACATTCATTCATACTACTACCAACAATATTAATATGACCCATCTTTCTATTTGGTCTAGATTCTTTACCATATAAATGAACATTACAACCAGAAGTTTTCAATGCTCTTTCACAAATTTTTAATTCACTATTTGTTTCTTGGCCACCTAAAATATTAAGCATAATTGAATTAGTATTTGTTGAATTTAATTTTGAAAAACCTTTTGGTAATGGTAATCCTAAAATAGCTCTTAAATGTGCTTCAAATTGTGAAGTAACACAAGCATCTTGTGTATAATGACCTGAATTATGAGGTCTTGGTGCAACTTCATTTAATAACAAATCACCATTTTCTAATAAAAACATTTCAACACCAAAAATACCAGCACCACCAAATGTACCAATTGCTTTTTCAGCTAATAATTTGGCTTTTTGTTGAATAGAATCTTTAACTCTTGCTGGTGCATAAACTAAATGACAAATATTATTTTGATGAATAGTTTCAACTGTTGGATATGAATGAACTGAACCATCAACTGATCTAACAACCATAACTGCTAATTCTTTAACAAATGGTGCCCATTTTTCTGCATATAAAGGTCTATCATGTAAAAAATTTAATGCTTCATCAATTGATTGTTCATTTTTTACAACAAAATTACCTCTACCATCATAAGCATTTGTTCTTGATTTTAACATAAATGGATAACCATATTCATTACCAATTCTTTTTAAATCTTCATTAGTATTTTCAACTGATTGACTTGATGCACTTGCAACATTATTTTTTAAAAAATGTTGTTTTTGTAAAAATTTATCTTGAATTAATCTAATTGTATCAGGAGTTGGTTGAATATCAATTTTATGATTTTTTAGAACTTCATCTAAAGCATCAACATTAACATGTTCAATTTCAATTGTTAAAATATCACTACTTGAAGCTAATTTTTCAACTGCCGACGGATCGGTAAATTTGCCGTTTATATGGTCTCCAACTGCATTAATTTGTTTAGCTGGCGAGTTTTCAGCATCTAAAATATTGGTTTTAATGTTTAACCTATGTGCTGCTTCTACCATCATTCGACCTAATTGGCCACCACCTAAAATACCAACTTTTCTATCATCCATTTTTTTTTGTTTTAGTTATTTATTGTTGTTGTCGTGAAAATAAAAAAAAATTTTGATCAAAAAAATCTTTTTTTTTTTTTTTTTGCTAGGCTTGGCTGGGAAAATAAAAAATAGTAGGGAATAGTCGTAGATTATATATGCATGAAGTTCATAGATAAAGATCGGTTGGACGATGTCCGATATTTAAAAAAGTCTGGGGGACTAACGCCCGCTTATTTGCAATAAATGCGTATTGTGCGCTTAACAGATTAGATTTAATCAAATGAATTTTTATTGGTATATTCTACAGGTACAAACTACCACATCTTCATGATGATAGTTGATTGTCGGAACCCTACTTATGTTTTAAGAATCTTTAGGTGAGACGTTGATGCGGCTCATTAAAATATTCTAGTCAGGTTAAATATTAATTTATTACTATAGAGTCTAATATTATTCAAAAGTTCTTGATGACCTTCTTAACTTTGATATACCTCTTGGTTGCCAATCAGGTCGAAAAAAATCACTATATTCAGTACTATCAACTACTCCTAATAAATGTTCAAATCGATCTCGATTATTAGTAATATTTAATACTTTCCCAGTATAAATCCTTGTTGTATTGATCATATTAGGACAATAAACATTCAAACTCATCATTGATTTAGATGATAATAAAACCTTATTAAATTGATCCAACTCTCCTTCATCACATACAACAAATAATTGTAATAATTTTGGACATTTAATTAATAAATTATTAGTGTCAAAATTATCACATTTTAACAATAATCTCTTTAATTCAGGTAATTTTTTCTTTTCTAAATAATTAACCAAATCATTTTGTTCACAATTTAGAATTGTTGTATTTGTTAAATCATTCTGATCATCAATAAACCCTCCAATTATAGTTGCATTTGGAAATAAACTAAAATTTAATCTATTATCACTTCTTGATGATAATTTAACACTTTTAATTTTTGTATAACTCATTGATAATCCTGATTTGATTTTTTTGATATCTAATTCAATGTTAACAATATTTGATGGTAAACTTTTAATTGGATCTTGTAATATTCTATTTGCCTTTATTCGAACTGTTCTAACGTTAACTAATTTATTCAAAACTAAACTTAATCGATCCATATCAACAACTCGTTGTCTACAATCTAATGTTAATTTTGTTACAGATAATCGATTAATATATGATGGTACCATTGCATAATCGTCAACTACTAAAGTTAAATGTGTCGCATTCATTTTGGATCTTGATGGAATTGGTAATTGTTCACCTGATGTATATACATTAATTTCTGCTGCTTTATTTTGTAATTGACCAACTGTATTAAAAATAAATCTTGGACATGTTCTAAATTCTAAAACATGAACTCCAATATACCTTATATTATCACAATATTTCGGTAATATATTATTTAATAAAGATAATGCTAAAAAATTATTTGGATATCTTGACACTTGATTAGGTTGAGTTGGAGGTTTAATTAATGGAATTTTATAAATAGAATCAGCTACTGTAAAACTTATTTTCAATACATTCTTTAATATCGATGAATTTTCAAACCCTTTATCATTTTGTCCTAAAATTAATTCATAAAACTTTTTAATATCTTTCCATCCAATAACTTTAATCGATTCATCTTGAGGTGCACATATTCTTGCCGTATTGTCAGTTAAATTGAAATGTAAATGCGTATGATGATTTAATGGGATTATTGATTCCAGTCGTTTAGATACTTGTCGTAATGGGTATAAATTGGATTGTGGAAGGTAATCAGAAATATTTAAAATTAATTCTGGTGGTAGGTCGTCTAGTTTCATTATTTATATGTGAATTTTTTTTTTCAGGAAAAAAAGCTGCTCTTTGAAAATATTGATGGATTTTGATCTATTTATATAATTTTCTGTGATTAGGATTATAATATTATAATGATATAAAAAATAGTGTCTCTAGATTTGTTTACTTTTTTTTTATTAAAGTTATCATTTTTTAAGCTCTACCGGTTTTTTTACTCTTATAGTGGTAACTTGACAAAGCGGTTTGATCTTATTACCAAATTTAAGGGTCAATTATAAAATAAAGAAAATCTGCCCCTCTGAAAATAATTTCTGATCATGGTAATGCTGATCAAACTTAAAAGACTTCTTATTTTTTGAAGCCTTAAGTAATTATAGACAGTCTTAGCTTATTCCCAGGGTGTAGACACCACTTGGTAAATATAATATTACAAGTAAGTGCACGATTTCGAATTCAGTTTCGTAAAGGTATACGTAAAAAGTGTCTGAGACAGTGTCAATTAATAACACATCTACCAATTCGCGATCCAATTTGAATTTATAGTAATTAATAATTGATCATTGCAATTAAGATCTTTAACGTGTATTTCTATGATTTTATTCATTTTATTATTGGCGATAAGGGGTAGAATCGACTTAGATCTTCGAATTATTTGATCCCGAGCAAATCGCCAAAAGCTGAGAAAAATTATAATAGGTCAGATTAATTAATTCAAGTTTGAGCAGCAAATTGTACTATTACCTTATATATAGTTCATAATATATATTATACTAAGTAGCCTGCCATGGTAGCTAAACAAAGCTATTCTATATATATATCCATATTATGTTTATTGCATTGCAATTGGACAATATTATGCATGCAATTTCCAAGCGGTATATAATGAGCTTAATAAATTTAAATGAGATCTGATGTTATCTATTATGTAACCGGTGTGCTTTCTAATTTACGTGATGTACTCTCGTATTTAACATTTTGATACAATGTATAATATTTGGATCGATATATATTTTAATTATACTCCAACAGCTTACCTCCAGTTACTACTACTTTATGTATCTATAGCCTAAATATCATGATATCTGCACTGCCAGTGGATAATTTATGATAGACCTAGGAATCATATTACTGATACATGTATATATGACCTATATAACTTGTACAACTCTTTAAGTAACACTTAAGTATATTAGATAATAACATATATTAATCATTTATAATTTGGATGACACTGCATCGGATCGAAGTCGCTGAGTTTGAGAATATGCACCTCAACTTATTTATTGCATCCTACATACAGCTGTGACAAGTTAAATATATTTACTGTATATATATATACAAACTACATTATTGTTAACTTAGTCTAATTAATTATTACCATATATATATTGTATATACAAGTACAAATTGAATATTATAATGTACACCGTATACTATAGATTTTAGATTACAAGATCAGAATATTGGCTGTATACTATAGAGGAACTATGAATTTCATCATACTCAGATCTAATTAAAATACTACCTGGTAATTGAATAGAGATGAGACTTAGGAAACAATATATTTCAAACTTAGATCTATGATCATACAAGGCTGAGAATATTTGTATACTTAGTATTAATAGTTTCAATCCAGGATGGGTGATACATCTGAATGATATAGATCTCATAATTTTTAAGGGGTCATGATTGGATCGCAATGCATTAATTTTTCCCGATCTAATCACTAAAATTTAATAAATTTGGTTTGTCTGGTATCGGATCAAGATCCTCCTTAAATCACAAATTAATATCTTGACTCCTTGTTTTCTAATAATTTATATATTATTGCAATTGATAATAGCTGATACAGTATGCTGCATTATAACATGATATATACAGTATATGTTTAAGCTATCCTTATATGGCTACCTGGATTTGTAGGATAAAACTTTGACGGTAGCCTAGGCTCAATTCATTGTCAACTTAATTAAGCTAATTATCAGTTCATAAATATTACTTTACAACAACAGCAATATTAATTAACTAAGGTCCTGTGTAAGTACAAATATATATTTATAAGATTCGATTTATAACTGCATTAATTTCTACACTTGCATGCTCATATATATTGTAATTGTATCATAAAACAACTGATTTTGAGATTTACATACATACAAATTGTAGCTAGTTTACTTTGTAACTTTATCATTAATGCATCCATGGTCTACTTTCTAGTCATTAAGTTACTGTAATCAGATTATAGATAAGACTTTGATTTACATATACACCAATTATTACTGTATATGCTATATATATATATTTATAATATCGAGGTGGCGGGGCTGAACTATTGTATTGCAGACTGCTTATCCTTAAATAATATTAGGTCACTTGTGTTCCTGTAAACTAAAAAATATCGATATCTTAGATATGGATACACAGCTCGGCTTTTTCGAAACACATTACGTATTGCTACTACTGAGTACATAGTGCACAGTACTTAAGTTGAGTTGTATATAACGATTCGATATATCTGTACCAATAATTCTAGAATTTCGCGATACCATGAGTACTGGTACTGTAAAGTTAATTTACTACCAGGCACACACCAGCTGGTAAAGGAATGTAATGATGATCACTTAAGAATTTTAATCCTGTTGAATATGATGAATTATTTAAAATACATCTTAAATAATTAAATTAAGCAAGCTACCTTAGTAATAATAATATATAACCTGGTAGATCTATCTTAAGATCGGTTGTAAGTGTATTTTTATCCATGGTCTATCCTCACCTCTGCCTGTTTAAGAGTATTAATTATAATTATAAATATCTGGTTTAAAACTTACTGTAATTAAATCTTAGTATAGAAGTATATATGTAAAGCAAGGCCTATAAAAATTAGTCAATATTTACGATCGTTAGCACAGTCCTATACCTCAAGTTCTAAAAGTTTATAAACTTTAGAGGAAATTACAGTAATCATAATATTAATCTCTGATTATATGTAATTACGTATACCAGCTGTTCCATGATTAAATGCTCTTTTGGTGTATATACCCACATTAATAATAAATGTGGTCCAATCTAATTTGTAATAAAAAAAGTATAAAAATATTATATCAGATATGATGCCAATTTAATATATAACTAATTAGGTTAATAGTGAGTATGTGGTTCTTTTATCAATTAATATATCCATATTTCTAGCCTTTTTAATAAGATCTAAAATCCTTTATTTAAATTTGTATATATGGTATTTCTATAAACTGGTTAATTACATTTAATTAGGTGAGGCGACTTGGTTAAGGCGTATTATATATAGCAGCTCTAGACAATTATTGTTACTTACCATGGCAGGTAAGTATTAGAAGTTGAGCTCGTATCGATCATTATGATAGTGCATGTATATATATGCGCAATGGATATTATATATTAAAGTAAGGCACACATTAAAACCGTTTTTACAGCATAGTGGTACGTACAATTGAGCTACTATACAATCCATTGGTGTCAAAAATTTAACTGTTACCAGTATTTTGAGCCAGTGCAATGGTAATGGTGGTGGTGGTGGTGAAGGCATGCACGTACCTGGTAGCACTACCAGCACGACCAGTGTACCAGTGTAGTACTGTATAACTATATAATAATACACTCAGTATACATGTATCAGATATAGCATAAGAAGCTTAATATTATAATGTACATATTAGGCAATTATAATGACATGATTAATATATATCGACCAGTACCATTAATTGAGTTTATAATTATTACTAGCTATTCCACCAGTCCTGTATATATTTATAAGTATATATTGGTCCTAGGCTCAAGCCAGTATTATACATTGTATATTATACATACATGTGCAATCAAGCTACATATAAATTTATATCTTGATAATTAAGAAACTGATATATAGCTAGAGTATCTATAGTTATGTATATATTTAGGTTACAATACTTAACAATACCCTAGCTCGAAAAAACTTGCAATTACCATGGTTAATATAATTTATAACCTAAATTAAACCATGGCAGATAAACAATTGGGAATATTTAATGCATGTATCACGGATCTTGAACCATGTGTTAGGCCATCACAAAAATGCGTACTATATATATATATCTAGCAAGCAGGTTCATCATTTCATGCAATGATTAATTGATATAATGTACCATTGGTGGCACCCAAATAACATAACGTTAACATTGGATGTAAACATACATGGGTTGCATAGCCGTTCAATGCTTCTCTAGCCACAAAAATCTCGATCGGCTAAATTCCGTGACGGAAAACTAAGAAGCCTATGAAATAACAGCTATAGTACTTTAACATTCATTCCCAAAAAAAAAAAAAAAAAAAAAAAAAAAAAAAAAAAAAAAAAAAAAAAAAAAAAAAACGCGTTAAACAAAATAAACAATTTTTTTTTTTTTTATTTTCTACCACACATTTTAATAATACCAGAACCATTGTATATAATAGACCCAAATCGAATACCAAAAATAAAACTTTCAATAAAATGTCTGAAAATAATATAACAAATTTTGAAGATATTGAAAATCAGAAAGAAAACATTGAACCATTACGTGAAGGTAGATCAGCAAGTTCATTAGCCAAAACATTTGGTAATAATCCTTTACAAACAAGAACCGAATCTAATAATAAAAGAGAAGAATTCGAAAATCTAATAAAAGAAAGTGAAGAATTAGATGATCCTATTGAACCATATCTAGATTATATTAAATGGATTCATGAGAATTTCCCACAAGGTAATAATAGTGATAGTGGATTATTACAATTATTAGAAAAATGTACATCAGATTTTAGAGATGCAGAATATTATAAAGATGATTCAAGGTATTTAAAAGTATGGATTGAATATGTTAAATATAGTGATTCACCAAAAGAAATTTTTTCATATTTATCAAGAAAAGGTATTGGTAGAGGATTATCATTATATTATGAAGAATATGCACAATATTTAGAAAGTGTTGGTAAAAGAAATCAAGCAGATGAAGTTTATCAATTAGGTTTACAAGCAAATCCAAGACCAATTGAAAGATTAAAAAGAAGATATAGAGAATTTCAAGAAAGATTACAAGCAAATCCACCAGATCCAAATGAACCAAGTAGTCCAGTTATGGAACCAGTTAGACCAGCATTAGCGTCTAAAGGTTTTGCAATTGGTGGATTAGATACTAGTGATCCATCACTATCAAAAAATAAAGAAAAATTACAAATTTTTGCTGATGGGGAATCATCATCTCAAGCAGCTACTAATAATGGAGGTTGGGATAGTATTGGAAGTCTTGCATTTAGAAAAAAAGAAAATACCATTGAACCTAAACAATGGGTTGGAGAAAAATTAAAACAATCATCAGATACAAAAACTTCAAAGACATTATCAGTTTTTAGAGATCAACCACCTGCACCTGGTAAAAGACAAGAAAAAATTGCAGTTGCAATGGATTTTATTAATGTTAATGGTGAAGAATTTTGTTTAGAAGAGGTATTAGCAAGATCAAGAAGAATATATCATAATATTTATCCAAGACCTGAAAATAATGATTCAACAGTTCCTTTAAAGGGTATGTTAAACAATAAAAAAGAAACAAGACTAACTTTAGAAAATAGATTCACCTGCTAAAGTGCCTAGATCACCAACAATGACTTTGCACACTAAAGCAGCAACTGAAGAAGTTTATGAAATGTTTAATCAGCCATTAGATAGTGATAATGAAAATAATGAAACTGATTATACAATGAATCGTTATGATTATGACGATGATGTTAATGAAGGTATGCATGAAAATAATAATAATAACCTAGTCAGTCAAACAGAAAAGCTGACAATAGATGAACAGAATGAATATGATCAATCATATCCCCAAACTCCTGCTAGAAACAATAGCAGTGATTATCATAGATTACCAATGATGACTCCAATTGCAGAACAAACTGAAACTTTAACTCATCATATGAACCAAGCAAATTTATTATATAATAATAAACCATTAATTGAAGATGAAATTTTGAATCCAATTGAACAGTCTTTACAATTAAAAATTTTATCAAAAATTGAACCAAAATTATCAACTTATAATGGATTTTATAAAATTAATGAATCGAGTAATAAAGAAGATTATATTAAAAAAAATTTAAAGAAAAAAGAAGATTGTTTTTTAAGTTTTAAAAATGAAAAAGTTTGTATTACAAATATTTTAGGAAAAGGAGGTTTTGGTAATGTTTATTTAGCAGAAACAGATTTAGGTGATTTAAAAGCATTAAAAGTTCAACATGATCAAAATCCATGGGAATTTTATATTTTAAGGCAATTAAAAGAAAGAATATATAATAATCGTGATATTAAATCTATTATCAATACATCATCATTATATTTTTATAATGATGAAACTTGGATGACATTAGATTATTCAAGTCAAGGTACTGTATTAGATTTAATTAATTTAATTCATTCAAAAAATAATAAACAGGAATTAGATGAAGTTTTGGTGATATTTTTTGCAATTGAATTAATTAGAATTATTAATAGTATACATTCAGCTGGAATTATTCATTGTGATATTAAACCAGATAATATTATGTTAAGATTAACCCCAGTTCCTGATCATGAATGGAATAAATATTATTCAGCAAATGGTAATAATTGTTGGAAAGATAAAGGTTTAATGATTATTGATTTTGGTAGAGCTGTTGATATGACTGTATTATCACCAAATGTTCAATTTAAAGCAGATTGGAAAATGGATAATCAAGATTGTTCAGAAATGAGAGAAAATAATTATTGGACTTATCATAATGATTATTATGGTATAGCAGCAGTAATACATTTAATGTTATTTGGTAAAATTATTAATACTATTAAAGAAGATTCATTATATAAAATTACTAGTCCATTTAAAAGATACTGGCAAAAAGATTTATGGGACGAATTTTTCAATATTTTATTAAATCCAACTTTTCATGGGAATTTACCAATAATGAATGTATTACAGATTTTACAATCAAAATTTGAACAAAGATTGGAATCAATATGTGAAAAAAATGGTGTATCATTAAAACAATCGTTAAAAAATTTAGAACATGATTTATGGACTTTTAGAAATTAAATCCTTTTTTGTTAATTTTTTTTTTTTTTTTTTTTTTTTTTTTTCTCCTTCAATTATTCCTTATCTTCATTTTGATCATTCTCATTTCGATTATCCTGATTATTCTCATTTTGTTTATCATGATCATGATAAGGAAATGGACCTCTTTTTGGACCTTCTAATTTCCGTTTCAAAACTTCAATTTTAAATTTAATTGCTTTTAATAATTTTGCTAATGGTTTTTCTTGAGCAGCTTCTTCAGCTTCTTCATCAGTAACAACATCTTTAGTTAATAAATTAAATAATGTACCAAAAGTTAATGCCATTACAGTACTTGTTAAAATAATAACATTATAAGGCATTGAAAAATCTGGTGTTGGTAAACTTAATAATAATGAAGTAGTTCTAATAGTAAAAGGATAATTTGTATTTAAAGTTGTTAAAACACCTGGTGCAATATCAAAACCTCTATTAGCATCTGGCGGATATTCTTCCAAATATAATAATGATTTATCAAAATCATAACTCATAATTAAACTAGTTTTTGCAGGAATAGTAATTTCAATTTCAATATGAGATGGTTGTTTTCTATCAATTGCTGGACTATAATATAAATCATCAATAAAATTTTGATTCAAATTATCTGAAGATTTTTGTACTTCAACTTTTAAAGTATGTAA
Source organism: Blastobotrys capitulatus (assembly GCA_030564325.1). Classification (NCBI taxonomy): domain Eukaryota; kingdom Fungi; phylum Ascomycota; class Dipodascomycetes; order Dipodascales; family Trichomonascaceae; genus Blastobotrys; species Blastobotrys capitulatus. The sequence continues at coordinate 116,760 of JAJLUL010000026.1, forward strand.
ATATAATCTCATATACCATGGTAAAGTTTCAAAATATACAAATTTAACTTGATTATCTGATGGATTTTTAAAGACAGTTCTAACACCACCTCTATCACTACCATACCCAGTTAATGATCTTTCAACATAAACTGGTGGTGTAACAATTGGTTTAATTAATTCACTATTTTTTGATGATATTGATAAATCTGATTTAGATTCACTTGGTAATACAAACCATTCTCCTTGTTGAATATTACTACCATTATTAGAAACAACACTTGTAAACCAAGTATCACTACCTTCAAAATGAATTTGAAAATCATTTTCAGCTAATGAACATTTACCATTAATTTCTCTACCAAACATATCACTTAATTTCCATTGTTCAATTTCTGTTGGTTCATTTAATGGGAAACATCTATATTCATCATAATATGGTTTATTTGTATCACATCTTAAATTTTCAACTGGTATTGGTTTTGGAACAGGTGATGATTGTCTACCAATAGCTCTTTGAACATCTAAAACAGCATCAATTTGTTGTTTCATTCTATACCAACAATTATTATCATTACATTCAGGATAAACATCAACAGACATTCCTTGCCATTGTGCATCAAAAATTTTATGACCATCTAATAAACTAGAAATTCCTGCTTTACCTTTACAAGGTAATAATTTAATAAATGGAGTTAAATTTTCAGTACAAACTGGTTCTTTTGGTAATGCACCTCTTAATAAATATAAATTTTTTTTATTTTCATGTTGACCTTGTGGGATAAAACTTTTAACAGGGAAAGTAGTTTGAGCATCATCAATAAAATTTAATGAAGCACAGAAAAATCCTGATAAATTGTTTACTAATTTATTCCAATTATGAATTGCTTGTTGTCTATTACTACCTTCTACCCATGCCCATAATTCTACTCCAATACCTCCACTATGTGTACCATTTTCTGGTTGTGAACCCCAACTTTCTGCATCCCACCATCCTTGACTAAATCTTAAATGTAATTCATGAGTATTTGATTGTTCAATTAATTGACCTAAAGATCTTGGAAAAGTGTTATAATGTGAATATTTTAAATTATCATTTGAAAGTTTATTGAAATTTTCTTTTGGTGATTCATTTGATGTTGTTTCAAATAAAAATGAGGTTAGTAGATTATTTCGAGGTAAAGGCCGAACTGTTAATAGTTCTGTATAACCAGCAAATGTGGTTAATATACAAAAAAATAACAATGCCCACCTGCTTTTCATTGTTATATATGTGGTAATTGTATGTTTGTGTTGTCGTGTAAAAAAAATCGTAATTAATGTTGTGAAAAAAAGTGTCTAGACAAAAGTTTTACAAGTGTACTTGTACGCGGAGTTTTGATCCCAATTTTTTTTTTTTTTAATTTTTTGATTGATAACAATTTTTTTCACCACAACAAAAGAAACAAAGTATGGACAAAAAAAGACAAGAAATAGAAGCCAAGCGTCGAGCTAGGTTATCTGATAAAGATGATCCGTTTTATACTAACAAATTAACTAAATATACAGATACTATTAATCCAGTAGAAAAGGAAGATAGTGACGAAGAACAAGATGAACGACGATTAGTTGGTAAATATACAGCGGATCAAAGTTTTATCGATGAAGCTGTTCAAGAAGCAGATGATCATAATCCTTTATTAGATCGGCAAAAAAAGAGGACTATTTATGATAGAGAAAATGAATATCAAAGAAGAAAGTATAATCGTATGCAAACTGTCGATGAGACTGAAGAAGAACGAATTAAAAGAAATGATTTAGAAAGAGAAGAAAGAAGAGTTTTTGAAGCAATAAATCAAAAAGAAAAAGATCAAGAGCAAAGTGGGGATAAAACACCACCTCCACCAGATCGAACACCACCTCCACCTTCATCATCATCCAATAAACGGGAAAAAAGTCCAGAAGTTCAAGTTAGTAGGAAAAGAAGAAGAAGATGGGATGTTAAACCAGAAGAGTTACAAGTTGTTCAAAAAGAGAAAGAAAAAACTGATAAAATTGTTGAATATGTTGAGAAGCAGTTAAGTGATGAAGAAATTGATGCATTATTACCAAAAGATGGTTATGAAATTATTACACCCCCAGCATGGTATAATCCAATTCGAAATGTTAAAAAACCTGATACTAATGGTTATTCATTACCAGAAGAAAATACAATAATTAAACCAATTACATTACCAACTGAGATACCTGGTGCAGGTGAATTACAATTTTTCAAACAAAGTGATATGAAATATTTTTCACAATTATTAGATACAAAAAATGAAGAAAATTTAAACTTTGAACAAGCAAAAGAAAGAAAGATTATGAGATTATTATTAAAAATTAAAAATGGTACCCCACCAGTTAGAAAAGCAGCAATGAGAGTTATTACAGATGATGCAACTATATTTGGAGCACAAGCGTTATTTGAACAGATTCTACCATTGTTAATGGAACGAGATTTAGAAGATCAAGAAAGACATTTATTAGTTAAAGTGATTCATCGAATTTTACATAAATTAAAAGATAAAGCTAGTCCTTATACTAACAAAATTTTGGTAGTTATTCAACCAATGTTAATTGATGAAGATTATATTACAAGAGTAGAAGGTAGAGAGATTATTAGTAATTTATCAAAAGCGGTTGGGTTAGTTCAAATGATTAAAACATTAAGACCAGATATTAATAGTCCAGATGATTATGTTAGAAATACAACAGCAAGATCTTTCGCAGTTGTTGCAAGTGCATTAGGTATTCAGAATATTATTGAATTCTTAACAGCAGTTTGTAGAAGTAAACATAGTGATGCAAGACATACTGGTGCAAAAACTGTTCAACAAATTGCTATTTTAGTTGGTAGTGGTGTATTACCTCATTTACCTGGGTTAGTTGGTGCAGTTAAACCTTTATTAAATGATGAACATAATAATATCAAAACAATGGCTGCTCATGCCTTATCTGCATTAGCTGAGGTATCATATCCTTATGGGTTTGAATCTTTTATTGATATTATGGCTCCTTTATGGAATGGTATTAGAAGACAACGAGGTAAGAATTTAACTGCTTATTTAAAATGTATTGGATTTTTAATCCCTTTAATGGATGAAAGAGATGCAAAAGAATATACAAGAAGAGTTATGGAAATTTTAAAGAGAAATTTCAATACACCAGATGAAGAAATGAGAAGAGTGGTTTTAAAAGTTATTCAACAATGTGCACAAACTAGAGGTGTATCACCACAATATTTAAGAGAACAAGTCTTGGATTCATTTTTCAAGAATTTTTGGACTATTCGAGTCAGCAGAGATAATAGAAGTTATAGACTAGTTGTTGAGACTACTGTTGAATTAGCTGATAAAGTTGGTGTTGGTGAAATTATTGAAAAAATTGTTAATGTTTTAAAACATGAAAATCAAATTTTTAGAAGAATGGCAATTGAAACTGTTGATAAAGTTGTTAAAGAGTTTGGATCAGTTGATATTAATGAAAGATTAGAAAAACGATTAATTGAAGGATTATTAATTGCAATGGAGAGCCAAGAAGGTGAAAATGTTGATTCAGTATTATTAAATGGGTTTGGTACAGTAGTCAACTCATTAGGATTAAGAAGTAAAGAATATTTTCCTCAAATTGTTAGTACCATTTTTTATAGATTAGATCATAAATCACCAGGTGTTAGAGAACAAGCATGTGATTTGGTTTGTAAAATTACAATGACAATGAAGCAATGTGGAGAAGATCAATTAATGGGTAAATTGGGGTTGAGATTATATGAACATTTAGGTGAAGAATTTCCAAATACATTAGGTAGTGTTTTGGCAGCATTGAATAGTATTGTTACAGTTGTCGGATTATCAAGTATGCAACCACCAATTCGAGATTTATTACCTCGATTAACCCCAATTTTACGAAATCGAAATGAAAAAGTTCAAGAAAATGCTATTGATTTAGTTGGTAGAATTGCAGATAGAGGTAGTGAAATGATTAGTCCAAAAGAATGGATGAGAATTTGTCATGAATTATTAGAAATGTTACGAGCACAAAGAAAAAGTATTAGAAGAGCAGCAAATAATACATTTGGATATATTGCTAATGCAATTGGACCTCAAGATGTTTTGGCAGCATTATTAACAGGATTAAAAGTTCAAGAACGTCAATTACGAGTTTGCATAGCCGTTGCAATTGGTATTGTTGCAGAGACATGTGCACCATTTACAGTATTACCAGCAGTTATGAATGAATATCGAGTACCAGAGAAAAATGTTCAAAATGGGGTATTAAAAAGTTTAACATTTATGTTTGAATATATTGGAGATATGGCCAAAGATTATGTTTATGCAATTGCACCATTAATTGAAGATGCATTAATGCATCGAGATCAAGTTCATAGACAAACCGCAGCTACAGTTGTTAAACATATTGCATTGGGAACTATTGGTTTAGGATTAGAAGATGTTATGATTCATTTTTTAAATATGTTATGGCCAAATATTTTTGAAACTAGTCCTCATGTTATTAATAGAATATTGGATGGTATTGATGGGATTAGAAATTGTGTTGGACCAGGTATTGTATTAAGTTATACATGGGCGGGATTGTTTCAAGCAGCAAGAAAAGTTCGGACACCATATTGGAGAATTTATAATAATTGTTATATTCAACAAGCAGATGCAATGGTTCCATATTATCCAGATTTAGAAGAAGATGAATATCATCGATTTGAATTGGATATGTGGGTTTAAGAAGTAGTGTAGTTTTATTTATTTATTATTTTTTTTTTAGTAGCTGTTTTATTCATATATATAATATTTGTTTATCTCAGTAAAATCTTTCTCACCTATATCCATTAATTTAGTAGTTACATGTATATACGTATATACGTCTATATACATCTATAGAGGAAGTTTATGAACTCACAACTCATCATGGTATTTTAGCAGATTTGAATCCATACATGTATAGTATAATCTAAACTATAATTATAAATCTTATATTAATTGACAAAATATGTACAATAAACAGTTATTTTATAAATTAAAGATATAATATTTTTTCGTATAACATATACACGTAGTTATAACAAACACCTTGCTTTACAAGTACTAGCTACTTTAATTATAAATTCCCAAATCATTATACCGGACTGCTCAAGAGGGTTCCTAGGAATTATTATATGTGGTATATATCGCACAAATTGTACACTTTTTGAACCATCATTATTTAATGTATATTATAATTAATATTAATAATTTTATATACTGCTGGTGTGTATAGACATGCAGACAATACAGAACCAGGTATACGTATATATATATATTTAATGTATTCGAAATTCCTCTAGAGCTATATATTATTCCAGCACAGTTTGCAATTCATGAAGCACTCACCTCGTTTACGCTACTATTTACAGTATATAGTATATACATATACCTGAAAAAATTTTAATGAGAGTAGATTTTTCCCATCTATATAGTATTTATTAATTTCAACATGTTTCTGTATACTAAAAATAAGGAATTTTTTGGATGACCAATGTAAAACAAGTATATAGAAAACCTACTCAGCTCGAGGTTAGAAGTTAACTTTCAGCCCCGTGCGCAAACTGATAAATTTAGGTGATTTTAAAGTGCTGATTAAGGTAATCCTATCATCCTGATACGATTTCTTCACGAATCTCATGCGAAAACTGCTTATAATTAAGTAGGGTGCTCGCGACGTGTGCCTACAAAATAGGAAACATTCGTGCGGCTTGCGCGACTCAACCTACTGATGAATCTTACCAGGGTAATTTGCTCATCCTGCCTATCAGATCTTATTGAGATCTATCTGACTGCATGAAACTCTAATATTAATCACCACCGATGCCCTTTTTTTATTTTTTAACACTTATAGTATTCTTTTCTTCTTAACTTACACACGTTTTTTTTTTAACAATAAGCTATATATAATAAAAAGCAGAAACAGGTATGGTCAAGGAAAACATTTCTAAGAAAGAAGCCAGCTCAAAAGCTGAGCTATCTAAACAAGATGATCCATTTTATTCTAATAAACTAACTGAATATAGAGATGCTATTAACTTAGGAGAAGAGAATCAGAGTGATGGTGAAAATACACGGGAATTAGTTGGTAAGTATACAGCAGATCAGGATTTTATTGATGAAGCTGCTCAAGAAGTAGATGATTATAATCCATTACTAGACCGTCAAAATAAGAGAACTATTTATGATAGAGAAAATGAATACCAGAGAAGGAAGTATAATCGTATGCAGAATTTTAATGAGACTGAAGAAGAACGAATTAAAAGAAATGATTTAGAAAGAGAAGAACGAAGAGTTTTTGAAGCGATAGATAAAAAAGAAAGAGAATGGCAGAAACAACAAGATGGAGATAAGACTCCTCCACCTTTTGATAGAGATTCTCAAGCATCTTCATCTTCGCCAAATAAAAGAAAATTAAACCCAGAATTTCAAGATAGCAAGAGAAAAAGAAGAAGATGGGACGTTAAACCTGAAGATTTACAGATAATTCAAAAAGAAAAAGCTAAAGATAAATCAGGCATGGTTGTTGAATATGTCGAGAAACAGTTAAGTGATGAAGAAATTGATGCATTATTACCAAAAGACGGCTTTGAAATTATTACACCCCCAACATGGTATAATCCAATTCGAAATGTTAAAAAATCTATTACTAACGGTTATTCATTACCAGAAGAAAATACAATAATTAAACCAATTACATTACCAACCGAAATACCTGGTGCAGGTGAATTAAAATTTTTTAAACAAAGTGATATGAAATATTTTTCAAAATTATTAGATACAAAAAATGAGGAAAATTTAAATTTTAAACAAGCAAAAGAAAGAAAAATTATGAGATTATTATTAAAAATTAAAAATGGTACCCCACCAGTTAGAAAATCAGCAATGAGAGTTATTACTGATGATGCAAATATATTTGGTGCACAAGCATTATTTGAACAAATTTTACCATTATTGATGGAACAAGATTTGGAAGATCAAGAAAGACATTTATTGGTAAAAGTAATTCATCGAATTTTACATAAGTTAAAAGACAAAGCTAGTCCTTATATTAACAAGATTTTGGTTGTTATTCAACCAATGTTAATTGATGAAGATTATATTACAAGAGTAGAAGGTAGAGAGATTATTAGTAATTTATCAAAAGCCGTGGGATTGATTCAAATGATTCAGTCTCTAAAAAATGATGTTAAGAGTCAAGATGAGTATGTTAGAAATATAACGTCAAGAACTCTTGCAGTTGTTGCAAATGCATTAGGTATTCAAAATATTATTGAGTTTTTAACATTAGTCTGTAAAAGTACATCTGATAATGCAAGACATATTGGTGTTAAAACAGTTCAGCAAATTGCTATTTTAGTTGGTAGTGGTGTATTACCTCATTTACCTGGGTTAGTTGGTGCAGTTAAACCTTTATTAAAAGATGAAAATAATAATATCAAAACAATGGCTGTTAATGCATTATCTGCATTAGCTGAAGTATCATATCCTTATGGGTTTGAATCTTTTATTGATATTATGGCTCCTTTATGGAATGGTATTAGAAGGCAACGAGGTAAAGATTTAACTGCTTATTTAAAATGTATTGGATTTTTAATTCCTTTAATGGATGAAAGAGATGCAAAAGAATATACAAGAAGAGTTATGGAAATTTTAAAGAGAAATTTTAATACACCAGATGAAGAAATGAGAAGAGTAGTTTTGAAAGTTATTCAACAATGTGCCCAAACTAGAGGTGTATCACCACAATATTTAGGAGAACAAGTTTTGGATTCATTTTTCAAGATTTTCTGGACTATTCGAGTTAGTAGAGATAATAGAAGTTATAGATTAGTTGTTGAAACGACTGTCGAATTAGCTGATAAAGTTGGGGTTGGTGAAATTATTGAAAAAATCGTTAATGTATTAAAACATGAGAATCAGATTTTTAGAAGAATGGCAATTGAAACTGTTGATAAAGTTGTTAAAGAATTCGGATCAGTTGATATCAATGAAAGATTAGAAAAACGATTAATTGAAGGATTATTAATTGCAATGGAGAGCCAAGAAGGTGAAAATGTTGATTCTGTATTATTAAATGGGTTTGGTACAGTAGTCAATTCATTAGGATTAAGAAGTAAAGAATATTTTCCTCAAATTGTTAGTACCATTTTTTATAGATTGGACCATAAATCACCAGGTGTTAGAGAACAAGCATGTGATTTGGTCTGTAAAATTACAATGACAATGAAACAATGTGGAGAAGATCAATTGATGGGTAAATTGGGATTGAGATTATATGAACATTTAGGTGAAGAATTTCCAAATACATTAGGTAGTGTTTTGGCAGCTTTAAAAAGTATTGTTACAGTTGTTGGATTATCAAGTATGCAACCACCAATTCGAGATTTATTACCTCGATTAACCCCAATTTTACGAAATCGAAATGAAAAAGTTCAAGAAAATGCCATTGATTTAGTTGGTAGAATTGCAGATAGAGGTAGTGAAATGATTAGTCCAAAAGAATGGATGAGAATTTGCCATGAATTATTAGAAATGTTACGAGCACAAAGAAAAAGTATTAGAAGAGCAGCAAATAATACATTTGGATATATTGCTAATGCAATTGGACCTCAAGATGTTTTGGCAGCATTATTAACAGGATTAAAAGTTCAAGAACGTCAATTACGAGTTTGTATAGCCGTTGCAATTGGTATTGTTGCAGAGACATGTGCACCATTTACAGTATTACCAGCAGTTATGAATGAATATAGAGTACCGGAGAAAAATGTTCAAAATGGGGTATTAAAAAGTTTAACATTTATGTTTGAATATATTGGAGATATGGCTAAAGATTATGTTTATGCAATTGCACCATTAATTGAAGATGCATTAATGCATCGAGATCAAGTTCATAGACAAACAGCAGCTACAGTTGTTAAACATATTGCATTAGGAACTATTGGTTTAGGATTAGAAGATGTTATGATTCATTTTTTAAATATGTTATGGCCAAATATTTTTGAAACTAGTCCTCATGTTATTAATAGAATATTAGAAGGTATTGATGGGATTAGAAATTGTGTTGGACCAGGTATAGTATTAAGTTATACATGGGCAGGATTATTTCAAGCAGCAAGAAAAGTTCGAACACCATATTGGAGAATTTATAATAATTGTTATATTCAACAAGCAGATGCAATGGTTCCATATTATCCAGATTTAGAAGAAGATGAATATCATCGGTGTGAATTGGGTATTTGGGTTTAAGAAGTACCTCTTTTTTTCCTATGATTTTAAATTTCTGCATTAAAGTAACTAACATATATAGAAAAAGCTTAATTATGTATATACAGTATATTGCAATATATTAATTTAAATTTAATTTATCATATGTATATAATCTTTTTAATCGTCCGCATGTATACATGTAACAATTGATTAATCAATTATTGTTGTAGCGTAGGTAGAATTTTTGTATAAAAATAAGAAATAATATGGTTCACGTAATAAAAAAAGCCTTCCGTCTACTGAACTATACGCATATCTATACTCAATAATATTACATTATTTATTACTATCTATTTATTAATCGATCACTTTCTTCATCACTACTAGTTTCATATTCACTTTCTTCACTATCACTCTCTTCATCATCTTCCTCTTCTTCACTATCTTCATCCTCCTCCTCATCATCATCACTTTCATCACCATCAGAATCAGAAACACCACCCATTACAACTTCTTTTGGAGTTTTTAGATTATTATTATTAGTAGAACTAACATCACTGAAAAAATCATCTAAACTTTGTTCATTTAATTTTTTACCATTATTACTAGAAACACCATGTTTTTTATTATAATCATCAGAATTAATAAAACTTGTACTACTAATACTTTTAGCAGTATTCATTGAACTCATTGTACCACTAATAGATTGATTAATTGATGTATTATTTTCTGGAATAATTTCTTGTCTAACAGATGGATCAACTAAATCATCTTCATGACACCAATTTGGTATTGGTTTATAATCATTTAATGGATAACCCATTGATAAACTTGTTGAACCAATTAATAATTTCCCAGGTGGAGTTAAATTATTATTTGAATTTAATAATTTTTCTTTTAATGAAGTAACTGGTGATGGTTTTGGTGCTTGTAAAGTTAAAGTTGCCATTTCGGTTGAAACTGTTGATGTTAACATTGAATTAAACATTCTTGCTCTATCTCTTGTATCATAAGAAGAATCATATTTTGCTAATTGAATAACATGATTAAAAATTTTTGGTAAAAAATCATCTTCTTCAATTGAAGTTTGTTGATTATTTTTTCTATCCAAATAACCAGAATAAATTTTAGCTGCTAATAATAATAATTGATATCTAACTTGATCTTGTTGTTTTGTAAAAGTTTTAATATTAATTCTTAAAACTTCTATTGCAACCTGATGTGAAATTGTTGATAATTCTCCAACTAACCAAATAATTGCTGCTTTTGCATCATCATTTAAACTAATATTATTCTTATTACTATCATCTAATAATTTTGCTAATTTAATAACTGTTGAAATTTGATTTTCAAAATCTTGTTGAACTAAAATTCTAATAATTTTTAAAGAATTTGAAACAATTGAATTATTTCTTGATGTTGAAACTTGTTTTAATAACCATTTTAATATTGATTGTTGTTGTGATGGAATTTCATTTGAAATTCTACCAATTGCTTTAAAACTTTCTTCAACAATCAAATCATTTTCTTCTGATAATGAATAATATTTTAATTCATTTAAAATTTTTATAAAATTATTATTATTAACAATTAATGTTAAAATTTCAATTTTTAATTTTGAAATCTCATACCCATCAGTTGGGAAAACAAAAAAATTTGTCAAATATTTATCAAATATTAAAGGTAATTTAATTGAAATTGTTCTAATATTTATTAATGCAACTTTTTGAACTGCTGGATCACTTCTTAATAATCTAACTAATGGACCACAAACATTAAATTTTTCAAAATATTCCAAACTTAGATAAAAAAATAATTTTGTAATTGATAAAATAACCCCACCATTTCTACTATATAATAAAGGTTTTAAATTTTCAAATAATAATAATAAATCTTTATCATAATCGATTTTATCATAATTATTTTCATCACTTAATTCTCCATTTAAATAATATTTTGGTTTTGGAATATATAATCTTGCATACCTTGTTAACATATCCAAAACTATTATTTGACTCCATTCATCAAATTGTATTAAATTTCGACATAAATTTCTATAAATTCCATGTAATAAATCTAATCGATCAGGTGCAATTCTTGATAATGTAACAAGACTTGAACTAACTACCAAAACACTACTATCTTTTAATAATTTTGATAACATTTCCAACATTTGTTCACCATTTGAAGGATCTAAATCATAACATTTATCAATTGCTTGAGCAGCACCTTTTCTAACAATTGGTGATAAATCATTAATACAATTTTTTATAGCTAACCCAACAATTGGAGAAATCATACTAACTCTAATTCCACTCATAACTCTAACTGCTAAAGATCGAATTTGAGGATTTTGATCACCTAAACTTTTTTGAATAGTATTAATTGATAATAATGTTAAATCGGGTTCATATTCTGAATATCTTAATAAATATGTATAAACTAATTTTCTAATTTCTAAATTTTGTGATGCAATATTTTTTATAACATCTGCAAAAAATTCTGAAGAATCTTTACCTAATGCCATTTTATTTATAACTTGTTTCATTCCATTTAATTTTTCTCGATCACTTGTTCCATTTAATAGTTTTTTTATATGTTCTGGTTTAATTGGTGTATCGTCCATTATTCTTGCTGATGCGTTCATAGCTGCTTCTAATGTCAATTCACGCGCCGACTCCAGCATTGTGCTGATTCGTGATAATGAGTCGGCCATTTTATTATGATGATATTTGTTATGATGGGGTTTGGTGTAATGAAATGATGTGTCGTTAGTAAGAAAAAAAAAAAATAGTGGTGATCTAATTGTTAAACCATTTATTGGGAGTTGGTTTGGATATATTATTTCGCCTGCGCTGGCTATATTTTAACATCATTAATTTTTTTTTCTCAAAGAATTTTTCAAGATCAACTTCAGGTTTTAAAACGACATTAATAATTAAATAGAATTATATTAAAAAGACTAAAAAAAAAAAAAAATATTACATAGGATCCTCATCAAAAGGTTCTTCTTCATCATAATCATCATCTTTTTCAAATTCATAAATAATTGCCCCACCTTGAGCACCACCATCACCAAATTCTTGTGCATGATAAAATGGTAAATCAACATTTTCTTTCTGTTGACGTTGTTTTTCAGTTGTTTGTAAATTAAATGTTGTTAAATTCTTTAATACTTGTTCATCTTCTTCTGGTGGTTGATCATCTTCAGGTTTCTTTGGAGGTACATAATCAATTGTATGTTTACTATAATCAATTGAATATTCAACAACAACATTTCTACCACTTCTTCTTCTATTAGATAATATAACATGAAATTTTGATCTATTACAACCCATTGGTACCATTAATTTATATAATTCATTATCACGATCTTCTTCTGTATGAATATCAACTGGTTGTGGTAAAATTTGAATAGTTGCAGTTGCTAAATAACTTAATAATGTTAAAGCACTTGGATAATAATTTGTTGAAGGTTTTAAATCAAAATCTGTATGAATAGTTGCTAAAATTGATGTTTTTGGTTGAATCATTGGTACTAAAAATTTTGTTAAATGTTCTGATGGTACATAAGATAATGTATCAATAATAATAATATTTGCAGAATTTGTTAAAGAATCATTAATTTCTTGATGAATTGTATCAGGATTTTTAAATCCACATTTAATAACTTTATTAATTTTTGATGATGGTGATTTTGATTCAAATGATAAATAAATAACATTAGTTTTTTCTGGTAACCGATTTAAAAATTCCAAAATAAAATAATCTGAACTTTGTGCAATAGAATCTTGTAATAGAATAAATGGAGAATAGTCTTTTAAAGACATTATTCTTGGTAATAATACTGCATCATGTTTGTGAACTACCATCTTTTATTTTGGGGTCTTTTGTGGTGATGATTAAGTTATCTTTGAGATTTCTTTGATGTTGAAAAATTTCAAATCGATTGGAAAAAAAAAAAAAAAAAAAAAAAAAGTCGCTTGCTCGCTCCCAACATACTGATAAGCAAAATTAAATCACCACTTTTTTTCTTGTTTTATCGATCAGACCCATTAGACAAAATATAACCAAGAGAGAACAAAATGGGGGTTCGAGGATTGTGGGAGGTTGTTGGTCCAGTAGCCAAACCAATTCAACTAGAATCTTTAAGAAAACAACGATTGGCAGTTGATGCTTCGATCTGGATTTATCAATTCTTAAAAGCAGTTAGAGATAATGAAGGTAATGTTGTACAATATGCTCATATTATTGGTTTTTTTAGAAGAATTTGTAAATTATTATATTGGGGGATTAGACCAGTATTCGTTTTTGATGGTGCAGCTCCAGAATTAAAAAGACTAACTATTTTAAAAAGACAACAAAGAAGAGAAGGACATCAAGAAAGTCTGAAAAGAACAGCTGCAAGATTATTAACATTACAAATGCATGAAAGAGAAAGAGAAAAGAAAAAAAAAGGTAAAAAAAGAAAGAGAGATGATGATGATAATATAACTTATAACTATTATGATGAAAGAAATTTAACAAATGATCAAATACAAGAAAAACAACGAAAATTATTTAAAGCACAAGATCAATATCATTTACCAGAAGTTGAAGATTTTAGTAAAATTATTGATGTTGATGATCCAAGATTAATGACAGAACAAGAATTAAAAGAATATGCAACTGAATTTCAAGAACAAATGAATGATTTAGATAATCTTAATGGAGGTGGATTATTTGATACTGTTCAAGTTGATTTTGAATCAAATGAATTTAAACAATTACCATTAGCAACACAATATCAATTAGTTAATACTGCAAGGTTAAGATCAAGATTGAGAATGGGTTATACACATCAACAATTAGATGAAAAATTTAAAGATAGAATGGAATTTTCAAAATTTCAAATTAATCGAGTTACTCAAAGAAATTATTTAACTCAAAAAATTATGAATATTGTTGGTATGGATGATGGTGATTCAACAATTGGTAAAAGAATTGCTGGTCAAAAAAATAGTGAATATATTTTGAATAAAAATAGTTTAGGTTATACTTTGGCTTTAGAAAATGATAATCCTGCTAAACCAATTGAATTAAATTCTGATGGTGAAGAAGTTGAAAGTGGTGAAAGTAGTGAAAGTGAAGAAGAAGAGGAGTGGGAAGAAGTTGATATTGGTGAGAAAAAAGAAGAAAAGAATAAAGAAAGAGAAATTGAAGAAGAAGAGGAAGAAATGGGATTACCTGAAGAATTAAAAGGATTTGAAAATCAAGTTCAAAGACAACAATTATATGATAAATTACAAGTACAAGCTAATAATAATGTTAGTAAACCAATCAAAAAGAAAAATAATATGCCATTTTTATTAAAAGGTGATGTTAAATTAGATGAATTACCTATAAAAGAAACTGAACCAAAGAAAAAAGTAATATTTGATTCTGATTTATTTGGTACAAGTAGTTTATTTAACAAAAAAGCGAAAAAAGTTGATGATGATGGTGTTGTTGCATCAAGTTTAAATTTTACTAGTTCATCAACAATGCCAAAGTACGACAAAGAGGAAGAAGTTGAGGTAATAGATGATGAAGAAGAAGAGGAAAAAGAATTACCACCATGGTTTGATAATAGTACTAAACAAACTGAAGTTGAAAAAAAGAATAAAAAAGAGGAATTATTAAGAAAAGAATTAGCTGAAGAACAAGGAATTGTTGTTAGTAGTGATGAAGAAGAAAGTGAGAGTGATAATGAAGTTGAAGTTATTGATATAGATGAATCTGATAAAGTTGAGACATCAGGTGAGACAATTCAACCTAAAGATAAAGCAGTTGAAGAAGATATATTAGTTGATAAGGTAACCAAAAAGTCTTCTAATAATAAACCAGAAGATACATCAATTGTTGAACCAAGTAGTACTGATAACTCCAATAAATATGAAAAGCCACTTAATGTTGAAGAGCCTGTTACTGTTGAACAAGTCAGTATTGAAGAACCAATTAATGAAGAAAACAAAGCAGAACTAAACCCTGAAGATAAAGAATTAGCAGCTAAAGAAGCAGAATTAGATGATGAAGAAAATGAATTATTAGTTGATCAAATGTTGGAAGAATTGGAAGAAAATGAAAGATTTACAAAAAGTTTAAATAATCAATTAATTAATACAAATTATGAAGATGAAATTAATAGATTAAAAAAACAGCAACATGATCATCAAAGAGATTCTGATCATGTTACATCAACAATGATTGAAGAATGTCAACAATTATTACAATTATTTGGAATTCCATATATTACAGCACCAACTGAAGCAGAAGCACAATGTGCAAAATTAGTTGAATTAGATTTAGTTGATGGAGTAGTTACTGATGATAGTGATTGTTTTTTATTTGGAGGTAATAAAATTTATAAAAATATTTTTAATCAATCGAAATGGGTTGAAAGATATGATATTGAAGATATTGAAAATGAATTAGGATTAAATAGAGAAAAATTAACTGATTTGGCACAATTATTAGGATCAGATTATACTGATGGTGTATTACATATTGGACCAGTTCAAGGTATGGAAATTGTTGCAGAATTTGAATCATTAACAAAATTTAAAGAATGGTGGGAAAATGAACAACAATCATTATCACCATTAAATTGTGATACAAAGTTTAAAAAAAAATTTAGATCAACAAATTTATCAAAAGTTTTTTTATCAGAAAATTTCCCAAGTGAAAAAGTTAAACAAGCATATTTTAATCCCTTAGTTGATAATGATCAAACTTCATTTGAATGGGGGAAACCTGATTTGGATAGTTTAAGAAAATTTTTAGGTTCATGTACTGGTTGGTCAAAAGAACGAATTGATGAAATGTTGGTGCCAGTGGTTAGAGAAATGAATAAACCTGGTCATGAAAGTAAAAAACCTATTCAAAGTACATTAACTGATTTGGTTAAAAAAATGGAAATGAAGGGTCAAAAAAGAATGGGTAATGCTGTTGAAAAGTTGAGAAAGAAAAATTAATTACATATATTTATTATTAAAGATCTTCTATAGATTAAATTAAGCCGTATACGAATAAATAAACTAAAGATCATGATCGATCGATGACCCTTTTTTTTTTGGTTTCGAATTCAAGCTTCGTTAAGATCTGAAATCAGTAAAAAAACCGTTGAGAAACAACGTGGATCCGTGCGCAGGCAATACAATCGTAGCCCCTTAAAATTTTTTTGTATCAAGTAGATCCTTTTTTTTTTTTTAAAAAACTCTCCGCGCAACCTTAAAATTTTTCTAAAATTCTAAAACCTCCCTAATTATATTCTTTTTCTTTTTCATTAATATACAACAATTGAAAAACTAAAAATGAATGAACTTGCAATTAAATCTAGTGATGCTAAAAATGCAAAAGAATTCGAATTATGGAAAAATAAACTAATTTCAAAAGGATTATTTAAAGAAGAAGATTTTAATACTATCAATATTTATTTATTAATTAAAGCATTTGAAAATCATAGATTTGAAGAAGATGATACTAATCAATCAAGTAAAAGAGAAAGTTTTATAGAAGAAATTATTGATGATGATAAAAGTAGTACTAATAATGAAAAAACTCAACAAGAATTACCATTAACAGTATTTGAAAAATTAAATATTCAACCAAATGATTTAATTAATCATTTTTGGGATACTTCAAAAGAATTAACTCCAAAAAACATGCATTTATTATTTAGAGAAGTTGATAGATTTAAAAATCTTAGAAATCAATATAGAGAAAGTCATCAAAATTTTATAAAAATGAATTGTAATAAAATTAATAATGAAAGAAAAGATTTATGGGAAGATTATACATTTTTTATAATTAGAGATTTACAAAGACAAATTCCTTGGAAATATTTACAATTATTAGGTGATTATTATTATAAAAATTTAAATGATTTTTTAACAAGTTTAGATAAAGAATGGGATAAAGTTTTAAAAAGAGATGTTAATATTAGAATGAAAGAATTTTTTGATACTTATAATGTTTTAAATAAATTAAATTTACCAAGTTTTGTTAAAGAAGCTGAAGAAATTGTTGATGAATATAAATTATATAATAGACATTATTTTAAATTAATGGATACTTTAATGGGAGCATTAGCAACTTATTATCCTGGTCCAACAAAGAGAGAACATTCTTGTTATGCAATGGTTTTAGATAAATGTAAAAAATTAGAAAGATCTGATGCAAGATTAGCAGATCATCGATTAGAAATTAAACAATTATTTCAAGATGTTCAAGAAAGAGTTAGCTCAACTGGTAATTTACAAAGTCAAGTTGCAATTAAAAAAAAATCTTCACCAAATGTTGTTTATGCAAGTTCAACAAAGACAAAAAGTATTCCAAATTGGAATGAACCTCCTTTACCAAATGATGAAACTACATTTAATTATGATACTCAATGTGAAGAATATATTAGATTATGTACTAATTGTGGGAAAAAAGTTCCAATTAAATATTTTCAAAATAGTCAACATTTAGATTGTTTTGGTCCTGTAATTTAATAATAATATATATATATGTTTTTTGGTAGATTGGGTAATGTACAACGTTCTTTTGGAAATGTAGATGGTCATATAGTGAAAGAATTTTGGTATACATGAAAATTTGGACTTGTGCAGCTTGTGGCATTAGAATTAATACGTATTTGATTAATTAATTGGTTAGACATATATAGTTTAAATTTATACTAGTTTGAACTGTATATAAATTAATCAATTGATTTATTAGGAGATATATAAATCATGCTCATTATAATTTAATTTTAATCAATAGATATGTACTGTATGTGAATTCAGATTACTGATCAGTCGACCATGTTTGATCTATAATTAATCCACAATAATCGATCAATAGTTATGATATGTAGTATTATTAGTAGTAGTCAATTAATGGACCGGTAGTATATATACAGTAATATGAATCAATTACATCTTGTACATACAAGATTGTACCTGCACATGTCCATCGATTATATATTGTATACTTAACGTACAAGTGTTTGTTGTATACGTACGCAAACCCCGCCATGGTGCACATACATGTATATAGCAGCTGCTAGCATACCTGCTAGCATACCTGCCGGCGATCGATATCGATATATTCATTTAACTTAAGTCGAGATCTGTCGATATATCCAGATTCCTGGTGAGTACAATTAATGTACCAAAAAACTGGTACCATTCATATTAATTATACTTTAAGTAAGTTGTGTATAGATCTATAACTTGACATGTATATTAATAATATTAATATAATATACAGTATATTTTGGAACAATATATGATATTATATACGTACAAGAAAGTACAGTATATACATGCATGCACTATAGCTACCAGCAAAAATTAAAGCTATATATTGTACATACTAGCAGCTGCAGGCTCATAACTCTATCTACAGTAGCCATATACCACGTACTGTATATTTCGAACATCAATTAATTAACATAGATATCATAGGCATTCTATAAGATAAAAGAGATACGTACTGTATATTAGCTAAGTCATATATAGTATACTATAGTATTTTTTTTCTAATTTACACGATTTTTAACTAATAAATCAATGTCAAAAACCTATAGTCTTCGATTCTGATTGGCTTGCAATTGGTAAGTTTTTGCTTATTCAATCTTACAACGGACGCGTTTTAAATTAATTGAGTCGGTTAACTCGCTAAATAACTCGCTTAATAAATTCCGCTTATAACCTTAATTGGCTACAAATAATACTTGACAGTATCGATCATTTGTGCACATAAATGTAGCATACGAACGTTAATTGAAATTCGACACTTAATTTAAGTAATTCGAGGAGATCTTATTCCCTGGCTGCATGCTTCATCAATACACCTAAATATGGATATACTACTGAGTATATAAAGATCAATCGATCGGTTAACTGATCGAAACATAAACCTATATCTATCTAGATTATAATAATAATAATAATTAATATATAACAATATTATATATTATAATATATAAATACATATGTTTCTCTAGTTTCAGTCAAGAGTCGAAAGTTACCAGTAAAGGATCCTGCAACTATAGTATATATACGTGCAATTGTATACATAAGATTCTATATGCTTATAATCGCGAATGACACTGCTCATATATACTCAAAGCACCCGTACAAATTGTACAATAACTAGTTGAAAGTTTATTTCTACTTTCCTCTCTCTGCCATTGGCAATGAACTTTTTTACTTTCTACCTAATAGTGGTACCACCTTATACCATGGTAATTAGATATTTACATGTATACTTTAAGATTACATTGTTTTGTTTACAACCAGATCGGATCCGGTTCGAATTTTAATCTAAGACACCAAAAAAAAAAAAAATAAACAAATTACCTTGGTAATATGGATCCAATCGATTGATATCCCGGGATACATATTTTATAGCTACTTAGATCACCTCACTATAGTAACAACGAAAGTAAACAAAACAAATGGCTTTTCTTGAAAAAAAAATCTTATAAAAGGACCTTAATTTTTTAATTTTTTTCAAAAAAAAAAAAAAAAAAAATTCTCCCTCCCCACTGTTTATATTTATAAAAAAAAAAAAAAATTTTAGTTTTTTTTTTTTTTTAATACCACTAATGGTACAAAATTTTAATAATAATAATAAAAGATCAAGTGAGTTTAATTCTAACGATCAAATATCTTCTCCGTCCATGCATAATTACTTATCTGATTCTTCATCTTATTCATCATCATCATCATCAACTTCATCGAATTATAGTGGTTCTGATTGCTATAATTCTGATTTTTGTTATGATGGTGATAATACCAATAAGAAAAAAGAACAAGATAACGCGTATGCCTCTGAAAATAATGACGAGGATGCAGTTGAATTTTTACAAAAATCAAATGTTGGCATATTTTATAATAAAAGTTTTTTTTTAAAAAAACCATATAATAATTTTTATAATAAAAAAGTCCACATTAATGATTTAAAAATTCGTGACATCTCCTTTCATCAAACTGTTCAATCAGTTATTAATGATTATATGGGTAATGAAGCATTCATTATTCCTGGTTCATTTGATGATTTATTACCATCCTTTGCGTTAGGTAAAATTACTGCAGAAGAATTATCACAACATGAAATTTTGAATAAAAATTCATTATCTGTTGTAGACCCTAATCCTTTATTTAAAGTGATTGTAACTGGATGTATTGAATCTGGTTTATTTGGTTATGCTGATGATTTAGCTATTGAATCCATTAATGATTTTGAAAAATTTTTAAAACAATATTTTATCAAAGATCGTACTGATTCAATGTTATTTTGTAAATTTGTTGAGTTTATAATTTTAATAAAATCATTAAAATCAAAAAAAATTTATCAACCTACTACTGTTTTGGCAAGTTTTTTAATAAGTTTTAATGATTTAGCTACTCAATGTTTATCAGTTGATAATAATAATATAAATTATTATTTTCCTTTAAGATTTATCCCAATTCCAGATTGTTGGGATACTATTTCCTATATCATTAGAGATTATTTAGGATATCAACCTAATGAACAAGTAAATCCATTTGAATGGATGAATGTTTTCACCCAATGGTGGATATACAGATATCATCATTGTGAACTTTTTGTTAAAAAAGAATTTGATATTGATCCACTTATTCTTGTAGTAAATAAATTTCTATTAAATCAAGTGGCTCTAGATTTATTATATGAATTAAATACAAATCAATTTTTAATTGAAACTACAGAAGAATTAATTTCGGAAATTAAAATTCGAATTAATCAAAAAGAATCATCTTATATATCTAAAACCAAAGAAAAATGTAGATATTATGCTGGTGATTGTAAATTTTATTTTGAAAAATCTTATGAATTTTTTTTTAATGAAAAAAAAAATTTGTTTGAAATTATTAATATGGAATATAATAAATCTTTTTATAATTATTTGATTAATCATATTCAATCAAACGTTATTAATACTTTTGAATCTAAATTTTTAAATGATGATGATGTTAGTTTTAAAGAATTATTTGAAAGATTATATCAATTTGAAAAAAAAAATAAATTAATATTAACTTCAAAATTTGGAGTTCCAATATTAAATAAAAGATTACAATTTGATGATAATATCCCATCTTCTATTTGGAAATATTTAAAACCTGGTGATGGATTTAGTTCGCCTTGTAGTTTTTTTAAACCAAATCAACTTACACCTACGAAGGAATTTTATTTACATGAACAAGGTTGGCCTCAATCAATTTTAAAATTATTATATGAAAATAAAGATAGTCTATTAGTACAATATATATATCATATTCCTGATGGTTGTACTTTTGAACAAGGATATATGGCTTTTTCATTCAATAGTGATAATATTGAAGAAAGTACTTTAAATGGTGTTTTGAAAAATAATAAAAAAGATAATTCAGAAAATGATAGTTTGAATGAAAGTAAAGAAAGTTCAACAAATAGCAAATATTCAAAGAAAAGAATTAGATTTTATATTCCAAAAAAAAAAGGATAAGTATTATTATTAAAAAAAAAAGAAAAATAAAGAAAGTTGGTACTAATTTTATTTATAGTGATGTTACTAAATGTTCAAAGTATTTTAATAATTTCAATAATAATAATCATAATCAACAACGATATAATCGATATAATGGTAGGAGATTTAGAGGTCAAATGAACTATAATAATGGATATGGTGGTCATAATAATCGAAATGGTATTCATGGTAATAATAATAGAGTAACAAAATATTATAATAACAGAAATGGTAGAAGAGGTGGAAGAACAATTAATGGATAATCTAGCGCTTTATTATATTAATTTGTTTGTTTCTTTAAATTGGTTTTTGTGGGTTTAATTTCAAGGGCATTTTTTGTATTATTTTTTTTATTATTTTATTTTTTGTATTGTTAGGTTTTTGTGTTTTTTGTATTAATTGAATTTTGTATTATAATTAGTTTTTATAAGTGTAATTTTTATTGTTCAGGTTATTGTAGAGGTATTTAATTATAAGTTATACATTAATTATATGTATATACCATATGCCAGGGTCAATTAATTGACTGGTTATACATATATGTATAAAATTGCTTAACTATAATTCACTACAGCATATACAGTATATATGTATATATATATGCATATATTTACAATGTATATATATTGTATATAATAAACTCCTATTATACAGTATATATCTTGTACTGTATTATATGTTAGTTAAAATATTATATTATTACCTTTTACACTTGATACGTACAAGTTGTAGTACTATTGATATGGTTGTCAATCTGTAACGTACGTTACCATGCTTACATATTTTGAATTTGAATGAATTAATTTAATGATTTTAGCAACCTTCTTTGACACATATATACTATTTATATCTTACTATATAAAGTGCGGTGGACGATATATACCAGCTGTATCAGATATTATTGATTCAATACTCATGTGCACTTTTGATAAATCCAAATCTTCAAATTTCAAATAAGACAATTAAACCTTAACAACTGGTATAGAATTGACCCAGGTTTATAAAAGTATTAGGTTTCGAAAAAGAATATTAATTATAAAACCACACGTGTGTAGCTACCTTTGTTTATAAATAATGATACCTCAGATCACCACACAGTTATATGATACATTTTTCACTTTTGTACATATGATACCAGATAATGTAGGATTGTATGTGGCTTAGGCCTTTTTCACCTTGAAAATTACAAATCCTTGTATAGATCTGATGTATACACAATGGTGCTGCACATGTAGAATAGTATTAGTGCTAGTAGCATACAGTATGTATATTGGTATACGTAAAAGAA
This sequence comes from Blastobotrys capitulatus, assembly GCA_030564325.1. Classification (NCBI taxonomy): domain Eukaryota; kingdom Fungi; phylum Ascomycota; class Dipodascomycetes; order Dipodascales; family Trichomonascaceae; genus Blastobotrys; species Blastobotrys capitulatus. The sequence goes on from JAJLUL010000026.1 coordinate 139,831, forward strand.
AGAGAGCAGTCTAGCTAAGAATAATAATATATAATTACCAGCGTATCGATTATTAAAGTACTCAAGTTGCAAAAAATTCTGTAACTAAACCACATAAAAACCAGCCACAAAAATTCTCACAATTGAAACAACCTTTTTATCGTGATACTTACTAGTTGTATTAAGAACGCCACTATTAAAAAAATTCGAGTTATTTCTTAACTGATCATTATACAGTAACAATCTTTGAGCCAAACATAAGATACAAAGAAAATAATGGTATACCTGATATTAGATTCCAAATAACTAAATCTTTACTTAACCTATTGTACTACTTTACTCGCAAAAAAAAAAGATTAGATGCATCCAAAATATCAATCCCGATGGTTTAAATGAGAAACGGTTCGATTCAGGTACACAGGGGGGAAGTGAAAATTTTTTCCAGTGTCAGTTCAGGGACACTTAGACCTTTAAGCGAGATTTTTTTTAAGCTTACTTACGGATATTCCGAACAAAAAAAGATAAAATTTTTTCCAAGACAAAAGTTTTTGTTCAAAAATTAGAATCATAAAATGAACTGGGACCACTCAAAAAAATTAAATCCTCCATCAAATATTGTTTCTAAGCTTAATGGATTTAAAGTATAATAAAATGATAACCGAGGTTCATGTATTTTTTATAAATGGATTGATTTAAAACGAGAAACAATCGATCATGGTTCATGAATTAGTTCTTTTTCAAAAAAAAAGTTTGGGATTACTTAGATTTATAAGAGGTATAGGAGTTGTAGAAATGGGAGAGACTATTGAATCACTGGTTGATTATAAAATATTTAATCTAAGATTGGATATTAATCAAGTTCAAAAAGAATATCGATTCGGATATATTAGACCAATATTTGATATATATTGCTTGCTAGAGCTCGACTCAGTGGTACAATTGAATACTAAAGAGACTCGTCTATTTCATTGTAAACCAACTGAACAACAATTTGTTTTTGAATTCCATGGACTAAAGTTTAGAAAAGGTGCCTTGATTAACATATAATCTATGGAAGTTTTTCAGTATTTTGTACTGTTAAAACAGGTAGAAGTTGGATATAATATTTTGATGTTGAGTGAATATTCCGCTAATCAATCAAAAAAAGGACCCTTAATATATATATCATAGTCTATCATGATCAATATATACAATATTAATTTGTATCATGTTTACAAGCAATTGAGATACACACAAGTTGTTTCTAATTATTATTATTATATGAATGATATATGTTTTTTCCCCAAGATGGACAGATCGATCTGAAAGGTTGGAAATTAAATTAGGTTTTTTATAAATTTAAATATTAATTGCTTAAAGAAAAATAAGACCACTTTTTATTATATATTTACTCGTTTCTATGGGTTTAAAGACATGAATTGATTCATAGTAATACTGATATTCATAATAACAAACTTATAATTCTAAATTAATTAAACCATTGCACTAGCTAAAAGAAACATCATGGCACCGTATATTAATTAATATCGATCGACCAGGAACCATTTATTTAATATACATGTATATATATAATAATTGGCTATATTTGTTGTTGCTATAGATTATATATTTATAAGTAAATCCTGTTGCTTACCATTGGTATTCTATAATCAAATCAAAACTATACATGATCTGAAGCTTGGTACCTTAATCATAAAAATGATATGCATTAATAAGAAACGGTCATGCATTAATAAAATTTTAATAATAATTAAATTTTACATGCTCAAGCACTACTCCTCCAATTTCCTTATTAAGCAGCCAACATAAAAATTTTCTTGTTTTTTAAATTCCAAGGCTGCTGGTTTTTGAACCTAATAATTTTGTATCATTGATACCAATTCTTGCAATGGACCATACATAATTTTATACCTAGGAGCTGAAATTATTAATTGATTTAAGTAGAAGCACCAGTTGCAAACATCCATCTGACAATATTTAAGGTACAAAATTAGTCTATGAATTCAAAATGTATACATTGTATACCTATACAATATTGTACAATTATAAGTACCGCCTAAGTTTGGTTTATATGTATAAAGTATGTGCGTTTATTGTAAATTGATATATGGACTTATAAAGTTCTACAGTAGTGCAATATATACCGTATATATAATGTATATATTATGATTTTGAATTGTTAATTGTACCTGCTTAGATATATAGTAAATATACATAAAAAAATTTATTAAGGTCCACAGAAAAACTTTCTACAATTTAAAATTAACTCAATAGTAAATATATATATATGTATACATAAAAAAGTTATTAAGTATCACAAAAAAACTTTCTACAGTTTAAACTCAATTGATTGATTCTAGAGGTACAATTGTACGTATAAGCTTTAGCTAGATCAAAGCGTTTTTAATGCACATTTATAATAATAAAAATATTAATTATACAACATCAGATTTTGATGATCCAAAATGATAATCAATTTATATATATTATTACAGTAACTGAGTGGTAATCCATACACAATATTATATGGCTTATACCATATGTTATGCTCATTGAAAGCCTTGCGATATAACATTTATAACCCCTCCTTATATACCAAATTAATCAACCTTTAAGAATATCATCAGAATATTCTTAAGTGTGCATTAATTTCTATAAATATATAGAGTTTATAATTACTATTTAGGGTGGAACTTTACATTAGGTCTCCTCGTCCGTAGACATAACAAATAGTATATTAAGTAGTGGTACGTACCACTGGTACTCTATACCAGTTTGTAAATTGTAAATCAGATATCTATGTTATAAACATAAAAAAGTTTAATCTTAACTTAGTATATTCCCTGAACAACGATACCTTAACGCACAGTTCATTATTTACATGTATATATCCAGCATTCTAGCAGTACTTATAGGATAAGGGTAGACTGTTTATTTCTCCACTTTTGGTCCCCAAAAAATACAGTTAATAAAAATAATAATAATAATAATAACTGTACCTGGACGGGTACCCCTTAAAACTTTAAACCTTAAAAAAAATAAAACTTTTAACGGCGCTCGAGATCTGGCGTGATCATTATACATTGTTGTACACCCTCTTAGCACTTAAAAAAACTTTCTACACATTTATTGTACCTGGTACCTCTCAAAGCAGGCTTACTTGATACTTGATACAATGTTTGACTACAAGCATCAATCTAACTTTGTACAGCACCATCCATGGATGATACTACAAATGGTATCTCAAAAACTTCTAACTTTACAACAAGCTAAGCTTGCCACCGTATTTATACAAGTATCACCGGTTCGCCGATTAGAAATTTATGCTGCAGCATTAATACTTTTAGAATATTATTTGAAACTTCAACAATGAAAAAGAAAAAACAATCGATACATTCATGTCTTACTCTTGATATGCAAAAATCATCCTTTTTTTTTTTTTCTTTGCATGCACGGTGTGTGAAATTCATGAAAAAATGTTTTACCATTTTTTTTTTTTTTCATGTGAGTTGTTGTACCTAAGAGCGAGCTCGCTGGTGCCTGTACCTTAGAGCCTCAGGGTAACTTATTACTTTCCAGGTTTGGTAATTTATCTGTAATATTTGATTAAAAACACAATTCAGGGTACAATACTTTGAAATGAATTGAACTATCGAGTAGTAAATCGTGATATTAAATTAAATTGAATTGATTTATTTAACGTTATATTCTCGACAAAGTTTTCAAATAACCCAGTAGATCCGTAATGAACAATTGTTAACACCGACAATGAGAATATCCATCTCAATAGTACAGTACATGATTTGGAACTGATCATCAATTGGACTGTGCTGGTTGAAGCGCTTTTAAGCATTGTTAAACCTGAAATCTCTAGCAATACTAGTTTGCAACAGCAGATCAATCAAAATACAGTTGATCAATGGTCATCTGAATACCAGAGTGTTGCACCAATTTTTGTTGTTATTGTTAATCTGGGCTAGTATGCTTACAGTACTTAGTATACATTTTCAACATGCCCATGGATAAACCTCCAAGGCCTTGAGTTATTGTATTCAACTTGATATCTGATACATGTATATACAGAATATAAATTTAATTAATATTGAAAAAAAAAAAAACATAGAGATCAATCGATCGTTCCTGAATTATTATTTGGTGATGGATTATCAAACTATATTGGCCATTGGGATATCTCAATTACCCATTATAGCTCATCAAGATCTCGAAGCTTAGTAGTATAATATACCAGCTGTATATAGCTCTAGAGTAGAGTCAGGCTATGTCCACACATGTATACATCAATTCATTAATTTTTACGATAAGCTTTTTTATAATAACATCAATATATAAAGCCAAAGAATTTATTATAATGAAACATTATAGCTTAGGTTATAATTAATTAGCTCTATGAGAGCTCGTCAAGTCCTAACATTTATAGCTCTATAGCAGCTAATATTACACTTAGGTCAATAATTAATTTATAATCAATAAATTTGACATCTAGATCGATTCAAAGTTATAAAATTAATATATTAATTTGGGCCCATGAAAATCGGACCGTCTCAAGTTTCAATCTATAGCTAAGCTTCTATTATTATTATTATATAAACCATGTACAAGCTTGTACAGTATTGTTTGTGAACCATGGAAGGCTATTTATCTATAGCTATAATATATAAAAAAAAAAAAGGTTTCAACGTGATCTTGATAGGTTTACCTAATTGGTTCAATTAGGAAATCCCATAGAACAATAAAAAAACATAATTAGAGTCAAATTATATAGATATCCTAATTAGGAAAACTAAAACTTGATGTATACACAAAAACCAGAACTCTAGCTAAGTGGTTAACCGTCGCAATTGATATCTTTTTTAAAGTGTAAAGATTTGATTAATAACTGAATTATTTAACAATTGTTTTTGTTCCTAATCGAATCGAATCTTAATTAAAGAGGCTTTAAACTTTTCTTAAAGCTTTGTTTGATCAATAATCTACAACTCTTGTTTTAACGGTTCAAGTGATTTCAATTACCAATAGAATGGTAACGTTTTTTTTTTTTCCATTGTGTGGTTTTTTTGTACCTGACATTGATAGCGCATGCCATTTTGAGCCCATTTAATTGATTATCGATTAGGTCTATAGTCAAGCTCTTTGAAATCGGCTTTAATAATTTTATAAATCAAAATCAGATTTTAATTGATTCTAAAACATCAAAAGAAAAAAAAAATTTTAACGGTTAGATTTTATTGAAAAAGAATTACCGAGACATTAAAAAAGTAAAAAATTTGATAGCGAAAAAAAAAAAAAAAAAAATTTATCGATAAATTACAGCTGGTGGATGCGCGGCGCGCTGTCGGTACATAAAAATTCGTTTAAAGCTTTGAGCAGACAGACACTCAACAGCTATTAGTAAAAGCAGTCAATTAGAGCTCGTACCGTGGTACTACTTGTGATTCAAAGTGCCTATATTGGTTCCTTGTTCGTTGTCCTGCAGCAGACATTAAAAATTTTTTAAAGGGTACCACCACCATCCCCTCAAGCTGTGGTAAATATCAAAGAGAAAATTTTTTAAGGGGCTCCATAAATGAAAAAGTGGCCGCCTTCAAAATCTGTCGAAACCTAAAAGTTCTAGAATTTAAGAAATCAGAATTAATTGATCAATTATTGGATCTTTAAGAAGTAAGCAAAAAATTACGCTTTGGTGTAAGTCTACACTAACCCAGCTATATTTTCTAGGATAGTGCTACATAGTACTAATTTGTTATCCAATGCTGTTGTGAGTGCCACTAATCTTTTTCCAATAAATGGTGGTTGTATTAAGGCGGGCTTGAGTATTTATTTTTTCTTTTTTCAAAGCCTGTGATGATCAACAGGGGCAAACGAGTTTTTAAAAAAATATTATCGATCCGATCGAATTTCCCATGTAACTTTAGAATTTCAAGCTTAGGTGGGTTACAGTTGTAGAAAGTTGATCAATCAAAGACTAATGCATAGAACATTTGGGTACCAATAATAATACTATTTCAACAATTTACTTGATATCTTTAATTTGCACTAAGAACATGTTATTGACTTATTATAATTATAATAATTAGTTTTAATTTGGAAATATTGAGCTTTTGGTTTCTTTATTTTACGCGTTGGGGGTAACATTTAACAGAGTACCCACGTTGTCAGTATATATGATATACTAAGCTTAATTAGGGTTGGAAACGTGAAAATCTTTACCAGCTTATATATTAATTAGTTTAAAGTGGGTAAGGTTACCATTCCTGGCTAATGGTATGCATCCATCCCTAATTGGATCAATTTAAGAATTTAATGTATAATAATTAATAACGAACCGATCTGTTGAACTGGTCAACATTTTTCGAAATCCGGATGGTGGACATCGCGATATCTATCTGCCTTAAAATTACGATCGATGATCAAAGAGGAGTGTTGTACTGCTGCTAATATATCTATAGTGACTGTATACTAACAATTTGACCTTTAGCTACTTAGCTTAGCATTCAAGAAGTCTACCAGCTATAGCTAGAAGTTTACTTCAAGGGAGGCGAATGTTGTGCTGCTTCAATTAATATTTAAATGATCGAACTTTTAATGTAGAACAAAATTATGCTTCTTTAATTTATACTTTTTATTCTACTGTAGTTGAGAGAGGGTTCAGAAAAAAGCTTAAAAGCTTAGTGTCTGTTGTTATTGTTTTTGTTGCCTTACTTAGGGGCTTTGTTTATTTGATACCTAAAGAGTAAAACTACAGTACTATTACCCATAATTTAGAAACTACTGACACTGGTTAGTGCTACTGTTACTACCAGGTAGCTGCTGCTACCCTGGTAAAAAAAATTTGCCACCACAAATAAGTAAAAAAAAAAGGGTTTAAAACCTGGCTTAGATCTTAGCTGCTTGCTGGTAGCGCTGCTACGGTACTTATTGGTACCGCTTTAATTATAATTCTTAAGGTTACAGAAACTTTTTTTATTGATAATTTCTAAAGCGGGTAAGAATAAATAGATAAGATAGTCTTATAGAGAAGCTTTAAAACATGGCTTGTACAAAGTTCAGTGAAGTGGGGTGATGGTTAATAGTATTCGATTATATATATCGATTATAATATATTATATCAAGGACACAAAGGGTATAATTAATATTGCAACTGTCTATAAATCTAATTAACTTCACAAAGAACTGAATGGTGGCTGATAGTTTTTTGAACATTGACTAATTAATTTATACCAGTATATATTATATATATGGTTGCATTAATTTAGATCTAAGTATACCTATTCTCCCCTAGCTATGAACAACTGCTTCGAATCCATTTAAAGTATTGATATTATTATACTATAATAACTAGCATACTCTAATTTATAAAGCGTTATCTAAGATTCTCTTTTTAAATTAAAAAAAAAAAATGACTGATCATCAGGAGGGCAAAAAAGATCACGAAGAAAAAAAATAATCTCGCCTTTTTGTTCTTGTTAATCTCGAGTTTTAAATGTGTACCAATTATGTGGGAAATGTGCAATTTACCCTCGTGAAAGATAAACTATAAGATAGCTAGAATAGTTTTTAGTCTTTAAACTTCTTAGTTGTTCGAGATCTGAATTTTTTTAATTAACTTTAGATCTTCATTGTTTGGTTTATCGTAGCAGCAGCACCTTAAGCTTCTAAATTTGTTATCATGAAAAATATATCAGATCATGATATATTGAAACCTTTTTTCTAAATTAGACATCTGTAACATTGGACATATGGACAATATACTAGCTAGATAAAGTCATGCATTATAATATTAATTGCTTTGATCATATTTATCATTTTATCTTGACAACTTAAGTTTAAAATTTGTGCTTAGCTAGCTAACTAGTGGAATTCATTCAATAAAGAAATTATTCTCCAGGCAATATTAACTAGCTGTGGCTTAACAATTTATTACTCAAATATATATATCCTTTTGCTATTTGCTCTAGAACCTACATTATTTCTACTTGTAAGTATTGTTGAAAGAAGCATCTATACATTTTGAAATCATTACAGTGCTATTCTAGAACCTAAAAGTTGCAGTATTAGAACGTTCTACTGTAAGTTTAACAACACCATTTTTGTGCAGTCATCTTAAATAATCTTACAGCAGTTTTTATATTAATTTAAGCATCCATCTTATATAAAACCCCCTGCTTTAAACAAATTTGTAGAGCAAGAAAACAATACAGTCAAAAATTTTAGTATATGCGGGGACCTTTTATTCTAAGAAGCTCATAAGCTGTTTAGAATAGCAACCTTTATAACCTTGTCTTTTGCTAATACAGCTTGAAAGGTTATCTAGATCAAAAAAATTAAAAAGCTTCAAAAGGCGAGTTACAGTGTGTGTAAACTCGATTCTATCTGAATCAATTTAAACAGTTTTTTTTTTCTTTCTTGATTTTCCCATAAAATCCGATTCGAGCAAAAATCAAGTCCAACGGTACCCAACCCAACCCTTATCCATGGTTTTTGACAAAAATTGATTCAGGTTTATCGAGAAGTTTCAAAAATTCCATCTAGACCTCTTTCTCTCTTTTTTTTTTGATAAATGTTTTATATTCTTATTATATACCATTATTAATACAGTTAGATTTTTTTTTTTTTGAGCTATTTTATAAATTAACAATTGAAAATTTGATAAGTTCAATCTGATCGCGATTCGATCAAGTAAAACAGGTTAACATTTGATCAAGATATTATAAAATAAATTATAGGATCCAATTGTATTTCTTGAAAAAAAATACTACAAAAATACAATAGCCTGATATTTAACATGTAAAACGGCCTTAGTAAGTTAGAAATAAAACTCTGCAATTTCCAGAGTAAACTTGAAAACAATTGTGCATCAAACTTTCAACGTTTTTTTTATTATCTAAGGCTCAGAATCTCCAATTGAAGTAACTTTAAGCATTGATAAAAAAAAGGCTCAAGTACTGGTACTTATAAGGAAGTATTGGAAACATTTTTAATGTACAATGCATTGAATGAAATGCACATTCGAAGCTCGAGATCATAATCTATCTGAGGCAGATACCTCTACTGGTACTAGTTGATGAAAAACTCCTTAAAAATTATTTTAAATATGAATTCAGGAGATTAATAAAAATTTAATTTATTTACTATCTTCACTCATGTCAATTCCTTAAAAAAAAAAACTTTTTCATAATAGAATATTGAGTACATAAAAAATTATTTCTTGATGGATTTACACCTATAAGGTTAGCTAGTGATGGATCATTCATTGCAAATATTCAGAACAAAATAGATTAAATTTTTTTTTTTTACGATAAAATTATAGCAAAAAAGAAATAAAAAGTTCTGAATTGTTCCAACTTTTAGACAAAAAAAATAATTTTAAGCAGCGCAAGTTAAAAACTCAGTAACAAATTCTAAGCAGTAGTAGTAAGTATCGGCATCGGAGGATTGGATTTTTAAGAAAAAAAAAAAAAAATTTTAAGAATAATTACTTTTTTTCAACTTTTTAAGATAATTGCTTTTTTCCCAATATTTTAACTATAATACACACACACATTAAGAATAAGAATCCACGCATAAAAGTTACAGTACCAAAACTACCAGCTAAAGCACTAAAGCACGCTTAAAACAATATTGTTACACGCTTTCTTTTTTTTTATATTTTTTTATTTCTACACATTCAAAAAAATAATACTATAAAACTCCACCATCTCGCTCTTTTTGATTTTTTTTCTTTCCCATAAACTATTTTTCAAGAAATTAAAAAGAACTTTACAATTATACAAACAAAAAAACATTATACAACACAATACAATAAAAATACAATAAACAATGACCACACCACCAAGAGCTATTAGTGCCAGTACATTACGACACTGGATGGATCAATATAGTGATAATATTGCAATTGTTGATGTTCGAGATTCTGATCATATTGGAGGGCATATCAAATCATCAATAAATATTCCAAGTAATGAATTTTATGGTCAATTACCAAAATTACAATCTGCATTAAAACAACGTCAACGAGTTATTTTTCATTGTCAATTATCACAACAACGAGGTCCAACTTGTGCAGCTGCTTATTCTAAACAATTATTAAAAAAAGGTTTAAATAATAATCAAGAAGTTTATGTTTTGAGTGGAGGATTTAATGAATGGGCTGCAAAATATGGTAGAGATCCAAAATATACAGAATCTTTTTGTTCTGATTTGTATCGCTAATTATCCTTTTTCTATTATTATTATTAACACTATTTATTTATTTTTTACGAGCTTATGAATTATGACTTATATTACTACTACTACATATATATATGAACTACAAAGCTGGACTTTGTTTAATAAAATATTTTTTTTTTTTAAATCATTAAATTTTTTCATTTTTTTCATTATTTACTCATTACATAAAAACTTAATTATTCTGAATTTTCATTTAAAGTTGAAGAATCAAAATCTGGAGTTGAAGGAGTACTTGAATCAAATTCTTCCATTTTTTTTGATACCCAACCTTTTACATTACCAAAAAAACCTTTATTCCTTGGACTTGCACCACTATATTTTGATACAAATTTATTTCTTGGATTTTTTCTTTTTGGTGTTAAATGATTAGCAATATATCCCATAATTTCACTATAAATATCTCTACCTTTAACTTGTTCAACACCAGTTTTAAAACTTTCTCTAAATTGTGATACATGTCTCTTTAAATCCAATTCATTTTTCTTTAACCATGATACATTTAAATCTTTTCTACTTGCACCTCTTGCAAAATTTCTCATTAAATATTTATCATAATCTCTAATAATTTTTGTAATAATATCTGATGTTGATACACCTTCTGTTCTTTGAGTTGTTAAAAACATTCCTTTTTCTTTTATTGGTTTATAAATATCATCACTACCAGCACTAACATATGGTAAATCATCATGAGCAACATAATCAATTTTATGTTTTTTTAAAAATTCTTGTGTTACACTCCATGGTGCATCTTCAATAACTTCATCAACCCATTTACAATGTCTTAATGATTCTGCTCTTTGACTTGCTGCTAATACTGTTAATCCTTTATGTCGATGAGTTTCTTTATCACTTGGAATTCCAACAATTAATGTACTATTTGGTAATGCTTTTTTACTTTGTTCTAATTGTTTCATATGACCCAAATGAAATAAATCAAATACTCCATCTGCATAAACTCTAACTGGTCGATCTTTTGGTGGTGTATTAAATTTATAACCTCTTGGTCGAAATTTTCGATATTGTGGTTCTAATTCTGAATCTAATTCTGCTTCTTTTTTTGCTTCTTCTTCATCTTTTTCGATTTGTAATTGTCTTTCTTCTTCTTCAATTCTTCGTTGTTTTTTATTGTTATGGTTGTTGGTTGTATTGGTTAATTCATCTGAACTATAATCACTATAAATATCACTATCACTATCTTCATCATTATCTTCTCTATTACTATTACTATGACTATTATCACTTTCTGATCTTGATCTTTTTTTATTATTTATTTCTGGTTCAGGTGAATTTCTTTGACTATTTGGTAATGATCGCATTTTATTTAAAAATGATCCAATAGATGATGATTTTTTCAGTTTACTTGTACTCATTATTAGTTTTTATTGTATTTGTAGGGTATTTAAATAAAAATAATAAATATATTAAAAATGATAGAAAAAAAACTATGAAAAAGGAAAAGAAAAGTAAATTTTTTTTATTTTTTTTTTTTTTTGATGTGGGAAAAAATTTGAATTTATATATAATCTGATGTTTTTTTTTTTTTTTTTTTTTTTTCAGTTGATAATCGGAAGTATAAAAAGTTGAACAAAAAAAGTATTTAGTGTAGTGTAGTGCTGTAGTTTAGAGCACGTTTTTTTATTATTTCTTCCAAGCGTCTAATATTTTTTTTTTTTAAGATTGCGAAAATCTTGTCCTTAAAGACGCTGATGATACCGCTTAGTTTTTTTTTTTGGAAACTTGTAGACTGTCTTGTTTCGTTGGTTGCCGTCCCTTAATAATACTTGAATATTTGACAAAACTGTTAAATTAATCCATTTTATGAGCCTTTTAAGGGGCTAAAATTTTTGTATCCATATATCGGTAATCGGAACTAAACATGATTGGATCCCTTTAAGTATGCTGAAACTTACCTCAGGCCTGTTAAACGTTGTTGGGAAATGAAATTAACAGCAGCTCTATTGTAAGAGCTTAAGTTTATTGTAGAAGCGGCATCTACGTCACGAAATATTATATATTGGGAGCAATAGGCAAAATTCCGTTGCGCGCGCGCTGGTTAATTTTTACATAAACGCTACGGTAACGTATTCTTTTTTGTAGACAGTTCAATGTGTGCGTGTAAGTTTTCTTAGGACAGCTTGAACGTATTTTTTTTGTTATACGATAATTAATTTATTTTAATCAGATGTACAATCAATTTTTTTGATCTTTAAAGTTCTATTTATTTATTTTTATTGTAAACAAATTAGGGTATTTTTTATAAGAATAGGTTAAAATAAAAATTTATAGAAAATTGATTTGAAAAGTTATCTTTTTTTTTAAAGAAATTATAAATCCAGGATAGTTTAAAATTATTTTTTTTTTTTTTTTACAATATGATGGATTTAATTAATTTAATCGGTTAAAATCGATGAGATTGTTGATCAATCAAGATTAGATCTATGATATGAACCGTGAGAGGTATTTATGTACTGTTAGAACTGTTATCGATACAATAGTACAATTAATTAAAGGTATAAGATAAAACTTTCACAAATTTCATGAATACAGTATATTGACTTAGAATGTTATGAATTTGGAGTTATAGGAATGTTTTTTCAAAAAGGTGGAGTAAATTAAGATAATTGTGAAATAGATAGGGACCGCTTGCCGGTCTATCCGTTTGTATAATTATATAGCTTTCAATATCTAATTAATTGGTCTTATAAATTGAATTTGTTTGATATCCATATGGATATATCTTGATAATATTCCCCGAAGCATTGGTCATTTAGAAATATTTTTAGAAAGATTGCTAGATTTTAAAGTGGAGTAAATAAAGAATATTGATCGATTTTGGCCGATTCTAATTAAAGAAAGTATATCTAAGCGCCAATTAGATGATTTGTATGTGTAAAACCATTTTGCAATATATATATGTATACATGTATGGTAAGCTTGTGTAGGAAAATGTTTATTTGTAGAATTTTTAAGTGGTAAAAAATTTTTTGGTTTACCCATATTGTTTTAAAATAATATTTCAAAAGTGAAACATATTCAATATCATGGATTCCAATAGAAGATTATCGGATTATGTTACGGTTTTTTCATGTATCGATATCTACAGTAGACGCACGGCCGGACTAAATTTTTATAGGCCTGGTGAACATACTCAGTATATATAATTGTACCGCTACAAGCTTCTAGTACAAGTACAAGTACAAGTCGACGAGATCTGATATATCCTGGTAGCTTAATGCTTCAAGTTTCCATAACAAAAAAAAAGCTTAAATACGATAAGGTATAAACGGCGATTAAATTTGGAAAGGCGCTGTATACCAAACTTACATGTATCTTATAATATACAGCTGCTATCGATAGTGACCTTAGCCTAGACACTGATGAAAAAATTAATTTATTACAGTAATAAAGCTTGTATACTACTGTGAACACTTGTAATATTATACCAGCTCAGCTGGCGCACGTGTACATGTAGTATGTACAATTGTACCTGGCGCTATAGTAAAATAAATAATAGCAGGGCTCTAGATCACGTATATATATTTTCAATTGATAAATATACAGTATATTGATTTTCTTTCTATTAGTTTCCACGATATATTCTTGTTATTGTAATTACAAGTAAGTAAGTAAGTATTAGAGCCCACCATGGTCGACGTGATCATCCTGCAAGCTTGCCCATATATCTATAGCTAGATTGATTTATAATATATACTATAGCCACCAGCTGTATCTAGATCTCGAGCTTATAAAATTACTTTGATCGATCGGTAGATACATATAATTAATATTTTAATATTATATAGCTAATTAGCAGATAGCGCTTATAATGTAAATATATTTAAGAAATTTGGGTTATATATAATTAAGTGATGGTAACTAAGAATAGATGATCTCGAATTCTTGAAACTTTTCCGACGATAACTCTACCCGCTGCTAATTAGTTAACCTAGGCTGATACTATCCGGATGATGATTACTAAAATTAATCAATATTGTTAATACGTACAAGTACTACACGATATTGCAACATGTACAATATATCCATAATATAACGTAGTACTCCTCACCAAAAAAGGTACGGCATTGCAATAATTACAGTATTAATTAATTAATTATATTGTACCTATATATCGGAACTTGGTTAACTAAATTTTATCAAATATTATCAATTAATTAAAGTACAAAAAATTAAGCTTAAATGGATTAAACTTTTCATCACTTTAAGGTGCAATATTGTACATACATTAGTTCTATGATATATCCAATTTAAATATATATGTAATGTAGAATTTGTTTTGCAATATATACATTTTGTGGTACCTGTTTTTTAAGCATAATTATCGAAGATTAAAGGCACTAAACTAGTGTACGTGGTATTCGGTAATTAGTTTAAATCCTGGATTGCTATTACATTATCATTGATTTTTTTTTTTTTTTATTGTTATTGTTTGAAAATATTTAAATTGATGTCTATATTTACGAGCTTAAGCGCTTGTATCGGTAAATCCCGATATATCTCATTTTAAGAAAGTGGAGTATATACCTGGTACACCAATATATATTAATATGGTATAATAATCCATATTTCTGAATCTCGAATTAAGTATATAATCCCTTTTTTCGCTTTTTGTTGTTTGGAGTGAATTATATATGTATCAGTATAGTATTTGTTGTGTTGAAGTATAAACTTTGTCAAGTTATGAGTGATGAAAAAAATACCGCCGCATCTTATGTGGCGGGTTTTAACTTTTTTTTTTTGGTTGAGATCTCGATTAATCTAAGATCTGAAAGATCTATTTAGAACGAATACGTTTAGTGGGATTCGAGAGTCTTCATAATACCTGGTACACTGAGGCTGAAAATCACTAATTTTTCAACTACTTTTTTGGAGATCGCCCAACCAATTAGGAAGTCGTAAATTTCGATTTTGATAATTCTAAGTCCGGCCCGTCCATGAACTGTCCGTCCGACCTGTCTGCGCATAGACTATGCTTATTTAAATGATTACCAGCCACCTCCATTTTGAAAAAGATTTATGGCTGATGCTCCTCTTTTTTTTTTCTCCTTCTTGACTACAACAATTTTTTTTTTTGAACGCGTCATAAAAGGTATTAAAAGGATATTAACTACTACTTTCTATTCATAACAATAGTATTAAAGAAAACTAACTTGATATGGAACTCCAGATGCGGTTGAAGTTAGCTTATTCAGTAGTTCTTATTTCTAGCTTTTGCATCATGTCTGTTTAGTTAAGAGGAAGCTATTACAGAATGATAATACTGTATTCCCTGTTATCATGAAAGCACGATAGGCTTATTTACGTGTAATTAAAGTGGTAAATGTTTTAAGATTGGACTACTCAGAAGTACATAATAAATATATTCATATAGTTCTAAATGTTTTTAAATACTAACAAATTTTTGTTCATCTCCTTTACTTAAGCTGTGTTAACGCGTCTATTTGGGTAAAAAAAATACTTTAACAGCAGTTTTTTTCTTCACTTAAGCGGTGTTAACAAATCTCTTTAGTAAAAAAAAGTTAATTGCTGTTCAAGTAACAGAGTTTTTTACTCAAGAGAACGTCCCGTCTTTGATTGAAAAATAATAGAAGGTGGCTGGAATGAGTGGTCTTAATTAGGGTAGTTATGGCCCTTATCTGGTCATTTCCCAAAAAGTAGTTGAAAAAATAGCGGCACCCCACTGAGGCTTATATTAGTTTGAATTTTTTTATTGGGCATGATATATACTGTATATGGGTCTGTTGTATATTGTGCACGATATACTGTATATGATCGGTGGAATGTTATTTTTTAGGATTAAATAGCCGTTTGGATTTTTGATGTGTAAATTGTGGTCTGGCCTCGCGGGGTAGTCGCGCCTAACATTTTTTTTCTTCTTCTGAAAAAGCTTCTATTAATTAAACGAGAATTTAGACTATTTCATGTTATACAGATCGATTTTTTCTAGAAACCAGAGCTTGAGCTGGTGAACTGGTTTATTAGAGCTAGATCTGATTACGAAAAGTTTTAGATCTATCCAATTATTTTTTGTGATGTTTTGAATAATTTCTAGACTTTATGGATTAATCATAGATAATAATTAGTATGTACTGCACATGGGAGAGGGAAGTTTCTTTCTAATAGCTAGTTAGATACCGTGTACAAGTTGACAGGTTGTGCTTTTGGTTGAATTCTGATATTTTAAAAAAAATAATTAGAAATTTTGTTGTTGGCAAGATCGATTAAACTTAAAATTTTAATGTTTTGATTATTACAGTAGTAGTCTAATCACTCTCTATATATCTAAATCAATAATTAATTGAAATATTCTTTTAATAGGTAGGTAGGTATTCAAAAAATAGTTTAATTTTCAGTTGCTGAGTAGATTTAGATATATTTACTACATATGATAGAGTTTATGGTTTTATTTATTTGATGTATGCACACGTAGTCTAGGGATCTCGATCGATATATTCAAAGAAAAAAAAATAGTCTAATAATTCAATCAAGGGTTAAGATTGTTGAATATATATACATGTATACCTATAGACCGTTTACAAGAATAATTACTTCTAACCATGCATAGCTCTATTATACAAAATATATAAAAGGAACAGAACTTCCAGATTTTTTTTGGTTTTTCTGATTTCTTAACATTTATTCTTCAAACTTATTTCAAATGTCAAATATTTATTCAATTAATTTTCCAAAAATCCCAGGTAATGGTGATTATAAAATTATTAAACCAACTAAAATTGAAAAATTTAAATCAAGTTTTAAAAATTTTGGTAAAAATTTAAAAGAAATTTTAAAACATGATAGTTGTATTAATGATGATGATAACAATACTAGTTATTCAAGTATTACTACTAATTATCAAGATTTATTATTGGAATATAAAGGTACTTAGGTTATATCCACAAGTTTTGATGTAAAGATAATTATATATTTATCTATATGTATACATTTATCCTGATGATTTTATAACTACAATCAACGGTACCTAAGCTTAGCTATCTAATAAATCATTAAATGGTTTTAGAACATCAAGTTCAAGCTTTATAGATATATTATATCTCTATATGAGCATTTGCTCATATATAATGAAGCACCTAGAGTGATATGATCATAGATTAATAAAACCTATAGATCATGTTAAAATCTGCAAGGTAGAGCTATATATAACTAGATTATCTGGTAACAAATAGGCCAACTACTTGTATCTTGGTTTATAGCAACTTCATCTGCACTGATCAAGTATATCAAAATTATTATTTGTTTGAAGGAATAATCAAACTTATAACTCACCTGATAGAAGTTGCTAGGGGGATTAGCCTAGTTTGCCCTTACCTATAGGGACTTAAGTGCGATTACACAGTATATATTTCTAATATGTTTTTTTATATTTTTATTTTAAATTTCCTAATTTTATATACGTTTATGATAATGTAGATATTGTAGTATAACAAGTAATATATACTTCAGCTGCTTGCAATTTGTACAGTATAATACGTAAGTACTGTATATATGCTGATGTACTGTAACCGTACAATTTGTACGTATTGTACTTATACGCTGCATGCGCTGTAACATGTTGTATACAACAATGTTAACATTGTAAATTTTTACCCTGGTAATCCAATAACTATAATAGAACTTTTTAGACCAAAAAAGAGAGGTTGTAGAGAGTTGTACATATGCAACGCAAGGATCAGTCGATTTAATTTTAAGCAGCTTTTTAAAGATATTTGCATAATTTTTCTTCTGAAATTTTGACTCCCATTTTAACAATTTAGACAAAAAATTGTATACATTTTCCAATTTTTTGATCTTATATAATATCCTTTAGTTTATTCGAAAATTGATTTAAAAGTAAAAGTTAAAAGCAGGAAATAAGAAATAAAAAATAAAAAATATATTATAAAAGTGAACATATGTTAATTTTGATTTTTCACTTTAAATAAACTACATATGGCAGAATTTATCATTAAACAACTTGAAATTAAAAAGAATTCAAATTATTCGAGTTTTCAGAGCCGCATCAGCCGCATAAAATGCGGTTGAGTAAAGCTTTTCTGACGATTAAATCACTTAAATTCGAATTTAAATCAATAATTCAGTCGAAAAAAAGCAAAAAACAACTAAGAAAAAGCAAAAAAAAGGCTCTCTATACACCTCTATACAAGTCAAATTTGTAGAGGAGGAGCTAAATTTTTTAATTGGACTTGTAGAGAGGTGTATTCTTCAGGATTTTGTTAAAATTTTTTGGATATGCAATCGCATGCAATCAAATCGAGTAAAATCTTTGAATGTCATTTTAAAGTCGGATCCGAAGATAAAATCTAAAAAGTTCTAATATATATGACCGTATTTCTATATATAATAATGTTTTTGAGTGTATATATAATTGTACACGCTTACTCTTTGTATCTCTATTGAAACCTAGGATATCAACGTTGCAACTATAGAAACAAAATCGAAATGCTGTTCACTAGGCCTGAAGACATCTATATTAAACTTCGATAGTTACATGTATCTACAGCCTAAGTAATGTATATACTAAAGTAATATATATATTATACACATATATCCAATACTAAGATATATTCTATATTAAAACGTCTCTAGGTTGATTGTGGTTATGTATCTTATCCTACCTACGTAGCTGAGTATGCTAGAGATACAAATATATATAAATACATGCAGATGTTCACATTAGTTAATTAAATTTTCAAATATATAATAGGTCCTTCTATAATGACAGTAATTTGATATATCTGACTAAGTTTAAAGTAGTGTGTAATTAATTTTAAAAGCCATATATATATCACTATAGTATAAAAATTGCATATCCCATGGATATATGTGGAGAGCTCTAGAGCTATACCATATATATTACAATCTAGCTAGTATATATTATAATTAATATATGGGTGTACTATAGACTCTATATAACTAGTAAATACAGTGTACACAAGCATGTTAGCTTTCCTAAGGGATTTTAATTGCTAAAATTATACTCTCTACTAAAAATATTATTCGCAGTTTTTGAAAAAGGGTATAAGCAGATTTTTAACTATTTTTTTTGAATTCTTCTGTTTTTATTATTAAATTTTGAGATCGGAAGGTGGAGTTTCCCTTTTTTTTGTAATTTCTAAGCGTAAATTGTGGTCCGGCCTCGCGGGGTGATCGCGCTTTACGAACTTTCTCGTTTTTTCCTGAGAACTTTTTTTTTATTGACGCGAGCAAGCGCGAAATGGTTTTAAACTATTTTTTTTTTTTTCACATACAATAATGTAATGAGTACAGTGTTACCAACTGTATAGTTAGTAATAGTCTAAATGTGAAACTTTCTTGCAGTTTCAGACCAGTTTGTTAGAAGAACAATTTTACTGGCTTTGAAAATAGAGAATAGTTTAAATTTAAAGTAGCATATATTTGATCATTTATTTAAATATGTTGAGATTCTCCTGATTTTCAGCATAATTTTAAACTATTTTTCCTATACTCATCAAATTATAGTTTGTTACATTGTTTAAAATAAGATAGACAATATTGTAGTAGTATATAGTTTATACTATTTTACTGATCTAATATTATAAACAAATAGTTAATTCGAAATAGTTTTTGATAATTCAAATTTAAAAAAAAAAAAGGATATAAATAGGAGGTTTATTCCCATACTCATTTTTTAACTAACTTGATAAACCATTTATTCAAAAAAACAATGTCAAATATTTACTCAGATGAATTAAAATTATCAATTAATGAAAATTGTAATATTGTTAAATTATCATTAATTAAAAGATTTAAAAATTATTTTAAAAAATTTGGTAATGAAATTAAAGAATTAAAAAACCATGATGAAATTGAAAAATTTGAATCAAATAAATATTGTATAACTGCAAAATATCAAGATTTATTTGTTGAATATAATAATGTGGAATTAATTTTAAATGATATTTCTCCAAAAACATAGATCATATACATATTCGTCAAATAAAAAACTAGATGGCAGCATCAAAAAAATTACTGTTGCAGTAGCTATATATAATATAGCTCTACAATGTCAATGAAAGTTAGTGCTTGCAACTATTAAACTAATAATTAAAGAAACGTGGCTGAGTTCACGTGTTTGTGTTGATGCTGTTTGTTCAATAGTTAAGCTGTATGTGGTGCGCGAATACGTTGGACCAAATGGCTGCATCAAATTGTAAAATTTTATATAAATATTTTGACTCTGATATAATTCTCTTCTTCTTCAATCAACTATTTTAAGACTAACTGATCATATACTTTGTAATTATATTGTAGTATCTAATCATCTTGTAAGAACGCTACAACAATTACAACCTGATCTAAAGTTATCACGAGGTATTATATAAAACAACAGGCATGTTAATTGGATCCACGAATTGTTTTTAAATTTATTCAAAGAAGGTATTAGTATTATCATCATCATCATCCGTTGTTGATATTATTTTTTAGGCATAAATTCTGGTCTGACCTCGCGGGGGTAGTCGCGCCCTACATTATTAGCTCATGCACTGCACCTTTTGAAAGTTTGAGCTACATATCAAGATTTCAATCCACAATTGAATATGAATTTGTGATATTCTTGTTGAAGATTACAAATACTTGATAATTTTAAAAAGTTGTTTGAAGTTACACTTGTCCAACTTTAATGGATGATTTGGTTGCAATTACCAACTGTAGTATTATAATTGTAATGTTTGGGGGTACAGTTATCAACTGAATATAACATTGGTTTTATTTTTTGATATGGGTTTATTGTGTTAACATGTCATATAATGTAATTTAAATTTTTTTTTAGCCTTTTTGTTTAGTATCTTCGTATACAGAGTGAAATCCTATTGCATACATTTATATTTCGTATATATATGTAGCTTATTATTATGATGATAATCACAGAGATAATCAATTATATTAAATTTAACAAGTGAATGCACTCATATAAGTATGTAAGGCAGTCAGGGTTAAATTTGTAGCAATGGTATACAGGTAGTCTGCAGTTTTCAATATATACTCTAGTTATTATATTAAATTTCTAGAGCACTAGTATATATAACAAAGATCAGAATCCAAACAAGCAGGTGCTTCAAAATTTGTAACCGAGAAACGTTTATACGAAAATTTATTGCTTGAACTGGTATATATTGACTCTAGAATTAAATGCTAATAATAAAAAACTAAATTCATACTATTGAATTTAATGATTTAAAGCAAAGAAGGAAGTGTTTCAGGGTATCGTGATTATGAGTCGAATTTAAATCACCACAAAAAAATATTAGAATATTATACACTTAGAACCATTTGATACATAACTTTATGTTATCCGATATGTAATAAAACTATTACCTGGTGAGATTTTAAATAAAGAGTATCAGATAGTTATCAAAAAATAAATAATTTAACGTGACAACGATAGCATGGAAACTTTGAGGTCTTAAGTTTTTAGCTGAATAATTTTTAATTACAGTATTTCCTAGACAACAATAGTTACGACACTTCCTCAATGGTTATAAGCTCGCAATTGAACGTTATCGTAATTTGGTTGTTCCCTTAGATTAAATTATGTTCCATGCCAAACTAAACCGATATTTTGATAACTTGTCGGCTTTTGAGTATTAAAGGCTTTATAGTTTGGTGTGCAATTATGAGGATTGTTGTTATGGTATGTATTATTATGATGGATTGATATTTTGAATGATATAATTAATTGTATATTATATCATGGTGATACAATATTTAAGAATGAGATAAATATGATTATATTAATGAACAAATTATTCATCATACTTAGTTCATAGTTCAATTGTTTTCACTAGGTTAAGTTTTTATTAATTATTATGGGTTTGATTTTATTAATTTTTGAATATAAATATGTCAGCAATTCCTGGGTTTTTTAATTTATTATATATCAAGTTAATTATTTCCTTCAAGTGAAGTTTTGAAAATATTATTGTTTCTATTATTATTAATTTCATTATTTCACAATTTTATTGTATCTCTTTATATTTGTTCGTCATTAAAAATCGAAAATAAAGAGATGCTAAGAATATTTTTTACTTAAAAAGTTCCTGTAAAAGTTTATGAATTAAGCCATAATAAATGAGCCAAAGGATTTTTTTTTTAACTACTAATAATTCATAATTTATTAAAATAGAACCAATTCTATACTTGTATACTTGCAAAGTTACTTACACAATAGCTTCATGAAAGTTTCATACTCTTCTTTGAACTTGACACGGTCAACATTGTAATATAAAAAAATTTCAAAATAATCCTTGATATCAGCTATATTTCGAATTGGTGATAAAAACTCAATTAAAGTTGCATTAGATCTAATTCTTGACCCTTTATAAATCTTAATAATGAGCGAGTTGTTGAATTCAATCTTGAATAAATCATTAAAAAATACTAAAATGTTTTCCAAATATTCACCGGTAATGGAATTGTCAATAAATATTTGAATTTGAAATTTTTTTTGCTTCCATTCCTTATATGCATTTGACAAATAAGCAATAATTCGATTATTTTCTTCATTTTGTCTAACGAAGAATCTTAAATTAATTTGAATTGTTAATAATTCTAGTTGTGGAGATGATGTTATTAGCCACTGAAATGGAATTCTGCTTCCAAATAGTTTAATATCCTCAGCCCAAATTTCAATTTTTTTAATGGATAATGCTGACTCTAAAGAACCACCATGTGATTCCTCATTGCAACACTCTAACACTAATTTCTCGAGCCTTGGCAACCTAATTTGTTGTAAATATATTTTAACTTTTGAAGTAAATTTTAATATTAATATTCTCAAATTGAATGTAAATTTGATATCATTAGTTTGTAACCCAACCAAGTCAGCGTGGTTTAGTACTAGACAATCTAAAAATTCAAACTCATTCAAGAAATTTAAAAAGTATGGATCCTTCAACCAAAAACCTCGTAAACTAATAGTTTTTAAATTGCTAAATAGAGCAAGCATTTTAATAACTTCAGTATTTTTATTACGTAAATTGTTTTCAAAATCAGAACCACATTCCCTTGTCATAACTTCGCGACAACCCATCAATTCAACGTGCTCCATATTTTCGACACACTTTAAACCATTGGGTAGCATCATTGCAACAGCTCTATTCGTATTTAATGCTAAATCGTCGGTATTTAATGATAATGCTCTAAAATCTACCATACTAGGGTTTAAAATTTGAAAATTAGGAGTTGTTAAATGCTGTTTGAATACTAGTACATCAATTTCCCTTTCTGATCCAAAAAGTTTACGTAACATATTTTTTTGGGATTTCGAACTTGAATATTTTATTGTAGTTAGTAGTATAATAATCAGGTTCTTGTTCATATTCAGTTTGTTTTATGGCATATGTAATTTTTATTCTTTCATTGCCATTAGTAGCTGATCGAATTAAACTGTCAAAAAAATAGTCTAAAGTACTGAGAAAATTCACTTGAGTATCAGTTGAAACACTATTATTTTCATTATCGTATCCTACTAAGTAACGTTCATCTCTATTATAATCTTCTAAGTCCATAATATGTAAATTCTTGACTCCTTGTAATAATTGACTACCAAAGTTACTTCTAAAATATTCTGAAGCTTGATCATCTATAAATGATTCGTGTCGATGATAAAACTTCATATTAATCATTTTATTAATTCCATGTATATCTTCAAAAAATTTCTCGTCATAAAAAATATTAGATTCAGCATCTTTATCAGTAGTTGAAAATCTAACATATTGCCATAAAATTGGTGCTAATATTTTTCTGAATGATTGGCAAGAACTCATCAATGACGCCGCATCCTGAGCTTCTAAATAATCCCAAATGATTACTAATATTTTTGAATCCAACTCTTTCAAATATGATTTTGGTATTACGTTTGTCATTCTGCTTATAATATGCAGCAAAAAAATTATAACGCACTTAAAATAAAGCAAAAAATTTATTAGTGATTGTTATTGTGGTGTTGTCTAGTAGAAACAAAAAAGAATAAAGTCAGTTTTATTTATTTTTTAACAGTATAAGTGTATGCGCGTGTGTACAATTCTTTAGATATAATATTAGATCCTAGAATTGTGGAGCTCGTAATCGTGTGTATCTCTCTCTGCTCCGATGTTCCGACATCAGGATCTCGAGGTTAAGTTAGTTTTCATAACTTTGTAACTATATAATATAGTTGGAGGTGTAACAACTTTAACCTGGCATGTTGATTGATTATAACTAACTATCCAAGCTATTGAGCCGCATTTTCTATACAAACTATATATTTGGTTATGATATATTTTGAAAAAAGGAAATATTGTTCACATTAATTGATATCTGGTGTATACATATATACAGTATATATGAATACAATTGCATTGCAATTTAAATTAAATAGCTATAGTATACTATCATATGGAACAGCCAAATCGGGTAATGTCTTAGAATGAAATTAAAAAGTCAGATCCGAAAATAAAATCTAAAAAGTTTTAATATGTACAACTTGTACGTATACAGTACGTACTTACATTAATCGTGTATACATCAATATGTATGTAATACATTGTATTGTATGGTATCATCGAAATTTAGGAATATGCACGTAGAAACAGGAGTGGGTGGTGGGTCTACATCAAACATAACGACCACTAATTTTTTACTAAGAGTAGCAGTTTCGTCTTTAAAATTTTAATGTTATCTCTAAAAGAAGAAATTTAAAATTTTACACGAAATATTTTGTTAGACTCTTCATAGATTTTAATGTACAATTTTTGTTATATATTTTTAATATTATCCTTTAAAATAAGATTCTTCGCTAGGCTCGTCGCCTCTCTACGCCTACAGATCTCGAGGGTTGGACATGTAACCTCAAGTTTTACGTTTTCAGCTAGTTTTTGTAGTTTGTAAATCTTATAGTAGGTTTTTAGCTTCTAGTATATAAATCATCCGATAAGTTTTAAAATTAATAAAGATAAAGAATAACTTTACGAGATAACTTTATATAGTTTTAACTCTTTAACTTTAATCGAGGATTCTTTAAAACAGATTGAAGAATCAGCAGTACCTTAACCATAGTTTAAATTACCAACCGTTAAGAAAATGCTTTCAACCAACCTACAGAAGTTTAAGCAGTTTTAAACTTACAAATTATAGAATTCTCAACCCCTTACTTTTTATAACCTTATATTTTATAAAATCCTCAACCCCATCCTTTTTATGAAATATGATAAAAGACAAGTATAATAAGAGAAGAGTATTCTTTCCCTTTTTTTAATTAAAATTTTTAAGAAAAGGTCTGATTAATATTATATTTTTATAGCTTTTTATCATACCCAGATTTCAGGATGGCCCAAATACACCGCTACGATGATCCTTCTTCAGAAACAATCTACATTCCAAATAAAAAATCATTTAATAATCTACCATTAGAACTTAAACGAGAAGTTTGGAAACATATAGCAGATTCAATGTTTGAAAATCCTTTATCTTGTTGTGGTAATAAATATACATGTGACACACATTATAAAAATTTTAAAAAATATAAACCATTTATTTCATTAGTTACTGTTAATAAAGAGTGGTTTTGTGAGTTGACAGCTTTATTATACCATGAAAAATTTATAGTCGAATTTTTAATTAGATATATCATGGAATCAGTTATTCAAAAAACTATTAAAATTACTGATGATTTGATTGATCGAATCAATAACTTTTATAATAGAGTAGCACAGTTAAATTATTATCATGATCTATTTTATAATGAAATGATTGAAATCACACCAGAACTACTAGAATTTTTTTTCAAGATTAAAATACGGGAAATTGAAGGGCCTTTATTAATTGGCCCTTGTTTGGACTTTGATAAGGAGTGGGTTTTAGTATCATTTCGTGGTGTACTTATTATATTAACAAATCCTTCAGATTCAGGTTTATATTTAAAACACATGTATAACGGTTTAAGCTATGAATCCTGTGCATACACTAATAACAATAATGGTACTGATAACAATAATGGTAATAATAATAATCAAATCGATTTAAGTGATACTACTTCAAGATTTTCATATAGATATTTAGATATGGAAAGGGTAATTATTCCAATTGTACTGAATATTACCAATTTTGATTCCATAAAATCATATGGGAATTTGAATGATTTAAAAATAATTGATGTTTCAATTGAGACAAACAATATTACAGAGCTTTTAATTTATTTGTTTAGAAATTGTCAAAACCTTAAGGAAGTTCATATAAATAAGAAAATAACAGAGGTTGACCATAAATTTGATTCAATATCAGTTCCAATCTGGTTGAATTTAGACGTACTAAACTATGAACTTCAAAGATCGTTTCAATTTATAATGAAGGGCCACAAGAAAAAGACTTTCTATTTAGATTCTGGGATATTACGAGGTAAATGTTGTAGTATTATTGAATCACAAAATTTTAAATGTGAACTTTTTACTGACAAAAGAGTGCGCCTGCCTAAATATAAACTTCGAAATTACAAAAAAAGAAGTGATATTACTACCAAATGATATAAACGTACTTTGTACACACATCATACATATATACCGTATGGTTTATGGTAATACTTATATATAATAATTAGAATAATACAAGTGAATTAATGAGCCAAATTTATATATTGATTATATATTTATAAACAATAGCCAGTCTCTTAAAATGTGCTAAAACTTAAGTTTGAATAGTCGATTTAGACTAATTTTGAATTTGTTAATCTTTTTATAAATTATAAACAAAACCTGTAAATTTTGGAAAATAACCATCTAGATGTAACCTCTAATTTAAATCCTGATCAACTGATATACATATTGTAACTAATTAATTGGAGTTAACCAATTGTTAAATCCCAAAATATACAGTTTGTATGTATGTATACCAGCACTATGTAAAAGTCCTACATCTATGTATTGGATATAAAATTCAGATCTAATGTGTGATTAAATTTACAAAAAAACGTTGTAGACAGTAAACAGTTTTAAGGGCAGGACACTACACTCTCAGAGGTATCAAGAAGATTCATTTCTATGTTATTGATGCTCATATTTTCTTTTTTTTTTTTTTTGATTTATCGAAAAACAGGAGATCGGCCGGCTTCCTCAGATTTGAATCAGCCGATAAACTTTTTTTTTTTGTGGATCGATTGATCTGCCCGATTTATTGATTTGTTTTTTTTTTTTTTTTTGTAGAAAAATAATACCCCCCAAATTTATTCCAAGAGAGAGAGTTGGATGAAAGGATGTAAGTAAAGCCATGTCTTTACATATTATTTAGAGACAATGGTACCAATGGTATATATATTATAAGCATTTCGATATTGGTAGTGGGTACTCTTTTTTGAGTGTCGAGATTTCTATTTATAGCTCGAGAACGTTCTGCTGGAATATTTATAACCATAAATTTAAGAGACTAAGCTTTTATAACGATAAACAGTGTCAGTAGTAGGATACATATTTTGGATGCATATCGGTACCTGGTAGCTATATGAATATATTGAAAACAATGTGTAACAGGTTTCAAATAATTTGACTGCTATCGAGATCTGGAATTTACTATGAAATAAGAATATAATAGGCTTTAAATCAATTGTTGGGTATATTGTAGCGTTGTTTAAACCGTTTCAAATTAACAATTTACATAAATTGTTTTAATTATACCAGGTAGTAATGTTGACGTTTTGAAATTGGCAGGGATGTCAGTAATTGAATGATTCATGTATGTATAATACATATGCATGTATCATGTTCTTTGCTTACATTACCAACCATTAAATTTCCTGGTACACCTAGTAACTGTATTAATAGTTAAGTTAAGATAGACTACCATCCAGGTGTATTGAATTGAATTGTAATGATTGAAGTAACTTTACCTGGTACCAGGTATTAATAGGTGATTGGAAGAAGTTTGAAAATGATGGGACTCAATTAATTATTACTTCCGACTCCGAGTTACTGTGGTATAATTGACATTTTATAATATAGGTATATACAAATATACGGATACCTTGTAACAATCTGATTGATAGATTCATGGCCGGATTTTTCAGAATGGGTTTTAGCGGTAGCATTAATTGTTGTAATAAGTTTCAATAAAGATAGGATTTAATTTAGGGGGAATTTTTTTTTTTTGGATTATTAAGTTTATTTTTAGAATTAGATTGGAATTTCTTTATGTAATTATAAATTTCCTCAATTTTGAGATTATAAACACAAATCTTTTTACAAGGTATGTCACTTGTAATTCATAATGAAATTAAATAAATTCTTGTATTTCATTGACCTTCAAATAATCCTCCTACTACTGGTAGTAAGCGAAGCTAATTAATATATAATTAATGTACCAATATACATATGATAAATAAAAATAAGAACAACAAATAATTGACAATAAGTTTCAACTTTAATTCATGATACTGTCAATACATGTGTATGTCTCTTACTTTTAAAGCTTGTCATTGTAAATATATTTGTACCCAAGAATTTAGGATCTATCAAATAAGGATCAACGGTGCTTTTATTAACATATGTAATATAGGTCACAGCTGGTAAACTCTAAATTTAGAACTCTAATTTTTCTTTCTAATTTAATCATATAATAATTGCCATTGGGTCAATGTACTGTATGTACAAGTTAAGATTGGAAATAATTAATTACTATGGTGAAAGTTGATAGTAACAATATAATTCGAACATCATCTTATAATAGTCTAAGCAGTAGCTAATACTAAATTAAAAATACTATTGAAATTCATTTATGCAAGTTTTTTGCAACATGTATATAACACTTAATTTCTTTTCACAATTAATCGAAATTAATAATTTACTATAGCTAATTAATTTTTACATCCGTTAAATGTAACAATCCCTGATCAATGTATTTATCCTATTAGGATACAATTATAATATATCTGTAAGTGATGATATATTATAATTGATGTTTAGAAACAAGCTGTAAATAATTATATATTATATATAATAACATCCAGATAGGTAAATAATTTACATCTAGTACTGAAAGTTAAAGCCATAGCCTATTATAATAGATCTATAGTATACTACCTTCTATACCATAATTAAAGTAGTGCACTATGGAATCGAGTGTAACATACCAGATCCGTTGTACATTGGATGTTAATCGGTTTTTTATATTGATTAATTTAAAATACAATACAACCATATATTAATTATATTCAAAAATTAATTAGGATCGCGGTAACCTTATATTATCCTAGTAAATATCGATCACTTAAGCTCAAAAAGGTCAAAGCTCAAATTTCTGATCTACACTGTATCATTAAAAAAAAAAGACTGTTGGGCCCTATATATATTAATTAATTAATTATCCATAGATGTAATTGATATTCCAACTATCATATGTAATTATCAGTGAAGATATATTTATGTATACTAAGATTGATCGATATTTCGAGAGTAACTCACTTATATCGATTCGTAATAACAATTAATAAATCAGTTATTGCCAAAAAAAATTGACATTATATGTATTCAATTTTGTTAATTTACTCAGATAATAAAAACTAATAGTCAAAAAGGGGTATACCTAAAGCTCAAAGAGGCTTATAAATATTAAAATATACCTAGCATATTAAGAAAATTTACCATACCCGGTATTATTATACAATGTTTGATATTAATGATATTAACCACTAGTAATATCAATGAATTCAGCAGCAGCAGTGGTAGCATCAAAAATAGATATCCTGGATACCTGCCTGGTATCATGAACCACTACCAGCTTGTAGATGCATGCGCGTTTGTCGCAGGATTTTTTTTTTTTTTGTAAAGCCATCGGCTTTTCGTTTAAGCTGCGTTTTTACCCATTTAAGCCAATTGATAAACTACAGACCACTAAAGAAAAGGTTCTTTTATGCGTGTAAGTTGGAAGTTTGAAAAAAACGGCTTCAATGAACAATTTTTTTTTTTTTTTTTTGTCCTGATCTCTATTAAGTTTGCTAGTTTCATATATCTTTGAGATTCAATTGGTTTTACAGCAAAATAACAGCCTATTGCAACATGTATAACCTTTCTTTCAATAGATTATGGAACCTCTTCTATTTTTTCTATTTTTCTATTGATAGTTGTGAGCCTATAGGTTAAATTTTAATTTATTCTATAAATGCGTAAAAAATCGTAGAAAGAATAAAATAAAAACCGTTTGAGGATCAAGATCTGAGAAAGAAAAAAACGTTGAGCCTCATCTCAGATCAAATCAGATCCTAGATCAAGCTTGGTACGCGTATACTCCTGAGCATTTTTAAGCGGGGGTTATTTTTTAATATTTTCAGGCCCACAAGCATTAAAAAAAAAAAAAAAAAACAATTCCCAGCTCTATGGGATGATCAAAAATACTCAGATAAGCAATCAACCAATTTTTATACACTCAAAACACACACACATTTATTATATAATGCTAAGATAAATTTTCCACTCTAACACTCTAGGCTAGAGTAGTTGTTATAGCCGGGGCTGCTTAA
The DNA here is from genome assembly GCA_030564325.1 of Blastobotrys capitulatus. Taxonomy (NCBI): domain Eukaryota; kingdom Fungi; phylum Ascomycota; class Dipodascomycetes; order Dipodascales; family Trichomonascaceae; genus Blastobotrys; species Blastobotrys capitulatus. The sequence goes on from JAJLUL010000026.1 coordinate 170,597, forward strand.
TATAGTACGTTTAATATTAATTGTCATCATTAAAATGAAAGAACATTATAAGTGTTACCAATTGGTATACAGGAATTTTTCCAAATACATGTACTAAGCCTTTTAGATCGATCTTAATATTTCAAAAACTGTAATAGATCGTACGACAAACGTTTTATATTACTTTATCTTGAAATTGATAAATTTAATGATTGGGATAAATACGGAATTTTTATATTAAAAATTTCCTAAATGACTCAAGATAAAGAACCATGATGATTAGAAAGTGAAATGAAGCTAACTTAATTTAGGATAAGCCTAGCGTAGACACCCAAATTTCTTAAAATAATTTCACTTTTATTTTTTTTTTCCATTTGTCATTATAGAAATCCAATTTAGTTCAATGGCATTCTAAGTTTGTTGAAATCATTTTGGAGTCATGAAAGTGGTCGACTACTGAAAATAAAATAAAAAAGTATTGAATTTACCTCACGGGTAACAGGTACGTATACTGATCTAAGATACAATTGAGCGATATCTACAGTAATATCATCAAAATCTCAATTTTTTATTATTTAAGTTTGAAAAAATTGACTTTCGACGCTTTGATATTTTACCAACTGTAGAATAAGGTGGATATGTTTCAAATGACCGCAGGGATGAATTTTTCATACCCACTGTTCAACAATCTATGATTTCACCATCAGTTTTCGAAACTTTCATGCACCATTTCACAGGTCATAGTTACATAATAATGATTTACTCTTCTTTAAAAAACGAAAAAAAGATTAGCAAGTTTAAGCTGTTCATTTAAGATAGTAACAGCACCGAATAATTTATCAGTATCAAACATTGATTAGTGCAAATTTTTTTTGGAGTCTCCTGAATTATATCTTAAATTATGGGAAAAAACGTACATTTTACTTGTTATAATAGTAAAATCGCCTACAATAGATATAATATCAAACATGATTAATGAAACTAGTTAGTAGTATAGATTCTATATAATACGCATGAATACCAGCTGATTTTAGCCTATATACTTAATTAATTAGTATTATACCTTTAAGGTGTGCGGCTACTATAACCTCCTTTGGAACTATTTTTTTTAGCTATAGGTAATATATTTTAAGGGGGTAAAGCTTGAAAATGGACTATTACTAGTTACCTGGTACTCTCACACTATCCTAATTGATTTTCTCTGTCGGACAGTTTCTGAAGTAAAATCCTTAAAGTCTTCTACTTAGTAAACTTGATACGAAAAAATAATATTAAAGGCTTATAAAGTGTGCGGCTGTATCATTAATATTATTGTTTTACTGCAAGATCTAAAACGCGCGAGTTCTCAAAATTTAAAAAAAATATCCTTGCTGAAAACATGTTTTGAAACCCTTAGCAACAATTTATTGTAAGCGAGAGCAGCTTAAACTCCTGTTTTTTTTTTTACTTTCATTTTTTTAAAATTTTTTTTTTTTTTTTTTCATCACGCTCACAACAACAATAATTACAACGATAGTCGATTAAATGATGAACAGGTCAATGATCAAACTAATAATTTGACTATTTTTATAACAATAAGAGAAAAAATAACGAGACTAACAAAAATAGATTAAATAAAATTAAATGATGGAAATAATACAGAATAAAAACGGGATCGTTTAAAAAAGCTTCATGCATACATCTTGCAGATTTAGAAACAATAAAATAAGGATTACTTTTTTTCTCTAAATTTGAACCTCATCTCGAAACTAATAGCTTAAAGTTATTAATAACTTTTTATTCACCATCATTATAACGACTACTCTGATAGCAATTAAAGATGAATTATTTTGAAATATATAAACTAAACGATTTTCCATCAAAATGATTTTAATTTTTTCTTCTTCTTTTTCTTCCTTAAGACCAATAGACTTTACACTCTTTACATTCTTCTTTTCTTGTTTATTTTTTATTTTTATTTTTTTATTATTATTATTTTTTAAATACCCAAACTTCTTTTGATAAGAAGACGACACTCTTTATATACAAACAAAACAAACAATCCAAAAAAAAAAAAAAACTAACTCAACAATCAATCAATTATTATTATTAAAATGGTTGAATTAAAATTAATGAGTTTATCGGTGCTGGCCACCGCAGCTTTAGCCCATGGCGGTTTCAATTGGCAAAACAATACTCAAGTTGATAATTCTACCTCCTGGTGGGGTAATAAAAATCATAATGGTACTCATGGTGGTCATGGTAGATGGGGAAATGGTGAAAATAAATGGAATAATGGTGGTGGTAAATGGGGTAATCATAATGAATCAATGGTTCATCCATCAGCAAGATGTTCAACTCCACCATCAAATTCAACAATTGGTAATGGTAATATTAAATGTATTGGTGCTAGACATCAATCAGATAATAAATATATTGTTCATTATAAATCACATTGTCAAATTCCAATTAATGAAACAGTTGATGAAATTTTATTAATTCAAGATATGGATAATATTAAATCATTATATTCAAAATCTAATCCAATTCCTTTCCAACCTCATGATGTTAAAAATTTTATTTTTTCAAATGAAATTGATGCTGTTGTTTATGAAAATGAATCTTGTGCTCCAGATTTACAATTAAAATATTCTTGTGTTAGTGGTAAAGAATTTTATGTTAATGTTGGTTGTAATGATGGTGATGATAAACCACAATATTGTTGGGCTGGTAAAGGTTCCGGTTCTAATAATGGTTCAAGTAATGGTAATGGTTCAGGTTCAGGAAATGGTTCCAATAATGGTTCTGGATCTGGTAATGGTTCAAATAATGGCTCCAATGGTTCAGGTTCAGGAAATGGTTCCAACAATGGTTCAAATAATGGCTCCAACGGTTCAGGTTCAGGTTCAAACAATGGCTCTAATGGTTCAAATAATGGCTCCAATGGTTCTGATAATGAAGGTTCAAATTCCGGTTCTGGATCAGGATCTGGTTCAAATAATGGTTCAGGTTCAGGATCATCAACTGAAGAAGGTACAACAACCATGGTCATTTCTAAATATGAAACTATTACTGTTGATGGTAAAACAAGTGTTCAAGCTGTTCCAACTACTGTCACTACTTGTGTTAATTGTAACAAATCAACTCCAACTGATATTTTACCAGTTCAAACTAGTACTACTCCAAATAAACCACAACAAACTGATGATGATTATACTACAATTGTAGTTGATGTTACTTCAACTGTTACTGTTGATGGTCAAGAATCCACCAAAATCATTCAATCAACTATTGAAACTTGTAATTTATGTACTGGGAAAAAATCTACTGCTGCAGTCGCTTCATCTTCTTCTAGTATTAATACTAATGTTGGTTCAACTACTGGTCTTCAAGCTCAACCAACAACTTCTTTAAATGAATCTGGTGCTTCTTCGTTGATCGAAAACTCCAGCTCTTCATTAGTCACTCCTTCTCAATCTAATACTACTCCTTCAGGTCCAAGTGTTACTGGTATGTTAATAAAAAAAAAAAAAAAGAAAAACAATTTACTAACAAAAAAAATTATAGATTCTTTAAGTATTCCAACTACTATTCAACCAGTTGAAAGTACTCCACCAGTTTCAGAATTCACTCCAACTACTTATACAAAAACTATTACAACAGGTTTAACTAAAACTGTTACTAAAAGTGGAAGTGTTACAACTCAATATCATACCACTGTTATTACCACTTGTTTAACTGTTTCAAATCCTTCACAATCTGTTCCATCAACTTGGTTAACTGAATCTTCATCAATTGGTTATGAATCTTCTTCAAGTATTATTAGTGAATTACCATCTGGTAATATTTCTATTCCAACAATGCCAATTCAAACTAATTCAGTTCCATATCCAACTAATAATGAAACAACAAGTTCATTTATTGCTACTACTAGTGCACCAAGTTATAATGTTTCAAGTACTATTGCAAGTTTACCAACTACTGATATTGCTTCATCATCATCATTATCATCAATTGTTATGTCAAGTGCTTCTAGTTTACCAAGTTATAATACTTCTATTGCATCAACTCCAAGTGTTTCTTCATCAGTTACTGGTGGTTTCAATACTTCATCAGAATTATCTAGTTATTCAATTCCAACTACTGTTAAACCAGTTGAATCAACTCCATTATCAACTGGTTTCCCAACTGGTAATGCAACTATTTCATCATCTCAAGGTATTGAAACTAATTCTATTGAATCATCATTAAGTGTTCCAATTGAATCATCAACTGGTTTTGAATCTTCTATTTCAACTGGTTATGCTTCATCAACTGGTTATGAATCTACTGTTTCAACTGGTTATGCTTCTTCAACTGATATTATCTCATCTGCTGAATCCACTGGTTATGAATCATCTATTGCATCAACTGAAGGTACTGAATCATTATCATATTCTATTCCAACTACTGTCAAACCAGTTGAATCAACTCCATCAGCAAGTGAATCTATTAGTGCTACTACTTTACCAGGTTTTAATGCAACTACTTCATTATCATCAATTGGTTCATTATCAACTCCAAATACTGAAATTCCTTCAACTAGCGGTTTAGAATCATCATTAAGTGTTCCAGTTGGTTCATCTACTGGTTATGAATCTTCATCTGCTGCATCAACTGGTTATCAATCATCAGCTGCATCAACTGATTTTATTTCATCAGCAGCTTCAACTGAAGGTACTCAATCATATTCTATTCCAACAACTATTAAACCAGTTGAATCAACTCCATCTGCAACTGAATCAATTAGTGCAACTACTTTACCAGGTTTCAATGAAACTACTACATTATCATCATCATCAGCAACTGAATTATTATCAACTTCAAGTGTTGAAATTCCAACTAATTCTGTTGAATCATCATTAACTGTTCCAACTGGTTCATTAACTGCATCTGAATCATCACCAACTGATATTGTTTCATCAACTGGTTTAATTTCATCTGTTGAATCAGCCTCATCTACTGCGGCTTTCTCATCATCAACTCCTTTCACTCCAACAACTCATACCAAGACTGTTCCACATACTTCAACTGTTACTGTAACAAGAGGTGGTAGTGTTACTACTGAAACTAGAGTTACTAAGATTACTACTTGTATTACTCAAACTGAAGAAACTCAATCATTACCAAGTGATTTTGTTACTGAATCATCAACTGTCATTGAATCAACTGGTAGTGCATCAACTGAACAACAACCATCTGGTACTTCTGCTGTTGAAAGTTCATTATTACCAAGTACTGAAGTTTCACCAACTGAAAGTATTCCAGCATCTTCAACTGATATTTTACCAACTGAAAGTGTTCCAGTAACTACATCTTCACCAAATACTTCAATTTTACCAACTGAAAGTATTCCAGTCTCTAGTTTTGTTCCAACTACTTATACAACAAGTGTCCCACATACTTCAACTGTTACAATTACAAGAAGTGGTAGTGTTACTACTGAAACCAGAGTTACAATGACTACTACTTGTATTACTAAAACAGCTCCAGATTCAAGTGTTATTGGTTCTTCAAGTAAGTTTTTTATTATCCCTTTTAAAAAAATTTAAAAACAATATTTTTTACTAACTAATTATTTTTTAGGTATTCCAACTACTGTTAAACCAGTTGAAAGTACTCCAGTTCCAACTGATCAACTAACTACTGTTACTATTGGTGGTGAAACAAGTACTTTAATTATTGAACAATCATCAACTGCTACTTGTTATAACTGTGGTGAATCATCTTCAACTGTTGAATTAACTTCAAGTGTTCCACAAGAAACTACTCCAGTTCCAGTTCCAACTACTAGTGAAGCATGTACTGGTGAAAATTGTCCACCATCTCCATCATCATCATCAATTGGTACTTCAATTTTACCAACTGAATCTATTCCAGAAGGTTCAACTACTGCACCAATTCCATCATCAACTGATGAAGTTCCAACTGGTCCAGCATCAACTGGTACATCAATTTTACCAACTGAATCTATTCCAGAAGCATCATCATCAGTTCCAGTTCCAACTACTAGTGAATCATGTACTGGTGAATATTGTCCACCAACTCCATCATC